>JAZKJV010011805.1:0-510209 GCA_037367405.1 Ottelia alismoides | reverse complement strand
TCGATAGCCCATTTTTGCCCTACCAAGGGGAACCCTCCTACTTAGCTTTACGAAAGTGTCCAGGCACCACCGCACCAACGGCTAGATCTCCCTCCACTACAGCCTCCACCCCAACCTCAAGCAAACGAGCCAACTTGTCTTCGCCTCTTGTTAATCGCAGCATGAAAGAACAAATACCAGCATCACCCTCCTTCAACCAAACATGCATGGACTGCCACCACCTCTCACAAAATCATGCAGCGTTCTCTCCTACCCAACCCTCTCATTCTATCACAGCTACTTGGTGTCTTCAAAAGGGTCAAGACAACCTTTCCATACTTATTCTATAAGGAATGTAGTATGTTCGATAAAAATATGGTGGCTGTTGAGGGAAAATGATCAATTGCATATTATGAGGCCTTAGGGTTCTTTTATATAGAGGAGAGACCTATTGGGCAAACTACATAAAGAGAACATAAAGAACATAAAATATATAAATAGAAAAATAAGATAAATAGTATCTCAAAACTCTCCCTCAAGTTGGAGCATAGATATCAATCATGCTCAGCTTGGAATATCATCTCTGGTAAGGCCCTCTAGCTAGGGCCTTGGTACGTACGTCTATTGTCTGATCCCCTGAGTTAACATGAGTTGTGGAGATGAGACCCTTATGTATCATGTCTCGATTATAGTGGCAGTCCACCTCGATATGTTTGGTCCTCTCATGGAAAGCTGGGTTGTTGACGATGAGCGGCATGGTTGTCGCATTGGAGGTGCATCGGAAGAGGAACCTCAATTGTTAGGTCAGTAAGAATAGATTTGACCCACATCATCTCTGTACTAGCTTGTGTCATGGCCCTGTATTTTGATTCTGCATTGGATCTGGCAACCAGCGTATGCTTCTTGTTGTTCCATGATACCAAGGAACTCCCTATGAAAACTAAAAAGCCATAAGTAGACTTCATGTCCTTGGGACACCCATATAATATGCATCTGCACAAGCTATAATGCAAGGTATGTACCTCTGCTGAATAGAAGGCCAGTACCAGGTGAGGCCTTCAGATACCTCAGAATCATACAGACTGCATCCATATGTGTTGTCTAGGCTGCTCCATAAACTGGCTCACTTTGCTTATTGCAAAGGATATATCTGGCATGATGATAGTAACATAAAGGAGCTTCCCAATGAGCTCCATGTATCTCCTCATGTCTATCTCCTCAGTATCATCACTCATACAACTTCATATGCGGGTTCATGGGAGTAGTGGCATGCCTACAATCTGCCATGCATGTCTCAGATAGAAGATCTGTAATGTACCTCCTCTAGGTCATCACGAGACCGCTAGTTTCTGGCAAACTCCAGTCCAAGCAAGTAGCATAAACTACCCAAGTCCTTGGTCACAAACTTCTGACCTAGGAAATCATTTAGCAACCCGGATGCCTTTCTCGTCATCCCATGTAACAATTATATCATCGACATAAACAGGTATGGAAATTGTACCTCTTTGAGTCCTCTGAACAAACAGTGAATGCTCTGCAATTGATCTCACGAACCCCTGTTGCTTTATCAAGTCCGAGAGCTTCTAGAACCATGCTCCTGGACTCTGCTTAAGGCCATAGATCGCTTTGTGAAGCCTGCAAACCTTCCGACACTGCCCCTCAATAGCGAACCTAAGTGGTTGTTACATGTAGACCTCCTCCAGTAGTTCACCATGGAGAAAAGCATTCTTCATATCTAGATAGTAGAGGGGCCAATCTCATGTTACTGCAATTGAAAGAAGTATATTCAGAGTGGAATTCTTGGCCACTAGAGAGAATGTATCCCGATAGTCCACCCCATATGTCTGGGTGAATCGACGTGCCACAAGTCTAACCTTGTAGCGATATACACTACCATCTGCTCGGTGATTCACCGTGAACACCTACTTGCACCCAACAACGGATGTGTCGATTGGAACTGAAACATGGCTCTAAGTGCCACGTGATAACCTCCCCGTACCCTATGTTAATTTGGTCAAGTTGATGTCCAAATTAATTTTTAATCGTTCGTTGCAGTCGGATACGAGAGGGAATATCAAAAACCACTTAAATCAGATTCGAGTTAATTTCAAGCGGCGGATTTTTTTACTTGGTGAAGTCCAAGGTCGAACTCAAGGAGGCATCTGTCTCCTTAGGTAGATTTTTAGTAAATTTCCAAGTGTGTGATTTTCGAGGAGTAATTTTTTTGGTCTTTTTTTCAATTTCTATGCAGACACATGCAACAATCTAGCCAATCCAAAGTTAAGTCAGTTTGAGATATCACATTAAGTCCAAAAATTATGAAAATTGGCCTGATGATGGATTATGATGAAAATGAACTACCCTAATTTTTTTGGAATTTTTCGATACTAGATGAATTAATTATGAATTAAAGATGCAGACAGGGTGATTTTCAGTAATTTCTTTTTAATAAATAACAAATCACATCTTTTTCAGGAACAAAAATTATCCTAGATAGATCTAATGATAAGGAAACTAGAAAAATTAACAAACCTTAATTTCAATGTGAAATGAACCTATTAAAATTAAAATAAGAAAATCACTAAAGAATTTATTTAGGCCTCGATATGCGTGCAAATGACATGAAATTTTTATGCAAGGTTGAGTTCACTATCTTAGAGCTACTGTGAATTTTTGAGAATTTTTGGAGCTACAGAAAATTAAACTATAAATTAAAAGGTCTCACTGGGCAAAATATCACACAAATCAACCAATTAATTCATTTAAAAATCTACTGCAATTACAAAAATGTGACAAGTGGCACAATAGATAGAGGACAAGTTACTCAACAATATGCAACTTTTGAAATTCAAAAATGATGCAAAATGAAACCTAGGGATGTGTGCAAAGACAGGGGTGTATTTGCAATATAAGAAAATAAAATTACATAAAAGAAATATGCTGACAGGGACTTAAATGCAATTACATATAATGCTGGGGGTCTCAATGCAATTTCTCCACTGGGGCATGTGCTCCTCACGTGGGGGCTGCTTCACAAGGACCTTCTTGTAAATTTGAAAAACTCCAGGGCCTCTGTGCAAAATACCCAGGCCGCATGTGCTCCTCACGTGGGGACCTAGGTTCGGGCGACTTCGGAGGCTCGGGGAAGAGGCTCCGACCAGGGATACGTGGCGTGCTCTGGATGGTTGGATCTAAGGGTGATCCAACGACTATTGTTGATGCCAACGTGGTGAAGCAAGGACCGTTGGATCTGGAGTGATCCAACGATGGCTGAGTGTAGCAACGTGACCGTCTATGGACCGTAGGATCAAAGAGAGATCCAACGGCGGCGTGTTTCTCCGGTTGTGGCGACGTGACTCGCTCCTGTCCGTGGGATCACAAATGATCCTACAGCTGATGTGATGCTCCAGATGTCGATGACGTGGTGAGCTAAGGACCGTTCGATCAGATGATCGAACGGCAGCTGGGCCTTCTTCTTTAACAGACCTCCGCCGCCAGCGGAGGAGATGGCGGGGCTCCGGCGACGAGGTCTTTGCTCCGTCCGTCCCCACAGGTGTCGGTGAAGCTCTCCGATGGTTCAGAGATGTCCCAGAAGGTGCGCAGAGGTGCGACGGTGGTGATGGTGGTCTCAGGAGCTGGAGAAGGGCGTCAGAGCTCTGTGGCGGCGAAGCTCCAAACAAGCTCCGGTGAACTTCTGATCAGTGAATGAGGAGGTACCTGCAAGTGTTAGAAGAATAGCCGAAGCTCGTGCGTGCAATCGTGGAGGTGTGAGGGTGGTCGGCGAGGCCTAAGGAGGAACGAAAATGAGCTGGCGATGGTGCTCCGGCCAAGTGGCGGGAGCTGGAGCTAATGGAGGACGAAGTGCATCGTCGGCGGGCGTAAAGGGTACCGCGAGGATGAGAGCTCCGTCGCGGAGCTCGGCGGAGTGAGAGCGAGGCGAAAGGATCACGGTGAATGGTGAATAAAAAGGGAGAAATAGAAGGAAAAATTGAAACGAAGGTGGAGGCAATTACCTGGGGTTTGGAGCTCGAGATTGAGGTCCAGATCTTCGCTCAAAGGGGCGGTAAATCCCTGAGCTCAAGCAGCGACTCGGAGGAGTGGCTGCGACACGGCGGTGCGCCGAGGATCTCGCCGGAGAAGATGACCGTCTTCGCTCGAGTAATCGGTCGCTTACTGTCACCAAATGGAAGTTCCGAGCTCGGGGAATCTCTCAAGGGTGGCGGATGGGTGTGAAATCGGACGGAGGGCGAGTATTTATAGGTTGAAGTAGCCGACCGGTCTAGTGATGAAGTGGGGTTCATGGAGTTCATGGAGCGTCGCTGGCGGTCGACGTGGGTAGCGAGGTGGCTGGCGAGGATGAGGGACGAGTGGGGAAGGATGTGGAGGTGATGGTGGTCGGAGAGGGTGGTTGGAGTGCGGCCAAGAATAGGAAGGGGCAAGCCCCTCGCGCACGGCTGAGAACGTGGGAGATGGGGCGCTGGAGGTAGAAGACGAAGTCCCAACCGTTGGATCCCTTGATCCAACGACCGAGATCGAAGCGGGATGGAGCGGTAGTGATCTGATCGAGGGCGGGTGATCCGAAGGGTGTGATGGCGCCACGTGGAGCGTTGTGAGAGAAGCACGCGCGAGCGGTGTGGATTGCATCTGGAGTGGCTTAATCAGAAGGACGTGATGGCGCCAGGTGTCGTGCGGAGGAGAGGGCGCTGACGAGCGGCGGAGATCAGATCTAAGTATGATTGAAGGGATGAGATGCACAGCGGGATGAGCGGTTGCGATGGAGGGATGGAGTGCGTCATCCAAGGGCGTAGCGTGCGACGCGTGGCGCACTGTGGGCGCGGTGCTAATGAGCGGGTCAGATGGAGTCCTGGGGATGATCAGACGGTGTAGATTTGAGGCGTACGTGGTATTCAAGTGGCTGTTGGATTGAGAGTGTCATCCAACGGCTGAGAGCAGAGGCGGCTTGGGCAAGGGGAGCGGGCCGCGTGGCGCAACCAGATGGCGCCACGTAGCCAGCTGTGATTGGCTGAAAAGAAAATTATGTGTAGAGAGAGGAGGGGGCTGAATTTGGAAAAACTCAAAACATGAAAGTTGTAGATCTTGATGAGATCTACAAGTTTCATCAGTGAGATAGGAAATAATATGGGTATGCTATATAACTAGTGAATATCTAATACTCTCAGGGTCGCTTGCTTCGGTTTTGGCGCATTTCATGTAACAGGTTTGTATGGTCCTGGGATATGGGTATCGGATCCTTATGGGGTAATTGGAAAAGTACAACCTGTAAACCCTGCATGGGGAGCGGAAGGTTTTGATCCCTTTGTTCCTGGGGTAATAGCTTCTCATCATATTGCAGCGGGTACATTGGGCATATTAGCGGGCCTATTCCATCTTAGTGTCCGTCCGCCTCAACGTTTATACAAAGGATTACGTATGGGAAATATTGAAACCGTACTTTCCAGTAGTATCGCAGCTGTCTTTTTTGCAGCTTTCGTTGTTGCTGGAACTATGTGGTATGGTTCAGCAACTACCCCGATCGAATTATTTGGTCCTACTCGTTATCAGTGGGATCAGGGATATTTCCAGCAGGAAAAATAGCTCGACGCCAGAATGATAAAAAGCTTAACACCTCTTATTTTACTTTTCAAATATGAAAAAGAAAAAATGCAAGAGTCGTCTTATTCAAAACTCCAATTATGACATCTTTTCTCTCCCACTTCACACCTCGGAACTGTTCTTCTAGAGAGAAACGCGCTTTCACATCGTTTGGAAATTTCCCGAAAAGCTAATCATAGGTTCTTCTCTCCATCGGAACAATAGGGACGTTATGCTCATTACTAAACTTGTTGAAGAGATGAAATAGAACCAAGGTCTATCTTTTTGATCAGAGGTTGAATCGATCATCATAAGAAGAATTAGGCCAAAAATTAAGATACATTCTGGGAAAATGAAACTTCCATGGAAGAGAAGCAAATGAAACACTTTCATAAAAATCTCGTAGAATCGAGAATGAAGTTTTCATTCTGTACATGCTAGATCATGAATTAGTAACTGCATCCAATCTCCGAAAAAGTCCCAATTGTTTCGAACTTTCTATTTTTTTGGAATGGAATATTTACGGAATCCCCATGAATAGGATCAAACCTTATTCCATGATATTTCCATAAGATTCCTCTTTTTTAAGCAATCCCCCGAGACGGCTTGGTTGATCCATGATTTATGTTTCATCTTTCTTTTCCTTTTTGTTTGTTTCGAGAAAGATATCGATCAATTCGGATTCTTTTCCGATCGAGATGTATGGATCCATGGATCTATGTGTCTATATGGATCCTGTTCATGGATTAACGAAAATGTGCAAAAGCTCTATTTGCCTCCGCCATTTTATGAGTCTCTTCCTTTTTGCGTATAGCATCGCCACTCCCTTTGGCAGCATCTACTAATTCGGAACTTAATTTGAAAGCCATATTTCGACCCGGACGTTTTCGGGATGCTCCTAATAACCAACGAATGGCAAGTGCTTTTCCTTGTGTAGATCCTATTTCAATAGGAACTTGATGAGTTGATCCGCCTAACAGAGGATTTTGAGTACTATTCGAAATTCAGAAGAATTACGTAGAAGCGCCATTGAGCAGCTTGAAAAAGCCCGAGACCGCTTACGTAAAGTGGAAACAGAAGCGGATGAATATCGAGTGAATGGATATTCTGAGATAGAACGAGAAAAAGCGAATTTGATTAATGCTACTTCTGATAGTTTGGAACGATTAGAAAATTACAAAAATGAAACCCTTCGTTTTGTGCAATTACCCATTGTGACTAAAAAACTGAAAGAAAGCTCAGAAACAGAAGAAAGGGTAGAAAGCGAAGAAGAGTTGACCAAAGACGGAGATGAGGTCAAATATACTACAAAAATACAGAGATACAAATATACATGTATGTAGTATACAAAGAGGCCCAAAAACCCAACTTTTTCATACGAGCTCCAAATTGGATGAAACTAGTCTCATTTTAAAGGTCTTTTAATGTGTATTAATCTGAAAGTGAGTAGACCTATTTTGGGGTTGGTATGAGGGATCTATGGGCATTTTAAGGTCCAAGAGTTTTAGGGCTTTATTGGTAATTTTACAAGGGGATTCCTCTCTCTCTTCCGTATATTATTAACTAAGGTGTACACAGTATAATGGAGAGCTTATTTTTATGAGTGAACATTTTACAAGAGATTTTGGCTTCTTATTTAAATGCAAATCGAATGCTAAAATGCATGTTTTATGTATGCATGTCTGAATGCTATTTATGCATTATAAAGGGAAATATGCCTCTATTTACTCGGGAACAAGGCTCTATTTTTAACTTTTAGAGTGATGAATCACAGATTCATCAACCCCCTATATTTAAACCTTGCTCGTCCCCGAGCAACTAAATGAAATGCAAGAGTGAAATGATTTTGGGTTCCCTACCAAGGTCATGAACAAAAGTTAAAAATGGAGCTTGACTCGACCTTTGGATTAATTGTGTGGCGGAACCTTATTTGGACCTGAACTTAAGACCTAACAGACTTCAAGTTCCACAAGTCTTCTATTCAAGACTCCTCAATAGTCAGGTCAGAACAAATCCTCAAATGCAAATTTCTGATGACTATGATTCTTACTTGTACTGTGTAAGTAAGATATAGCTCTCCACATCAAAAATGACTCGGAACCAGCCTCCTCTAACAAGGTAACTCAATAACCCGGTCCAGTAACTCTTTCCTTGAGGAGCGGGGTATTCCCTTCTAAGTTCATGTGCGACCAACTCAAGAGGAGGGGATAGAGAAGAGAATGGACGGTAGCTGATGAATACCCATTCATCACTCTTTATTCTTATATTTTAGATACAAAAACCTATGCAAATGCATGTAGATATGTGTAAATAGGGTCAATTAGCAAAAGCATGCATGTTTGTAAATATAGATAATTAGCATGTTTTTGTGCAAAAATAAAAGAATAAAGATGAAAAAGAAAAAGAGGGAAATATTTAGAATAAATATTGAGCAACCTAACCCAAGGGAGGGCTCAGCATGGGCCTGACCGCATAAAAGCCAAGTAGAGGGAGATAGGGGCTCATGTGTACATATTTGTGTAAATAAATAAATTATATATTTTCCTCACCCAAAAATTTGTTGTAAATATTTGTATATATTTTGTATATATTTAGAAGCTATTAAAAACAAAATAAAAACTTAAAATTCAAAAATCCAAAAAAGAACCCTTCATCATGTACATAGATCATTACCCTTTACTTATTTCACCTTGTAAATAAAGTCATTTATTTTCAAAACTTTTTGTAAATATTCCATGTTACATATTGTACATAAAATAAATAAAAAGAATTAAAACAAAAATCAAATAAAAATTACAAAATTAAAAATACAAAGACATATTGTACATATACCATGTATATAAATGTATATATCTATTTATTTCACCTATGTATATAAATAATAAAAATAAAATAAAATTAGCCTTTTATTCCTCATTTTATTCTATAAATAAATAAAATATAAAATAGGAAATAAAAATGTATAAAAATAACTAATTAAAAATCAAAAATAAAAAATCAATATATTGTATATATACCTATGTATAGCTATATTATGTATATACCTTATTTTTATTTCCAAAAATTAATTAAAAATCACAAAAAAAAGAAAAAATTAAAACAAAAATATTTCATGTTTTAAGTTTTTGAAAATTCGGCCATTTAATGGCCCAAAAAAATCAAATAAAATCCTAAAGCTTGGCGGGCTCTGATTGGTCCACGGGGGATTGTTGACCCCCGGTCAACTCCCCCCCCCCAGGACCACCAGAGCCGGGTCTCCTGTGCCCGACCCGTTTTCTCCCCTTTTTCCACGGGTGACCCGATCGCCAACCTCCCCAACTCCGGGTCCGGAATGATCACGTCACATCCGAGAGCCTCGCCGGAGCCCTCGCCTCGGGATCCGCGCACCAGCTCACCCTACCCGATCGAGTTTTGCCGGACCTTCCACCGTATAAAGCCTGTGCTCCGCCGCACTCCACTCTCATCTTTGGCTCTCCACTCTCACTCCCGTGACCTCCATCGCATCCAGTGAGGTGACAGCTCCCGTTTGCCGGTGTTGCAGCGAGGAGAGGGTGGCCGGACCACTGATCCGGCAGCTTCGCGCCGCCGTGCTCCGCCACTTAGCAGGAGCTCGAGCCTCAGGCCTTGACGCCCTTCGAGGCGACGACCAGGAGCTAGACAAGCTCCACCACAGTCTTCCGCATCACCCAGGTACCCATTTAGCTCGCCCATTTAGTGTAATTTCTTGTTTCGCCCAAATCGCATCTCCGACGAGTTCCTCTGATTCCGGCCACATCGAGTATCGTTTTGATCATCGGAACCCACGCTCACATTCGCCACTCCCTCACGCACGTTCTTCGCCCAATCATTCAACCCAGCTCGCCCCGGAGCTGGGATTCGAGCTCCACCATCCTCCGCTCGCCGGAGCTCATCCGCCCCGACGCATCGATCACCCTCACGCCGCTTCATCGGGTCGAGGCACTTTGCCCTCGACCCGCGAAGCTTCTGGTGCGTTTTGCAGGTCAAAAGGAGGGCATCTGAGCCCCCCTCACATCAAGGCCAGGAGCTTGAAGCCGACGACCTCGCCGGAGCCCCTCCAGGGCTCGGTTGGGTCATCTGAAGCTACCAGCAGCTGCGGGACGCCATCGCCTATCTTCTCCGATCCTTGGAGGCAGCTGAGGAGGCCCCCAGCACACGCACGAGGCCGGCGAACCTCGCCGGCCACCTGTTCTTCGAGGGACCTCCAGCACCGTCCGATTAGCTCCTCCGCTCCAGTTGCTATCTCGATCGTCCATCCACGGAGGAGCAGGCACCGTTGATCACTTTGAGGAGCTGATCTGGACCGTTAGCGCTGAAGAGAGAGGCACCTGAGCCCAGCCCCGTTCGATCATCCACGTGGCCTCCCTCAGAGCCGTCGATCGGCCCACGTGCGTAGAAGAGAGAAGCGCCAGCTCATCGAGACCGTTGGATCCTCCACGTGGCGCGAATCTGGCCGTCGGCGCAATAAGGGGTAAATTACTTAGGCCCCCTCTTAGCTTTTTGTTTTATGTGTCAGTCCTGTAAATACTTTAGTAGTTTTATTTACGTAGGGTAAATTGCACTGTGGACCTTGTGCTTGTTTTTATTTGCATTTATACCCTGTGTATGTGAGCTCACGTGCTTCGCCACGTGCTTTGTTTGGGTTATTTGCATCTCTTATCCTGTAGTTCTGTTGGGTTATTGAATGAAAAGAAACTTTCTGGTATTTGCTTTTATACCTCTGTGAGCATTTTATTTATACATGTGCGTGTATTAGTGGGTTAATTGCGATCGAGCCCCTGGACTTTTTGGTACCAGTTACCAAAAGGTCCAAGAACTTGGTTTTTCTTACCAGATGGTCCCTGAGTGCCCCAGGCACGCGCCATGCACGTGACTTGCTGGGAAAATTGCACCTGGACCCCTAGAGTTTCGGGTATTTGCACTTAAGTCCCTATGCACTGTGCCCCCTTTATATTTTTGAATAAAATATCAAACCACCTCCAAATTCGATGAAAATTTGACACATGGCTCCTGCCATGTTGTAGGATTTTTGAGAATTTTTGAGGACATTTTTGATTTTATTTGGTATTTTTAAAAATTCAAAAACCTTCTTTTTAGCTACTGTCTAGGTTTAAAAATCCCAAAAAAATATAAAAACACCTCCAAAAAATCTAAAAAAATAGTTACTGTTCTTTGTGTGTTGTTTGATTTTCTAGCCAATTTTGGCTATTTTTCATTGAGTAAAAACCCTAAAAATCTAAAAACACCTAAAAACTCATAAAAATTATAATAAATAATCTAAAAATACAAAAACAATAATTTTGGTGCTCAAATTTTCCTTATGTTATCTAGAATATAGGAAAATTACCTCCAGAACCTGTTGAGATCCTTAGATATTTTATTTAAGGGTTTTGGTTCTGGCTGGACAGTACCCAGTCTTTTTCTTACTGTTTGATTTTTAGAAAATAAAATACACCTTATAAAAATCCCAAAAATTCACCAAAAACATTAAAAAACTTAAAAAACATAAAAACCATTTTTCTTGAATTTTTGCTTGATTTTTGGTGTGTTAAATAAATTGATCAAGTGTGCTTGCTTTTACTTTCTTTTATTTTCTTCACTTATTAAAAATCCAAAAAAAATATAAAAATTATTAAAAACCACTAAAAACATTTTGTTTTGCTTTTATTTTCATTTTTACTACTTCGTAGGCTCTAGGCCAACCCGTGCTCTTTGTGTTCGACCCTGGGAGCTATACCAGGTTAATCTCATAGCTAGGACCGCTTGCTTTGTTTTGTTTGATATTCGATTTATTTTGCGGTTCGATCTTTTTCTTGATATACATATCCTCTGAGATCCGGGTCGCAACGACCCTTGTCTTATTACCTTCACCCGGGTCTTAGGGAATTTTTGGGTTATCAGAATGGCGCCGTTGCCGGGGAGCGCGGCTTAGTAGTGTTGTTTTTATTTTCGTTTTTATTTTCGCGGCTTTTCGCGGCTCTTCGGAGCTCGCGGCTCTTCGCGGCTTTTGTTTATAGTTTCTTTTTGTTTTATTTTGTTTTATTTTGATTTTCTCTTATTTTTATTTTTGTTTTTGTTTTGTGTGATTATTTTATTTCCATTTTTGCACATATACCCTCACTTGTATTTTCTTTTATTTTTCTCTATTATTTGATTATTCTTTCTGGACTGACCACTCTTCTCTATTTCTTGCGAGGGCCCGAGGACCGCGGAGGCGACTTTCGAGGAGCCGGTGCAGCCGCAGCACTTGGAGGCGGCTTCTTTCTCTACGAAGCCGTAGGAGAGAGCAAGAGGAGAGAGTTGAGTGGGTGAGGTATTAGGATAGTTTTATTTCATTTCATTCATTATTATTGTAATAATACAGGACACTCTTGGACTTTGTGGACTTGTGACCGTAGCAGGTCTGTTTCGCCGAGCACCGGTGTGCTCGGGGGACCCATTAGGACTTGCGGTTTTTCGCGGCTTTTCTCGCGGATTTCTTTTTCTTTCTTACTGTCATTTGCCGGTTTTTCGCGGTTTTGTCGAGCCCCTAGATTTAGGACTTTCTGGTGATTGTGACGTAATTGAGTAGGATCCACACACTTAAGGCATATCTGTTCCTATAGAACCGTAATTGGACCTACTTAAAATAAATAATAAAAATAACCGACTCGCTAGCCTCCGTAGCCTACGTGCCGTAGCTCGTCCTGTAAAGCGCTTACTCCTACCCCCGATTTGTCGGGCAGGGGAGGGACGAGCCAAGACCGGACCCTTTGGCTTGGAGGTCGGTGACCGGTTAGACGGTTCTTCGCTAGAAGTTGCTCGTCTAGGACTCGGCTTTTTCCCGCTGCATCATTTAGCTTAGTTTTAATTCTGTCTTTATTTTATGCGCGGATCATTTTGCATGTAGAGAGCTGGAGGCAGGTACGCATTTCTGACTTTGCATGCATCATTGATTTCTCGTGCATCGGCTTTATCGACTTCTCCCCCCTGTTTTTGACTTAATAATCAGGAGAATCGAAAAATTCGTTAGGCGATTTTGTTTGATTTGAAAAATACCTAAAAAGTGTAACCATAAAATTGGGACTGCTAAGATTATTGACCCTAAAACTCGCTCACCCTAAAAATTTTGTCTTGGGGAGAGCAACCCCCTCATTGCTTGGTTTGTATGCGCGAGAGAGTGACCCGCACCCTAGGTAGAGCCCCCCGTTGCTAAACCCGACTGATTACCGACTCTTCCGTGCGGGCCAGTCGGTTGGGGTTAGCAGCGGATATCCCAACAGGTCACGTAAGCGCTTTGATATCTTGAGTGTTCACCAAAATAAAATCGACAAGATAATTTGACCGAACTTTCACGGTCTTCAGCTCGCGTTGCGTTGGTGAACCGGGGGTTTGTTTTTCGATCATAATTTTTCCAGATCTCATCCGCCCTACTTGCCAGATCAAGATGATGGGTAGACGATCTCTTAGGCAGCCTCTGGCTGCACCGCTTTCGGGCGCGTCTACCTCATCATCTAGGTTGGCTCGTGAGAGCCCAGACCCGCTCTCCGAGCCCGAGTACGACTCCACCCTGTTCCCCCTCGATCCCCTTTCTGATCTTCCCGAGAGACATGAGCCCGAGGAGAGACTGATTCATTTGACGGCACCTGAGTTGGGCTCATTTGATTTTGCAGACGTCGAGATGGCCGGAGCAGGCAGTTCTGATGATCACTCCCGTAGACCAAAGCACATTGTACTAGACCAGGGAGCGATCAACTCCACCCTGATCGCATCACTCGATACAGTTCAGCAGCAGCTCCGCGATCAGGGAGCTTTCATGATGGAGATGAGGCATGAGTTGGAGAGGCTCAGAGCAGAGAGAGACCAGCAGAGCGAGCCCGAGGAGATCCCGGATGCAGATGCACAGGCACGAGCCGCAGCAGCAGCAGCCGCGGCCGCCGCCGCAGCGGCAGCAGCCGCAGGAGGAGCAGGACCACCGAGACCGATGCGGGATTTACACAATCCCGGATCTACACTGATGCACCATTGGGTGGTGGTTCCAGCTATCGTGGGGGACTTCAAGTTCCCCCCGAACACCTTGCAGATGCTCCCTCGGTTCCATGGACTTGCTACAGAGGAGCCCCACCTCCACCTCCAGGAGTTTCTTATGATATGCAGCACTGTCCACGACAGACATGTGGACCAGGACACGATCAGGATGATCGCATTCCCCTTTTCACTGGCAGATAGAGCAGCCACCTGGCTGAAGCATTTGGGGAGATTTGTCTATACCTGGGAGCAGCTCCGCACCGAGTACTTGAACAAGTACTATCCACTCGGGCGGACGAATGCAGCGAGGGCCCTGATTAGTAACTTCTCCATGTTCCCCAACGAGCAGTTCCACGAGGCTTGGGAGAGGTTCAGAGAGCTTTTGGACAGATGCCCGCACCATGACATCACGAAGCCGAACTTAGTTCAGAGCTTCTTCAGTGGGTTGTCACCAGAGCTACAGCGCCTGGTGAATGCTTCTTGTGGCGGGTCCTACTTCGCCAAGGACCACGACCAGGTCTGGGCTATTTTTGAGGAGATGGCAGAGAACTACATGGTGATGTCCCAGACCCGGCTCTACACTCAGAAGACCCAGCCACATCAGCCAGGACCCGTGCAGTACCAAAGGATAGCACAGGTAGATGCAGGTCCTTCCAGTTCGTCCGCAGTAGCAGCAGCAGCAGCAGAGTCATCAGCTGCGGACATGGGTATCATCAGCGAGAAGTTGGACCGCATGGAGCTGATAGAGAAGAAGCAGTGCCAGAGCATAGCGCAGATGGATCAGATGGCACAGGTCTTGAGCGACATGAAGACACAGCTCATGTGTCTCCAGGAGGCACAGACGGCTTCTCAGCCCCGTCTTCAGTCGCGAGGCGACGCCGGCAGCAGCAGCAGCTCGTCCCAGCGCTCCAGCACCCCAGTGCAGCCTAGACAGGTTCACCTTGTACAGGCGGAGCCGTACCAGCAGCCGCAGCTCGCCTACCAGTCTCCACCATCTCCAGAGATGCAGATGGTGGTCTACCAGCCGGACCAGCCTCTGGCAGTACTCCCACCAGCCCCCTTTGATGCCGAGCCGTTGATGGATGTCAACGGGATCTGGTACGACCGTCCCCAGCCTGGGATCCGACGAGACCATCCCGGATTCAGGTGGGGGAGTGGTGGTGCCCAGCCCCAGCAGCAGCCGTCAGGACAGGGAGGGCAGTACTCCCATCAGAGAGACCAGCACCAGCCGCAGCAGCAGCCCCCAGCGTATCAGCAGCAGTCATCCTACGGTCCGCGTCCCTATCAGCAGCAGGGACAGCCTTGGAGACGTGAGCAGCAGGCTCACCAGGGATACCAGCAGCACCCTCCATCCTACCCCTCTTACCCATCACAGCAGTTCCAGCAGCCTCACCCACAGAGAGGCCACCCGTCGGGCTCCCACGAGAGCCCCGCTTTGGATGACATCGCCCGCCTCCTCACGGACCAGCAGGCTACATTCCGACGGGAGATGGACGAGTTCCGCCAGGAGATGCGGGACCTGGTGAGAGGGAAGGCCGCCATACCAGCCCAGATAGAGCCCAATCCGAACAGCCTCAAGAGGAAATCTGAGCAGGTAGTACATACTGAGTCAGCCACTCCTAGTGACTCATTTGATGATACATCTTCGGATTTATTTGATGCTGATTTTGTCACACTTAGGAGCGGTAGGACCCCAGCAGGCGGCGGCGCCTCATCTGAGCACCATCCCGAGGCGCCACAGGAGGAGGAGGAGAGCGGTACTGAGGCCGCTCCAGACGATGACAGTGGTACTGAGGCCACCAAGGATGCTGATCCCACCGGCGGTACTGAGGCCGCCGCTTCACCAGATCTAGGAGGTAGTACTGATGCCACCCGTACAGCCGAGCCAGCCCGCGGTACTGATGTCGCGCGACGTCTACCTTCAGCAGCAGCAGAGCAGCCAGCCCGTGGTGGTACTGAGGCCACCGGTGTTTGTAGAGACAGAGATGTTGTTTTTCCTCGTGTCCATGTATCTCAGAATTCTGCTATGAATAAAGGAAAAGGTTTACTTTCTTTTGGTCCCACTGTGGTGCATGATGTATGTGTGGATCCGGTCCTTGAACCGTCTAGACCTTTTCCTAGTCCTTCATCTGAAAAGGACCCTGTGATCCCCTTCCCTAGAGCCATTCAGATGGGGAAGGGGAAGAAAAATGATCCAAAAAAGAGAGAGCTTGAGGAGTTCAGCCAGAGCATGATAGATCGATTTCACATTCAGCTGACCCTCCAGGAGGCTTTGCAGCACATTCCCCTTCTCCAGAGATCTTTGAGAGAGAGGACTACAGTCAGGAGGAGGAGGAGGAACCACACTTCAGAGATCCATGTGCTGACCAAAGCCACGTGCTTTGCGATCCAGAACCGACTGCCAGCCAAGAGGCCAGATTCAGGGGCCCCGTATGTCAGATGCCAGATTAGTGAGCAGTGGTTCGACCGGACTCTTCTAGATAGCGGATCGTCGATTAACCTTCTCCCGGCAGCCCTTCTCGACCGCTTCGAGTTGGGCACTCTTCGACAGAGCAGGACAGTCCTTCAGTTCGCTGATCGATCTGTCAAGAGGCCGAAGGGGTTATTACGAGACGTTATCGTCACGACTCAGGGCCTGCAATTCCCCGTGGACTTCGTAGTGTTGGACATGGAGATCCCTGAGTCAGTGACCGATACCCCCATCATCCTGGGTCGTCCGTTCTTGGCCACAGCCAAGGCGGTGACTGATCATGATAGCGGGAAGGTGTACTTTCGCGTCCAGGGCGAGAGTATACAAATAGAGACGGTCGAGGACTATAGAGCCAGATTCAGATCCCGCTCAGATGCGAGTACCGATTCAGAGCAGCTGACAGACGCAGAGCCAGACATCCACCAGGACTGTGATTTTGTGATCACAGATGATGAGGCAGCTTGGGCAGACCTTGAGACACAGACCACCCTCTCACTTTCAGACACAGCTGAGGCAGAGATGATAGCAGAGGAGAGTCTGGAGAGCACAGACCTGGTTCAGGATACCATTGCGGCAGCAGAGCCGGTCCTCGATCGCAGCACGATGACTAGTGGTGGTGGTGCTGATGCCACCTTGTTTCCCGGTGGTACTGATGCCACCGTTTCTGATACAGATTCCTCGGATTCAGAGTCTGATTGGGCCGATTGCTATGATCAAATGCCAGACTTGAGTCCAGTTGAGCCTATTGATGAGGAGGAGGTAGATGTAGAGCCGAGCAGAGACAGTGTAGTTGAGCCGCCTTCTCCCGATCCAGTTTGCGAGAGTATGCTTTCACTTTCCCAGGCAGATTTGGCAGACCTTGCAACTTTCACTCAGTTTCTTCCGCAGCCAGATTTGCCGGCACCCAGCATTCCAGAGCTGAAGCCGCTCCCTACTTCGCTGAAGTATCGATTCCTTGCGGGCGATCCAGAGATGTACCCAGTCATCATCTCCGCCGAGCTGACTGGAGAGCAGGAATCCCGTTTGATGGGGGTTCTTGAAAAGAACTGCAAGGCGATCGGATGGAGCGTAGCAGATCTCCATGGGATTAGTCCATCAGTGTGCTCCCACCATATCTATCTCGAGGATGGGGCGAAGCCGTCACGTGAATTCCAGCGGCGTCTGAACCCCAACCTGAGAGAGGTTGTCATGAAGGAAATATCAAAATGGTGGGGTGCAGGTTTTATTTATCCCATTTCTGACTCCAAGTGGGTTAGCCCCTTGCATGTGGTGCCCAAGAAGACGGGCATCACGACTGTGATCAGTGAGTCGGGAGAGGAGATTGCTACACGAGTACCCACCTCTTGGAGGGTTTGTGTTGACTACAGGAGACTCAACCAAGCCACCAAGAAGGACCATTTCCCCCTGCCTTTTATTGACCAGATCATTGAGAGACTGGCAGGGAAGAGCCATTATTGCTTCCTGGATGGGTACTCGGGCTACAACCAAGTGGCCATCGCTCCTGAGGATCAGGAGAAGACCACCTTTACCTGTCCCTTCGGCACATATGCTTTTCGACGCATGCCATTTGGGCTATGCAACGCCCCTGCGACTTTTCAGAGGTGCATGCTGTCGATCTTCTCGGACATGGTAGGGGAGTGTTTACAGGTCTTCATGGATGATTTCTCGATCTACGGCGACGGATTTGATTCTTGTCTTGACTGCCAGATCGAGTACTTCAGCGATGTATTGAGTATCACTTGGTGCTATCTTGGGAGAAGAGTCACTTCATGGTGACTCAAGGGACGGTGCTTGGCCACATCATCTCCAACAGGGGCATGGAGGTTGATCCGGCCAAGGTTGATGTCATTAGGAAACTCACACCGCCGTCCAATCTGAGGCAGTTACGGTCATTTCTGGGGCACGTTGGATTTTATAGGAGATTCATTCAGGATTTTAGCAGGATTGCCCGACCGTTGACCGACCTCCTGACGAAAGACACCGAGTTCCTTGTCGATGACAAGTGTCTTTCGTCGTTTGCTACTCTCCAGCAGTGTGTGATTGAGGCTCCTGTCCTCCAGCCGCCTGATTGGTCTCTCCCATTCGAGATCATGACGGACGCCTCCGATTTTGCTGTAGGGGCAGTGCTGGGACAGAGGAGGGATGGAGTACCATTTGCTATTCACTATGCTAGCCGCACATTGGATTCCGCCCAGCGGAATTATACAGTCATAGAGAAGGAGATGCTAGCCGTAGTGTTCGCCCTGGATAAGTTCAGATCATATATCATCGGATCTAGAGTGACTTTGTTTACAGATCACACCGCCATCAGGTACCTCATGGCAAAGAAGGATGCCAAGGCCAGACTGACTAGATGGATCCTTCTACTCCAGGAGTTCGACATTGAGATCAAGGATAAGCCTGGAGTCAAGAATGTGGTGGCGGATCATCTCTCCCGATTAGAGCAGCCTGAGGGGACTGAGCAGATAGATCCTATCCGAGATACCTTCCCAGATGAGGCGATCCTTGCTATCGCCTCACTCCCATGGTACGCCGATATTGTGAACTTTCTCGTTGATGGGAAAGTCCCACAAGATTGGCCCAGGCAGAGGCTTGAGACCTTCCTAGCGAAGGCCAAGTCTTACCATTGGGAGGATCCCATCCTTTACCACGAAGGAGGGGATAGCGTCTGGCGTCGGTGTATTCCTCAGGAGGAACACCATAGCGTCCTCACTTACTGCCACAAGCTTGAGGCAGGAGGACATCATTCTGGGAGGAGAACGGCACAGAAAGTGCTCCAATCCGGCTTGTGGTGGCCTACCCTCTTCAAGGACTCAGAGGAGTTCGTAAAGAGGTGTACTGACTGTCAGAGGATGGGCACTTGTGGACAGCGTGATATGATGCCGATGCAGCCCATTCATTTCTGTGAGGTTTTTGACGCATGGGGCATCGATTTCATGGGTCCATTCCCTAAGAGTCAGGGATTTGAGTACATTCTGTTGGCCGTGGACTATGTGAGTCGTTGGGTGGAGGCTATCCCCGCCCGATCCGCTGATGCGAGGACAGTTTGCAGATTTTTGAGGAAGCATATCATCACGCGGTTCGGGGTTCCACGAGTTCTTATTTCTGATGGGGGATCTCACTTCATCAACGACCAGGTGAAGGCACTTGCTAGCGAGTTCGGCATAGATCATCGTGTTGCTACACCGTACCATCCACAGACGAATGGTCTAGCCGAAGTGTCGAATAGGGAGATCAAGACTATTCTGCAGAAAGTCGTCCGCCCTGACCGAAAGGATTGGTCACAGCTATTGGACTCGGTCTTGTGGGCATATAGGACGTCTTTCAAGACACCTTTGGGCACATCTCCCTTTCGCCTCGTATATGGCAAGCCCTGTCACCTACCAGTTGAGCTGAGGCACAAGTCACTCTGGGCAGTTACAGACATTCTTATGGATCCAGATGGTATAGGAGACCAGAGGAGGGCAGAGCTAGCTGCCCTGGAGGAGCTTAGAGATTCAGCTTTCTCAAGCAGCCTACATTATAAGGAGAGAGTCAAGGAGTGGCATGATTCTCATATCAGCCACAAGCATTTTGAGATTGGACAGAGAGTATGGCTGTTTGATGCGAGGCTTAGACTATTTCCAGGGAAGCTACAGAGCAAATGGAAAGGACCTTATCTGGTTCGGAAGGTACACGACAACGGTAGCATCGACATATCTGAGTTGTCTTCTGAGAGTACCTTCCGAGTGAACGGCCAGCGGCTCAAACCATTTCTAGATCATGAGCCGCGGGTCGTTGATATTGCCCCTATTCATTTTGCGTGAGATGTGGTCTTTGACTCACATCTAATGCATCTCACGCCTGAGCTTTACTGATCCTCCGTTGTACATAGATCCAGATGTCCATATCAGCACATTCTTTAGTCCCACATCCCTTTCTCCATCTTGTGATTATGCTATACTTAGGGTGCACTTTACCCTAAGTATAGAGGGGATGTGAGACCTTTCGGGTATTTCTTTTGTTTCTGTCTACCCCTGTTTTGCTGCCTATACTTAGGGATATCTTACCCTAAGTATAGGGGGGGTAGACCCTGTACATTCTCCACTCGGTTTTCCCTTCGTGTACAGCCTACTATACTTAGGATTACTTGATCCTAAGTATAGGGGGAAGACCCGAGTCCTTCTTGACTTTTCATTTTCCTGTTGTATAGCCTTCCTTTTCACTTCCCTATACATAGCACGAGTTATGTCTTCTTCATCGCTCTTGACTCCGAGGACATCGTTCGAGCTAAGTATAGGGGGGTGTGTATATATTTCATATATACTTTAGCCATAACTCGTACTTTGTGTGAGTGTGTTAATAAATAAAAATGGCTAAAAACCACAAAAATTAAAAATTTTTCATGTACATAATCTTCTTTTATTTGCACATACATAGCTAGTGTACAAATTATTTTTGTAAAAATGATTTCAAAAATCTTTTGTGTGTAAAGCTTGTGTAAATATTTTTGTATCAAAATTATGTATATAGTACAAAATTTTTCCAAAATGTTTTGAAAATCAAAAGTTTGCAAAAATCTTGTGTAAATGTGTGTAAATATCTTTTTGCAAAACTTGCACTTCATGCATCATTATTCATGATTTCAAAACATTTTTCAAAAATTTTGCATGATTGTAAAATTTGTGTAAATATGCATCTTTTTGTACATATGTATATAGTTTTTCTGGATGATAGTTGACATTTAAACTAAGCCTGGAATCAAATTGAGAAATGGAGCTCGATTAAGATCTTAATCCACCTAATTTCTAAGAGGAACCTTATAGGGCTTAGGTTTAAGACTTTTCAGGTCCATGGTGACTTAATTCTCTGAGTCCACTAGGCTATGATCACATGTCATCTCAATGAGCCTAAGTAGAGCACTTAACAACAACACATGACTCATATAGATTATGGCTTTACTTGGACAACCGCACTATGCACCGAGCTCTCTACGGATGAGGTGGTGAGGAGGCAGTCTTCCTTGGCTTGGGGTAGCATATGAGGGTAGTACTTCTAGGCGGAACCTCTCTTCTTCTTATAGTGAAGGAAGTGCGTCTCAACTTGGTCTGGTCGCCATGAAGTCTAACGACGGGAGTTGTGGGTTGCAATAAAGCTTCAAAAGAGGGATAGTCTACTGGCTCAAGAGGAAAAACTCCTTGTATATATGCTGCACATGTACATGTTGTAGAGATGCACTCGAAAAAAAAAAGTGAAAAAAAAGAAAAGAACTCCAAAAAAGTGGTGGGTCTGAGAGAAAATGATAATCCCACCGGAGTATGTAAATAAGTGCAATAAGCAAAGCTTGGTTTCATGATCCACCTGTTGTAGCTTGCAGCAGGGAGACTTGGCTACACTGGTCAAGCTCCCAAGGGTACTTGGCTACACTGGCCTTGACCCATTCTCTTCTTCCCCCTCTTCTTGAGCCGGTTGTACTTGAACTTAGAAGGGAATACCCCGCTCCTCGAGGAAAGAGTGGCCAGATTGAGGTCATAGAGTTACCTTGCTGGGGAGGGTTGTCAAGTTGCCATTTCTGAGGTGGAGAGCTTAGACCTCACTTTCACAGGACAAGAAAAGCATTGAGGAGTCTTGGTTATAGAATAGTGGAACTTAGAGGCTGTTAGGTTTAAGCTTAAGTCTAAATAAGGTTCCGACACATTAATAATCCAAAGATCTGATTAAGCTCCATACCTCAATTTAATGAAGGCAAGTTTAATAATCAACCTTGATCCATGTACATTCTCTTTTTCTTTTTCTTTTTCTTTCTTTTTCACTTCTTTTTCAAATAAGTGTTTGCTAAGGGACTAGCAAAGTATAGTATAGGGGGGTGATGAATACCCATTCATCACTCTTTATTCTTATATTTTAGCTACAAAAACCTATGCAAATGCATGTAGATATGTGTAAATAGGGTCAATTAGCAAAAGCATGCATGTTTGTAAATATAGATAATTAGCATGTTTTTGTGCAAAAATAAAAGAATAAAGATGAAAAAGAAAAAGAGGGAAATATTTAGAATAAATATTGAGCAACCTAACCCAAGGGAGGGCTCAGCATGGGCCTGACCGTATAAAAGCCAAGTAGAGGGAGATAGGGGCTCATGTGTACATATTTGTGTAAATAAATAAATTATATATTTTCCTCACCCAAAAATTTGTTGTAAATATTTGTATATATTTTGTATATATTTAGAAGCTATTAAAAACAAAATAAAAACTTAAAAATCAAAAATCCAAAAAAGAACCCTTCACCATGTACATAGATCATTACCCTTTACTTATTTCACCTTGTAAATAAAGTCATTTATTTTCAAAACTTTTTGTAAATATTCCATGTTACATATTGTACATAAAATAAATAAAAAGAATTAAAACAAAAATCAAATAAAAATTACAAAATTAAAAATACAAAGACATATTGTACATATACCATGTATATAAATGTATATATCTATTTATTTCACCTATGTATATAAATAAGAAAAATAAAATAAAATTAGCCTTTTATTCCTCATTTTATTCTATAAATAAATAAAATATAAAATAGGAATAAAAATGTATAAAAATAACTAATTAAAAATCAAAAATCAAAAATCAATATATTGTATATATACCTATGTATAGCTATATTATGTATATACCTTATTTTTATTTCCAAAAATTAATTAAAAATCACAAAAAATAGAAAAAATTAAAACAAAAATATTTCATGTTTTAAGTTTTTGAAAATTCGGCCATTTAATGGCCCAAAAAAATCAAATAAAATCCTAAAGCTTGGCGGGCTCTGATTGGTCCACGGGGGATTGTTGACCCCCGGTCAACTCCCCCCCCAGGACCACCAGAGCCGGGTCTCCTGTGCCCGACCCGTTTTCTCCCCTTTTTCCACGGGTGACCCGATCGCCAACCTCCCCAACTCCGGGTCCGGAATGATCACGTCACATCCGAGAGCCTCGCCGGAGCCCTCGCCTCGGGATCCGCGCACCAGCTCACCCTACCCGATCGAGTTTTGTCGGACCTTCCACCGTATAAAGCCTGTGCTCCGCCGCACTCCACTCTCATCTTTGGCTCTCCACTCTCACTCCCGTGACCTCCATCGCATCCAGTGAGGTGACAGCTCTCGTTTGCCGGTGTTGCAGCGAGGAGTGGGTGGCCGGACCACTGATCCGGCAGCTTCGCGCCGCCGTGCTCCGCCACTTAGCAGGAGCTCGAGCCTCAGGCCTTGACGCCCTTCGAGGCGACGACCAGGAGCTAGCCAAGCTCCACCACAGTCTTCCGCATCACCCAGGTACCCATTTAGCTCGCCCATTTAGTGTAATTTCTTGTTTCGCCCAAATCGCATCTCCGACGAGTTCCTCTGATTCCGGCCACATCGAGTATCGTTTTGATCATCGGAACCCACGCTCACATTCGCCACTCCCTCACGCACGTTCTTCGCCCAATCATTCAACCCAGCTCGCCCCGGAGCTGGGATTCGAGCTCCACCATCCTCCGCTCGCCGGAGCTCATCCGCCCCGATGCATCGATCACCCTCACGCCGCTTCATCGGGTCGAGGCACTTTGCCCTCGACCCGCGAAGCTTCTGGTGCGTTTTGCAGGTCAAAAGGAGGGCATCTGAGCCCCCCTCACATCAAGGCCAGGAGCTTGAAGCCGACGACCTCGCCGGAGCCCCTCCAGGGCTCGGCTGGGTCATCTGAAGCTACCAGCAGCTGCGGGACGCCATCGCCTATCTTCTCCGATCCTTGGAGGCAGCTGAGGAGGCCCCCAGCACACGCACGAGGCCGGCGAACCTCGCCGGCCACCTGTTCTTCGAGGGACCTCCAACACCGTCCGATTAGCTCCTCCGCTCCAGTTGCTATCTCGATCGTCCATCCACGGAGGAGCAGGCACCGTTGATCACTTTGAGGAGCTGATCTGGACCGTTAGCGCTGAAGAGAGAGGCACTTGAGCCCAGCCCCGTTCGATCATCCACGTGGCCTCCCTCAGAGCCGTCGATCGGCCCACGTGCGTAGAAGAGAGAAGCGCCATCTCATCGAGACCGTTGGATCCTCCACGTGGCGCGAATCTGGCCGTCGGCGCAATAAGGGGTAAATTACTTAGGCCCCCTCTTAGCTTTTTGTTTTATGTGTCAGTCCTGTAAATACTTTAGTAGTTTTATTTACGTAGGGTAAATTGCACTGTGGACCTTGTGCTTGTTTTTATTTGCATTTATACCCCTGTGTATGTGAGCTCACGTGCTTCGCCACGTGCTTTGTTTGGGTTATTTGCATCTCTTATCCTGTAGTTCTGTTGGGTTATTGAATGAAAAGAAACTTTCTGGTATTTGCTTTTATACCCCTGTGAGCATTTTATTTATACATGTGCGTGTATTAGTGGGTTAATTGCGACCGAGCCCCTGGACTTTTTGGTACCAGTTACCAAAAGGTCCAAGAACTTGGTTTTTCTTACCAGAAGGTCCCTGAGTGCCCCAGGCACGCGCCACGCGCGTGACCTGCTGGGAAAATTGCACCTGGACCCCCAGAGTTTCGGGTATTTGCACTTAAGTCCCTGTGCACTGTGCCCCCTTTATATTTTTGAATAAAATATCAAACCACCTCCAAATTCGATGAAAATTTGACACATGGCTCCTGCCATGTTGTAGGATTTTTGAGAATTTTTGAGGACATTTTTTATTTTATTTGGTATTTTTAAAAATTCAAAAACCTTCTTTTTAGCTACTGTCTAGGTTTAAACATCCCAAAAAAAATATAAAAACACCTCCAAAAATTCTAAAAAAATTAGTTATAGTTCTTTGTGTGTTGTTTGATTTTCTAGCCAATTTTGGCTATTTTTCATTGAGTAAAAACCCTAAAAATCTAAAAACACCTAAAAACTCATAAAAATTATAATAAATAATCTAAAAATCCAAAAACAATAATTTTGGTGCTCAAATTTTCCTTATTTTATCTAGAATATAGGAAAATTACCTCCAGAACCTGTTGAGATCCTTAGATATTTTATTTAAGGGTTTTGGTTCTGGCTGGACAGTACCCAGTCTTTTTCTTACTGTTTGATTTTTAGAAAATAAAATACACCTTATAAAAATCCCAAAAATTCACCAAAAACATTAAAAAACTTAAAAAACATAAAAACCATTTTTCTTGAATTTTTGCTTGATTTTTGGTGTAATAAATAAATTGATCAAGTGTGCTTGCTTTTACTTTCTTTTATTTTCTTCACTTATTAAAAATCCAAAAAAATATAAAAATTATTAAAAACCACTAAAAACATTTTGTTTTGCTTTTATTTTCATTTTTACTACTTCGTAGGCCCTAGGCCAACCCGTGGTCCTTGTGTTCGACCCTGGGAGCTATACCAGGTTAATCTCATAGCTAGGACCACTTGCTTTGTTTTGTTTGATATTCGATTTATTTCGCGGTTCGATCTTTTTCTTGATATACCTATCCTCTGAGATCCGGGTCGCAACGACCCTTGTCTTATTACCTTCACCCGGGTCTTAGGGAATTTTTGGGTTATCAGTAGCCAGTGTAGCTACCTATCCCGGGATGCCTGACCAATGTAGCCAAGTCATCCAGATGCATTTTCTTTGCTAATTTACATACTCCGACAGGTATTATTTTTTTTCTCACTTGGACCTGTCTGATTTTTTTGGAGTTTTTGCATTTTTTTAACTCATTCAAGGTGCAGCATGTACATCAGGAGTTTTTCCTTATGAGCCAGTAGACTATCCCTCTTTTGAAGCATTATTGCAACCCACAGCATCCCGTCCTTAGACGTCAACACTACCAGACTAGGTTGAGACGCACTACCCTCCCTAGAGGAGGACGGATGTTTCCACCCGTGTGCTACTCCAAGCTAAAGGATTCTACCTCCTCATCACCTCATCAATGAAGAGCTACGTGCATTGTGCTTGTCCAAGTTAGGTCATTATCTAAAAGAATCCTGCGTATGCACGAGATATTCTACTTAGACTAATCAAGATGCCATGTGAACATAGATTTGCGGACTCAAAGAATTAAGTCACTTGACCTGAGAAATCTTAACTCCAGTTCCTATAAGGTTCCTCTGAAATTAGATGGATTAAGGTCAAATCAAGTCCATCCTCAATATCTACTCATAACTCGGTTCAGAACCCACTAGCTTTCCACCTTGCATATGCATGATATGCAGATGAGATGCAGATGTCATGCTATGAAGATGAATGAAAATGCAAGACTCTTTTTCTTTTCTTAGATGCAGAGATGATATGCAAGAATAAATAAGAAGCCTAATTTTTATTTTCATTTTCTTTTCAATTTTTACCCACCCGTAATTATTGTAACATATGTACAAAAATACGCGAAAGTACGAACTATGGGTAAAGTATATATGTAATATATACACGCCCCCCTATACTTAGCGTGTGCTATGTCCTCAGAGCACGAAGAGCGAGGAAAAATACATAGCTCGTGCTAAGCGTAGGAGAGCTAAAAAGAAATGAAAATGTATAGAAATCGACCGACCCCCCTATACTTAGGCTCTGGCAGCCTAAGTGTAGAAGAAAGTCAAAAAGTAGGGTGGACGAGGTCAAGAAGAGAAGTGGATGAATATACAATGCGGGCATCGGTCCCCCCTATACTTAGGCTCAGGTCAGCCTAAGTATAGGACGGAAGTGAGTGTGAGGACCAATGTGATCTGGAGAATGTACAAAGAACCGTCTTAGGTGACTCATCCCCCCTATACTTAGGATCTGGTCATCCTAAGTATAGTCCAAGATAGTGATTTGATGATGTGGGGATGGGTTACTAGAGTCGCGTGGGAGAGAGGATAGGATGTACAAGAACGATGATATATACAAATGAGTCAGTCTGAATCTTTCAAGATGCTGCCGATGGTTGGAGCTCACTGCTGCAAGGTCTCATACGCGGCTCGAGGTGCATCTGCTGAATCTGTCTTGCGCATGAATACAATCTCCTCCACATGGACTAACTGCTCATTGGATTCGACGAAGTGCTTCAACAGCTGTCCATTCACAAGGAATGTCGGTGCATCATCTGCGAGATCTGAGATCTCGACACATCCACTATCATGCACCGTACGGACGACAAATGGGCCTGTCCACTTGGACTTCAACTTGCCTTGGAAGATCTTCAGCCTAGCATTGAACAACCATACCTTCTATCTAGTAACAAAGGTCTTTCGTCTGATATATCTATCATGCCAACGCTTCACTTTGTCCTTGTACACCAAACTGTTGTCATATGCACAGTTTCTGACTTCCACAAGCTCATTCAGATCCAATTCTCTCTGTTTCTGCCCAAGGTGTGTGTTCCAGTTGACCTTCTTAATTGCCCATTCTGATTTATGCACTAACTCTGCGGGCAAATGGCACGGCTTTCCGAATACCATTCGGAATGGGGAGGTTCTTAACGGTGTCTTGTAAGCTGTCCGATACACCCAGAGGACTTGATCCAGGATCTGAGATCAGTCCTTCCTATCCGGGCGGACAAGCTTTTGCAATATAGTTTTCACCTCCCTATTTGACACCTCAGCCATACCATTAGTCTGTGGGTGGTAAGGGCTAGCGACACGGTGTTCAATGCCGTAGTCCTTCAGGAGTTTCTTCACCTCCCGATTCACAAAGTGGCTACCCCCGTCTGATATCATCATTTTGGGAATCCAGAACCTAGAGATTCTGTGATCTCTGATGAATTTACAGATAGTCCTGCTGTCTGCGGCTCGGGTTGGGATAGCCTCCACCCATTTGGATAGATAATCTACCGCAAGAAGGATATATTCGAACCCGTGGCTAACAGGGAATGGGCCCATGAAATCGATGCCCCAGGCGTCAAAGACATCACAAATGATGACAGGCTGCATAGGCATATCATCCTTGGAACCGACAGTTCCTCCCATTCTCTGGCATACTGGGCACGACTTCGCGAAGGCGGTGGCATCGCGAAACAGAGTCGGCCAGTAGAAGCCACATTGAAGTACCTTCCATGCGGTCCTCTTCCCAGGAGTGGTGTCCTCCTACCTCTAAGCTGTGGCATAAAGAAAGGACACTCTGGTATTCCTCCTGAGGAATACATCGTCTCCAGACACAATCCGGTCCTTCACAGAAAAGGATCGGATCCTCCCAATGGTAGTGTCTAGCGTCCGACTTCAGTCGGTTAATTTGGCTCTTGGGCCAATCTTCGGGAACTTTCTTGGAGACAAGATAATTCACGATATTGGCGTACCATGGGAGTGAGTCGACAACAAAAATCGACTCGTCAGGGAAGGAGTCTCGAATTGGTGAATCCTCGGAAGTATTAAGATCTTCGAGACGAGAAAGATGATCGGGTACTACGTTCTCTTTTCCAGGTTTATCACGGATGTCCAAATCAAATTCCTGGATAAGTAAAATCCACCAAAGAAGACACGCCTTCGCATCCTTGTTCTCCATCAAATATCGTAGTGCCGTGTGATCAGTGAACACGATTACCTTGGATCCGATTAAGTGAGATCTGAACTTATCCAAGGCAAACACTACCGCAAGCATTTCCTTTTCCGTAACTGTATAGTTACGCTGAGAGGTGTCAAGCACTTTACTTGCGTAGTGAATTGCGAACGGGACGCCATCTCTTCTCTGTCCTAACACAGCCCCCACAGCAAAGTCTGAGGCGTCCGTCATGATCTCAAAAGATAGAGACCAATCTGGGGCTTGTAGGATAGGTGTGTCCATTATCATTCCTTGCAATAGCTTAAAGGCCTCAAGACATTTGTGGTCAACAATAAACTCCATGTCTTTGCCTAGAAGCTCAGTTAGCGGTTGGGCAATCTTAGAAAAATCCTTAATGAATCTCCGATAAAATCCAACATGCCCGAGGAACGACCGCAACTGTTTGACGTTGGTCGGTGGCTGGAGTCGTCTGATCACATCCACCTTGGCAGGGTCAACCTCCATTCCTCTCTTGGAGATGACATGCCCCAACACTATGCCCTCTGTCACCATGAAGTGACTTTTCTCCCAGGAGAGCACCAGATTAACCTCACAACATCTTTTGAGGACCCGGTCCAGATTCCTAAGACAGGAATCGAAGGAATCGCCATGGACCGAGAAGTCATCCATGAAGACTTCCAGAAATTCGCCGACCATTTCGGCAAATACAGCAATCATGCACCTTTGGAAAGTACCTGGAGCATTGCATAACCCAAAAGACATGCGCCTGAAAGCATAGGTACCGAAGGGGCATGTGAATGTGGTCTTTTCATGATCCTCCGGAGCTATGGCTACTTGATTGTAGCCCGAGAACCCATCTAAGAAGCAGAAGAATTCTTTCCCCGCTAGTCTCTCTAGAATCTGATCGATGAACGGCAAGGGGAAATGATCCTTCTTCGTCGCGGCATTCAGGCGTCTGTAATCCACACAGACGCGCCACGACGTGGGCACTCATGTCACGATCTCTTCTCCGTCCTCGTTGGTGGTCGTCTGAATTCCTGACTTTTTCGGGACAACATGGATTGGGGCCACCCACTTAGAGTCGGAGATTGGGTAAATGAAACCCGCGTTGCACCATTTCTCTATCTCCTTCTTCACGACCTCTTGTAAATTTGGATTCAACCGACCTTGGAATTCACGAGAGGGTTTGGCTTCATTCTCCAAGTAGATATGGTGCGAACACAGAGCGGGATTTATCCCGTGGAGATCGGAAATGTTCCAGCCTATCGCCTTGCGGTTTTTCTCCAGGATCTCTAGCAAGCGAGATTCCTGCTCCTCGGTCAATCGCGAACTGATGATGACCGGAAATTTCTTGTCCTGACCCGCAAGGAAGGCGTATTTTAAAGTTGTGGGTAAAGGTTTTAGCTCAGGAATAGTGTGATCATCTAAGAAGTCTGTCTCAATCTGATCTGGCTCGGTGTTGGAAGTGGTTGGATCTTTCTGTGTGATAGCTGCCGCCAAGTTGTTCGGCTCAGGAGTCGGATCGTCAAAGGTTTCCATGAATTCGGCAAAAGCTTCATCCGACTCGTCATCCTCATCTTCCGATTGTCCTAAAGAGGGAAGGACTGATAGGCCCAACTGGGCCTCTAAGTCATCGAAGATGTAGGGCGATGCAGGTTCTGAGTTGTACTCGTTCCTGAGGACCTCGCAAACTGACTCATGCACTAGATCATCTCCGGAGGGGATGGACTCATCGGTGCTGGCTGGGTTCTGTCTCCATGGCCTAACTGTGTCTACATGCTCGCAGTCTGCTTCGGTTGAAGAGTACTCAGTGCTGGATTCGGAATCCGGTCTCTGCCATCTTGTTTGCTTCATCTCAAGTTCCTCATCTCCTCCTGGAGTTTGGAACTGGATCTTCCCGACCTTATAATCGAACAAGGCCCCCGCTGTTCTAAAGAAGGGCCTGCCTAAGATGATCTGGGAATCTCTCCAATTACGAGGGGTCTCCATATCCAGGACAGTGAAGTCCACCATGTATTCCTGCCCCTCGACTTTGATCACAATGTTCCTCAATTCTCCTTGGGACCTCTTGGTTGATTTATCAGCAAACTGTAGAAGGGCTCTAGATTTCCTAAGAGGTCCGAGATTAAGCCGCTCATAGAGGGCTGTAGGCATCAGATTGATTGAGGAACCATTGTCCAGGAGAGTGCGTAAAAACGCGATGTCATCAACATGACTCACTACATAATGTGCACCCATGTCTCTTCGTTTCCTAGGAAACGAGTTCTTTATTGCACAAGTCATGGCTACTGATAAAACGTGTTTCTCAACACAGCTTTTGGTCTTCCTGCTAACCCTAGTAGGTGTGCATTGCACCTTAAGGTATTTTTGGAATGCAGGGGTCATCTCCACGTACTTGTCAAAAGGGATTGTGACCTTGATGAGTTTGTTGCAGAACTCTGCCATCTCAGGATCATCTTTTTGGATTTTTTTTCATTTTCTTCTTTCCTCCCTTGAGAGCTCGGGGAAAAGGGATTATTGACTCCAACTCATGTTCGGAAACTGAAAGATTTTCATTAACTTCTGGAACTGAGTTCGTTACATGACTCTGACTCTGAAACAAACTAGGACTCTGACTCTGACTGAAAAGAAAATGATGTGGTGAAACCGGTGATGCTTCTTCCGCAACTGCTGGACGATCCTCCTCAGATGGAGGTGCGGGCTCCTCATCGGTTCCGTCGGACTCTATGCGGATGCGAGACTGCTGCTTCGAGGACTCAGGCGTCCTCTTCTTCTGCCGGCGATGGTGGTGGTGGTGCTGCTCCTCTTCCTCCAAGTTCTCCTCAGGTAGAGACTCCGAGGCTCCTTCCTTCTGTACCCGTGCCCGATCAGGTATGGTCACGGTCCTTCCGCTCCTGAGGGACATATGATTTACATTATCGTACGAAAGGATCTCATGTTCAGATAAATAATTATATGAATAATGTACCTGATCACGAGGTCGGTTCTAGCCTTGGATTATGCTGTTCGGGTTGGCCTGAACCTGTGCGGGAATTGGGGTCCTTGGCGCCATCTGCTGGTCCTGGGTAAGAGAGACACGATTGATATCGGTTCTCATATCCAGATAATCGTTCTACATCTGTTGGACCCTATCAGCCAGGGTCTGGATCACCAAGGTGAGGGACTCCAACTCGATGGGCTGGGCTGGTTGATGTGCGGACGAGGTTCTGTATTGGCCCTGCTGGCCATGTCGATACTGCTGCTGCTGGTGGGACGGTGCCGGGCCCTGCTGATATGTGTGTTGCTGCTGCTGGTGCTGCTGAGGCTGGTACACTTGTTCTGGCCTGGACTGAAAGCGCAGTGCGGGGACGGAGCTGGTTCCTTGGTAAGCTGGGGAAGGTCGGTGAGGCTGACCATTCCCCATCCCCGACTGTCTACTGACGGGGTCATGGCTGTACCACAGCCCGTTGATCTCGAACACCTGCGGAGGCTCCTCGTATCCGGTCTCTGCTTGTGGGGGTGCATGATGGTCCTACTGGGTGTAAGTCTGGTCCTCTATCCAGCCACTCTGAGGCCCCGGTGCCTGCTCCTGTACAAGATGGACTCGATGTACAGGCACAGGTGGTGCAGAAGGGGCAGGTAGCTTCATCTTAGCTACCTTCTCAGTGAGTTCCTCCACTTGCTTCGGTAGACGCGAGAGAGACTCAAGGTTAGCGACCCTCTTGTGGATCTGCTCGACCATGGTTAGCTTGTCGGCAATCATCCCCATGCTGGGGATGAGGTCCTCGGTCAGATCCGCTACAGTCCTTCGGGTTGTCTCATTGGATAAGATTGAGGGAGACAACTGATAGGCCCTGATAGCCTGCGACCTGCCGGTTTCCGCCATCTGCTCCAAGATCTTCCATACGGCGTGCTCGTTTTTGTTCAGATAGCTTCCTCCACAGGCGGCACTAACTAACCCCTGCATCTCCGGGGTTAGACCACAGAACAAGGTCTAGACTAAGATCGCCTTAGAAATTCCATGGCAGGGGCATTTCTGCACTAAGTCATTGAACCTATCCCAAGCATCATGGAAAGGTTCACTGGGTCCTTGAGAGAAGCTGGCGATCTTCATTCTCATCTGGTTAGTCCTACTGAGAGGGTAGAACTTTTTCAAGAATAGGTCCTTGAACTGCATCCAGGTAGTACATATCACCCCTAGGTTCTTCAACCAATGAGCTGCCTTATCTCCTAAGGCAAATGGGGTGGCCTTCAGTCTAATGTAATCTTAGCCAACATTGGGATGGCTAAGATTGTTGCAAACCAGCTCGAAGTCACGGAGGAAGGTATACGGCTCTTCAATGGCATTCCCGTTGAACTTCGGTAGCAGACTAAGGAAGTGGGGCTTCAGCTCGAATGCTTCAGCAGGAACCACTGGGGTCAACCAATTCTGTATCTTGTTTTCTGCTGGGTTGTAGGCATCGACCATTGGTCGGTCAATTCCTCCTGCTACTATTATCTGTTCCATTCAAGCCGTGAGATCTGCATTTCTTTGTTCGGCTTCAGCAAGGCGATTGAGAATTTGACGTAGTTGGTCCTCTTCCGGTGGTGGCTGCTTCGGCAGCATCTTGTCCTCTAGTCCTGGGTATGAATTAAGATCGGTGTCAGAGGACAAATCAAGGAAGGGATTACCGAGGCGATGGTCTTCTTCGGTAATCTCGGAGGAGAGAAAAGGGTTGGTTTGAGAGTAACCACCCTGGGTGTGAGGGAACCAAGACTCAAGAGGGTCATGAGTCCTGGGTGGTCCAAGGTGCGCTTGGGCCGATGAAGATGAGTTACGTGGGGGACTCATAGAGAGATCGGTGAATAAAGAGTCGAGATCTCCCCAGTCGCTCATCTTGATATGGCGAGAAGAAGATAGGAGTTTACTCCTACCTGAAGCAAACAAATCAATCCAAAACCCTGGGTTCACACTCAACACAGTGAAGGACTTGAAATCGAGTCCAATTAATCTTGTAGATTTTAAGTGTGATTTTCAAGCAAGATAGCAAGGATTACGCGGCCTATAGGGAAGTCGGCTCAGAGCCGGCTGCGTCTTCCCTGTTTAACCTGTCGCCTAAGATACCGCCGGTCCTTCCTTTCTTCGCTCCTATCCCAAGTCGATGGATTCAATGACCACACCCCTATCTACCTGCAAGCAGGAGGAGGCTGACAAGGCCGGAACTTCACCATGGGGGGTTACTGGCAACTTGTCGCAAAGTACCGCAATTTCGCCCCTATCTACCTGAGACAGGCGGAGGCTACTTGGTACTAGTCAATGAATCTGAAATTATTCGACTTGTGATATTTGCTAGGATCAGTCGGAATGTGATATGGAAGGCGGGGATTTGGGCTCTGCCTTAAGGTGTTCACACACACTCAAGTACCCTCACTCAGCCAGAAAACAAGGTCGGGGATTAATCTCCCGTAAATAATTTTCAAATTTTATTCCTCTTTTTCTGGTCAATAATGTTTAGCAGTCCCGATTTTAAGTTAAGTTCTCACTGATTAAGTCCAACCACACAGCACGCCTATCAGGCAGTCCCAATTTCCGTTTAATTAAATGTGAAAAATCAGAGGAAGAAATCGAGAAAAAGCCGATGCAAGATAAAAACAATGATGCTATGTTGAGTTCAGGAGACTTACAGTGATCTCTTCGCCTTTTTATGCAGGATGCAAAACAGAATTGAAAACTTTTTATCTAAATGCAAATGCAAATGATAAAAGCCGCTCCTAGACAAGCAGTTCTATTAGCGTGAAGAACAGGTTGATTTTGGCTAAGTTCTGCGGTCTAAGTGCGTCTTTTAAGTGAGTTGTGTGGTCCTAATGATTGCGAGCATAAGCAATTCCTAGATTGGCTCGGGAAGCCGCTAGTGCAAGCTAATTTACATTCACCCACACAACATACGGGACACAGTTCCACTATACTTACACGCGCGAGAACCCAAACGGGAACCGCTGGAAATAATGCGAAAAAGAAATAAAATGAAATAAAATGAAAATTACAAAGCCTCTCTATTCACTCAATAAAATCAAATGCTAGATCCTCGAAGTATCTTCGACTCCTCGCGTTCCTCGCACAGAAAAAGATTGAGGTCAGAGAGTGACACAGAAAAATAATGAAAATAAATAAAAGAGAGAAAATAATTACAAGAAAACCGGGGGTCAGACTACCCGGGGAAAAATCAAACACTCAAATTTCACTAAAAATTAACCTAAGCCGTGCCTCCCCGGCAACGGCGCCATTTTGATAACCGCCCCACACCCTATGTTAATTCGGTCAAGTTAATGTCCAAATTAATTGTTAATCGTTCGTTGCAGTCGGATACGAGAGGGAATATCAAAAACCACTTAAATCAGATTCGAGTTAATTTCAAGCGACAGATTTTTTTACTTGGTGAAGTCCAAGGTCGAACTCAGGGAGGCGTCTGTCTCCTTAGGTAGATTTTTAGTAAATTTCCAAGTGTATGATTTTCGAGGAGAAATTTTTTTGGTCTTTTTTTAAAATTTCTATGCAGACACATGCAACAATCTAGCCAATCCAAAGTTAAATCAGTTTGAGATATCACATTAAGTCCAAAAATTATGAAAATTGGCCAGATGATGGATTATGATGAAAATGAACTACCCTAATTTTTTTGGAATTTTTCGACACTAGATGAATTACTTATGAATTAAAGATACAGGCAGGGTGATTTTCAGTAATTTTTTTTAATAAATAATAAATCACATTTTTTTCAGGAACAAAAATTATTCTAGATAGATCTAATGATAAGGAATCTAGGAAAATTGACAAACCTTAGTTTCAATGTGAAATGAACCTATTAAAATTAAAATAAGAAAATCAATAAAGAATTTATTTAGGCCTCGATATGCGTGCAAATGATATGAAATTTTTATGCAAGGTTGAGTTCACTATCCTAGAGCTATTATAAATTTTTGAGAATTTTTGGAGCTACAGAAAATTAATTATAAATTAAAAGGTCTCACTGGGCAAAATATCACACAAATCAACCAATTAATTCATTTAAAAATCTACTGCAATTATAAAAATGTGACAAGTGGCACAATAGATAGAGGACAAGTTACTCAACAATATGCAACTTTTGAAATTCAAAAATGATGCAAAATAAAACCTAGGGATGTGTGCAAAGACAGGGGTGTATTTGCAATACAAGAAAATAAAATTACATAAAAGAAATATGCTGACATGGACTTAAATGCAATTACCTATAATGTTGGGGGTCTCAATGCAATTTCTCCACTGGGCACGTGCTCCTCACGTGGGGGCTGCTTCACAGGGACCTTCTTGTAAATTTGAAAAACTCCCAGGGCCTCTGTGCAAAATACCCAGGCCGCACGTGCTCCTCACGTGGGGACATAGGTTCGGGCGACTTCGGAGGCTCGGGGAAGAGGCTCGGTACAGGGATACGTGGCGTGCTCTGGACGGTTGGATCTAAGGGTGATCCAACGGCTGCTGTTGATGCCGATGTGGTTGAGCAAGGACCGTTGGATCTGGAGTGATCCAACGATGGCTGAGTGTAGCAACGTGGCCGTCTATGGACCGTAGGATCAAAGAGAGATCCAACGGCGACGTGCTGCTCCGGTTGTGGCGACGTGGCTCGCTCATGTCCGTGGGATCACAAATGATCCTACAGCTGCTGTGATGCTCCAGATGTCGATGACGTGGTGAGCTAAGGACCGTTCGATCAGATGATCGAACGACAGCTGGGCCTTCTTCTTTAACGGACCTCCGCCGCCTGCGGAGGAGATGGCGGGGCTCCGGCGACGAGGTCTTTGCTCCGCCCGTCCCCACAGGTGTCGGTGAAGCTCTCCGATGGTTCAGAGATGTCCCAGAAGGTGCGCGGAGGTGCGGCGGTGGTGTTGGTGGTCTCAGGAGCTGGAGAAGGGCGTCAGAGCTCTGTGGCGGCGAAGCTCCAAAGAAGCTCCGGTGAACTTCCGATCAGTGAATGAGGACGTACCTGCAAGTGTTAGAAGAATAGTCGAAGCTCGTGCGTGCAATCATGGAGGTGTGAGGGTGGTCGGCGAGGCATAAGGAGGAATGGAGATTGGCTGGCGATGGTGCTCTGGCCAAGTGGCGGAGCTGGAGCTGATGGAGGACGAAGTGCGTCATCGGCGGGCGTAAAGGGTACCGCGACGATGAGAGATACGTCGTGGAGCACGGCGGAGTGAGAGCGAGGCGAAAGGATCACGGTGAACAGCGAATAAAAAGGGAGAAATAGAAGGAAAAATTGAAACTAAGATTAAACGAAGGTGGAGGTAATTACCTAGGGTTTGGAGCTCGAGATTGAGGTCCAGATCGTCGCTCGAAGGGGCGGTAAATCCGTGAGCTCAAGCAGTGACTCGGAGGAGTGGCTGCGACACGGCGGTGCGCCGAGGATCTTGCCGGAGAAGATGACCGTCTTCGCTCGAGTAATCGGTCGCTTGCTGTCACCAAACGGAAGTTCCGAGCTCGGGGAATCTCTCAAGGGTGGTGGATGGGTGTGAAATCGGCCGGAGGGTAAGTATTTATAGGTAGAAGTAGCCGACCGGTCTGGTGATGAAGTGGGGTTCATGGAGTTCATGGAGCGTTGCTGGCGGTCGACGTGGGAAGCGAGGTGGCTGGCGAGGATGAGGGACGAGTGGGGAAGGACGTGGAGGTGATGGTGGTCGGAGAGGGTGGCTGGAGTGCGGCCAAGAATAGGAAGGGGCAAGCCCCTCGCGCACGGCTGAGAACGTGGGAGAGAGGGGCGCTGGAGGTGGAAGACGAAGTCCCAGCCGTTGGATCCCTTGATCCAACGGCCGAGATCGAAGCGGGATGGAACGGTAGTGATCTGATCGAGGGAGAGTGATCCGAAGGGTGTGATGGCGCCATGTGGAGAGTTGTGAGCGAAGCGCGCGCGAGCGGTGTGGATTGCATCTGGAGTGGCTTAATCAGAAGGACGTGATGGCGCCAGGTGTCGTGCAGAGGAGAGGGCGCTGACGAGCGGCGGAGATCAGATCTAAGTATGATTGAAGGGCTGAGATGCACAGCGGGATTAGCGGTTGCGATGGAGGGATGGAGTGCGTCATCCAAGGGCGTAGCGTGCGACGCGTGGCGCATTGTGGGCGCGGCGCTAATGAGCGGGTCAGATGGAGTCCTGGGGATGATCAGACGGTGTAGATTTGAGGCATATGTGGTATTCAAGTGGTCGTTGGATTGAGAGTGTCATCCAACGGCTGAGAGCAGAGGCGGCTTGGGCAAGGGGAGCGGGCCGCGTGGCGCAACCAGATGGCGCCACGTGGCCAGCTTTGATTGGCTGAAAAGAAAAATATGTGTAGAGAGAGGAGGGGCTGAATTTGGAAAAACTCAAAACATGAAAGTTGTAGATCTTGATGAGATCTACAAGTTTCATGTTGACCAAAGACAGAGATGAGGCCATATATACTACAAAAATACAGAGATACAAATATACATGTATGTAGTATACAAAGAGGCCCAAAAACCTAACTTTTTCATACGAGCTCCAAATTGGATGTAACTAGTCTCACTTTAAAGGCCTTTTAATGTGTATTAATCTGAAAGTGAGTAGACCTATTTTGGAGTTGGTATGAGGGATCTATGGGCATTTTAAGGTCCATGAGTTTTAGGGCTTTATTGGTAATTTTACAAGGGGGATTCCTCTCTCTCTTCCTTATATTATTAACTAAGGTATACACAGTATAAGGGAGAGCTTATTTTTATGAGTAAACATTTTACAAGAGATTTTGGCTTCTTATTTAAATGCAAATGGAATGCTAAAATGCATGTTTTATGTATGCATGTCTGAATGCTATTTATGCATTATAAAGGGAAATATGCCTCTATTTACTCGGGAACAAGGCTCTATTTTTAACTTTTAGAGTGATGAATCACAGATTCATCACCATGCGACTGTAGTGTGGCCATGTCCTCCATGGCAAGATGCCACTGAGTGTCCTGAATGGCCTCCTGATATGTCTATGGTATTTACACGGCTGATAGTGCCATGATAAATCTCCTAAAATCCTCTAGAAGCCTGCTCAAAGAAACTTGGGCTACAAGAGGATATGAAGCACAAGTACATCTCTACTTTCGCACAATAATAGGAATATTAAGATTATCTAACATCTCATGAACATGTAAGTTTCCCTCTTAAGCAGGTACCTGCACATCCTATAAGGAGTCTCATTGCATAGATGAAAAACCGCTAAGCAGTTGTGTTAATTTGATCGCATTGCAGTATGGCCACTTAGTGATCTATCAGAAATCAAGCTTGAAATATCTTCGTAAGGAGGGGCTCGATTTAATAAATTTTAAAACATGGACAAGTCCAGGGTCGATCTCAGGGACACAATCTATCTCATTATTAATTAAACTCTAATGCCGAAGTTAAGTGATTATTTTACCTAGGTCAAATAATGCACAAGATTTGATGTAGAACATGATAGATAAATAGCATGCATTTTTTGTTGAATTTATATGCATGTTAATTAAGAAAAAAATGATATGACAAGCAATACAAATGCAAACACACAAAAAATACCCCCAATATGATCAATGCCTTGAGAAATAAGTATCAATTTAATTTCATGATTATTTAATGCATCAACTTCAGGCAAATAACAGTTAACTACAAGGCAATGTGGCACAATATAAATCAAATTAAACATTATGTTTAAAGTATTAAATCAGAGAAATAATTAATGGCATTAGATAGATAATCACGTAATCATCAAGATGACACTGAAATCATTGAAATACGAGTCCATATGCTTAAGATATAAGCATTTCAGTCCATGGGCTTAACTGAAAGAAAAAAATAGCAAAATATTTACAAAACATCATAAAAAGGTCCAGGGGCATCAATGCAATGTATGAGAACTGATGAGCCTTCCCTATAATTTTTCATGCACACTGGGACCTAATAGTAATTATGATCAGTCGGGATGGACCCTGAGCAAATTTTCCAGGATCGCCACGTGTGAGAGGGCTTGTTTGTTATTTTGGAGAAGCAAGAGGGATTTCGGCTGCAAAATACCTGCCACCACACGTGTGGTGCATGCGCTCTGAGGCTCGGGGGTGTTCTGGCTCGGTGCAAGAGGCTCGAGCCATGTGGCTGCCCCGAGTGTCTTCGACGTGGCTCGGCTCCTCCGCGCATGATGGCTTGGGCTAAGGCTTGGTCAGTACACAAGGCTTGTCCAATTAATATAATCGACGACACATGTACATTTTGCTCCTTAGCTGCTCCTCCTCGTCTGCAATGGACTTGGTTGGAATACAATGAGCCCCCTTATCCCTCCTCGATCGTTGATCTATTGTGTGGAAGGTTCAAACACCTACCTAATGGGCTAGCAAAGGTCCTGGGAGGTCGGGCAGTCGGTGAATATGCTCGGAGCGGCAAGGTGATGGAGGCTCGCTGATGAATCTCATATTCATCACTCTAAATCTCATTAATTAAGCTCAAATCCCTCAAAATCATCAGCATTTCTGCATCTATTCCGCATAATTAGCATCCATGCATGTTTTAATAAGGAATACATTTTAGCACACATTTCTGCACAAAATAAGAGGCCAAAAATCCCAGCTAAAATTGACCTGTAAACAGCCTAACTTCCGTGATTTTTAACTCATTCATGCTAACTCCGAATGACCCAAAACCACCTCCACTGTGTACATATCACTAATGAAAAATACAAAAAATTCACTAACCCAAATAAGTGGACCAAAAACCCAAACCCTAGTTTCAGGATTCCCGAACTAAAACCCTCGTATCTTCCCCATCCAATGCTTGTTTTGATCCTACTCACTTTGGAACTAATGTACATTCAAATACCTTCAAAACAAGACCAAGTTCAAGTGAATCGAAGCTCATATGTGAAAGTTGGGTTTTGGGCCTCTTTTGTACATTTTGTATTTTAGTTGATTTTGACCTATTATTTTATGTACATATATGTCCTATTTTATTTTATTTCTTTTTCATTTGTCTTATTTGATAAAGTTTTATTAAAATGCATAAAAATTCAAATCCAAACTAAGCTTGAAATCAAAGAAACAAATTGAGTCCAAGTCTTCACTAATTGTCTGTACAAAATCAGTCTTTTTCAGGTTTGATTTTATTTCTTTTTTTTAATTAATAAAAATCCAAAAAAAACTAGATTAATGTGTAAATAATTATATTTGATTTTATCATTTTTTTCAGATTTTTATCTGGTTTAAAAATGATAAAAAAATTATAAAACCTAAAAATCATGTTATTTAATGTACATGGGATACCCCAAAAATATCACTTTGTGCAAATGATTGATTTTGGTTTTGATGTCTTCATGAAAGTTGTAGATCTCATCGAGACGAGCAATTTTTTTGAAGAAACTTTTTTAATCGAGGATGTTTGCTATTTATTTTGGATTTTTCAAAGTATTTACTTTTTGATTTTTGTGGTGCTGAAACGTGGCAGCTCCTAGAGTTTTTTCTTATTCGTTTTTTATTAAAAAAATAAAAAGCCTACGCATGTGCCATGCACGTGCACCGCCCCACCCCTTTACCCCCCAGCCGCCACGCATCATCACTGGGGTCGTCCGATCTCGGTCGATCGGATGGAATGTGGCCATCTTCCCCATCGCCCAACTTTCCCAATCCAGCTCCGCAGCCCGCGTATCGCGAAATCTCAGCCGCAATTCCGCCGCTCGCAATCTTCCATCTTCGAATCAATCTTCTCTGATCATTAAATCAATCGTCGATCTCCCCCTCGAATCTCGGTCGAGCCCTTCACCGAATCAAATCCAATCCTGACCGACCTTCTTTCCCCCGACGTACCTCCATACCCTATAAACGACGTCATCGCCCATCTTCAGAGACATTCGTCGATAGCGATGACGCTCGGAGGTGACAGCTCCGGGCACCCTCCTACGACGAGGCCCGGTGGTCGGCCACCGTAGCATCACGACCCTCAACTGCCGTAGTGCCCAGCTCCAGCCCTCGTCGGCTGTCGAGCCAATGCGCCATTATCTCTGACTTCAACTACTCCACCAGCACCAACGCTTCTCTGGTCTGATCTTCATCAACCACTAAGCCTCCGGTATCCAGCAGGCTCCTCCGCCACCGACATCGTCATCCAGCACCGGCACTCATCCAATGTCCACCGCTTCGATCACCATCGCCAACGATGTCGACTTCACCAGCTTCAACCTTCATCGTCAACGACCACGACTTCAACGCAATCTCCACCACGTCATTCGTCATTGACAACAACGTGAATCTCCACTCCATCATCGCCATCTTCTCTGACAACTTCGACGCCGGTCGCCTAAAGAACTTCACCAACCGACGACCGCCGCAGGGGGGCGGTGATGCTCCTCCACGACCATCAGGGCCGGGCGCCAGATCCGAGGCCCCCGCCACGTGCCACGCACGTGGGGGCGGGGGAACGACGTCAGTAGCATCAGCAGCCCGGGTCACGTGTGTTGCACATGCCCATGGGAATTTTGTAAGAAAGCCCCTAGCCCTTTCCTGATTTCCAATAAAGTCCAACTCCAGAAGTTCACGTGCTCCACACGTGACCCTCTGGTAAATTTATAGAAACACCCCCCAAACTTTTGGTAATTACAGATCAATCCTTTATTCATTTTTGTTTTATATTTAGTTATTGTAGCACTGCATAAATACCTCTGTGTTCTTCTTTCATTTTGGACTCCTACATTGCATCAGTTTATTTATTTAAAAATAACATTCTGTTCCGCATTTAATTCCTTACATCTTGACATATTGATTACATTTTTGTGATCAATGGTTAATCAAGAATTAATTATTTTGTGGAAAATTGCATATTTTACCCATTTTGTGCTCTGATTTTTATAATTAATTAACCGTTGCTCTAAAAATTCTCAAAAAATCAAAGATTGTTGAATTAATTGTGTTAAACATTGTGCCCAAAAAGAATTGCATTTGCATGTATAATTTTCCTTGTAAAATTTTTTTGCATATTTCCATATTTGATTTTTTTAATAGGTATTAAATCTCACATTTTCGAGGTTTAGGATTTTTCTGAGATCCATCACTTAGTAATAGATCTTGGATAATTTTATCTCTTGAAAATAATCGGGTCTAATATATATTATAAAAAAATATTGAAATTCATTTTGATTGCATTTAAAAATTCATAAAAAAATCATCTTGCATCCAAAAATTCCAAAACAAACATTTGTTTCATCATAATTATCATCTTCACCAAGTTTCATATTTTTTTGGATATTGTTTGAGTGTAATTTACATTTTAGTCCCTAAAATAGGCCAAAGTTGTATTTTGCATCCTTAATCGCATTAAAAATTACAAAAAAGACCACCTCAAAAACTGCGTACGAACTTTGATAGACATAATTCTAGATTGTTCCTTTGCTTCCTTGTGTTCGGCCTTGGGACTTACCTAAGCAAAATAAATACAAAACCACGCGAATAAAAATTGACTAAATAATTGTGGTTATTTCTTGACCGATTCCAATTACCGCCTACAACAAAACGATAGAGACATTAATTTTTAAGCAACTATAATTAACACATGTAAATCCGGACTCGTCAGATGGCGTAGCTGCCGGGGAGGCAAACGGCTTAGTTTTTTTCTTAAAATTTTCATTCGATTTTCTGTATTTGGGTAGTCTGACCCCCGAGCTTTTCATTTTAAATTCCATTTTTTTTCCTGCATTTATTTTATTTTCAGCATTTATTTTTCTTATTTTATTTTTGATTTATTTTTGGGTCACTCTCTTACACCATCTCTCTTATTTTTCTTGCAAGGTACCCGGCGTACGTGGAGTGGTTTTTCAAGAACCGAAGCATCTTCACCGACTTCCAAAAAAGCTGTAATTAATTTAAGATCGAGTCGAGTCGTGAGAGAGCGTAGAGTCTAGGATTTTATTTTCTATAATTTTTAAATTTCTGTAATTAATTGCTCATTTATAGCGGTGTTCGTTTGGACTCTCACGTGTGTAAAAGACCTTGAACTTCTTCTGTGGTGTGTCGTGGCTTGTTTCACTCTCCGGTGAGGGTGGGGCCTGAATTGAGTGGCGCTTAGGATGGACCTACACTCACGGCTCTTAAAGCATTTTAAATTTTTTGTGCTCGTAGGATTTAAGGCCACACTGCACTTTAATTGAGATGCACATTAGATCGTTAAACTTAGCCAAATTCAACTCAATTCTTTCCCGCTAATTGAACTTTCTGCTAGGTGCGGTTTTTCTTCGGCTTGCATTTATCTAGATTAATTTTTCAATTTCTGTATTGCATCCCACATGGAGATTGCGAGGATTCACTGTAAGTCTTCTAACTGAGCATACATCATTATTTTCGTGTGCATCGGCTTTTCCCGAATTTCTCTCTCTTATTTTGTCACATAATTTTAAAGGAAATTGGGGATTGGACGGTATACGTGCATTTGTGCTCATTTAATTCTTCAGCGATCGCCAAATTAAAATTGGGACTGCTAAATATAGCCGACTTGAAATAACTCATAAAATTGAGAATTTTTGTGGAAGAGCAACTCCGACCTTGGATTCTTTTATTTTTCTGAGTGAGCGAGAGATGACACTTAAGGCTAGAGCCAAAACCCAGATTTTCATATTGACTACTGATTCTACCAAAAACGAATTGCTACTTCTCAGTGAGGATCTAACGGGTAGCCGGTAAACGGTCCGGATTTCCTTAGCAGAGTGGGTGGTTTAGAGGACACTGCGTAAGGCTCCGTCCTCAAGTAACGGGTAGCCATTCTACGGTCCGTACTTACTCCCATACTGGTTGAAAGTAGGTGCAACTAGTCGTAAGAATTTGGGCCAGTCATTAGGAAAATTTCCGTCACCTAACAGCTCGCTAAATTCATTCTCAAATTATCTTAGCACCAACTAAAATTGAAAAGATAATAGCCGAACTCTTGCGGCTTCATTGTGTGAGTTGGTGAACCTGGGGTTTAATTTGTATTTGCATTGGTGTGTGTGAACGATTTCGAAGATTAAAAGCCGCACATTTGATAAAATTTCTTTTGACTATCCTGTGCACTCGCACCGAGATCAATAATGACGATTCATCATCAATCTCTTTTAACAAATACCGGACAATGGTCCGAGCACCCATCTGATCTATATTATGAAAATGAATTTGTCTCGGTTTGGCCCAAATCAACTAAACCCCCTTCTTTCAAAAATCCTCCAACATTTGCGAGAGACTTTCACCCGTGGATGAATTGGCCCCCTCATTGAATTCCTCCTCAAATCATTCAACCACACATAACCAATTTCCATCATGGACTGAACCGTCTTATTCTCGGTTTCTCACTGAAACAAATGAACCATTTAAAGATCAAATCACTTTTGAATCTCATGACTGGCCGAGAAACCAAATCTAGATGGAGAGACCTGCACTCAATGATCATCAATGTTGGATTGACCTCAACGATCAAATCCCTATTGACCAACCTGAATACCACTCCTTCGACCAACCTACACATACAGAGGATCAAATGAATGATATCGACACATATGCACCCTATATGACTCCATTATTTGAGGATACAATCAATCATGACTATGTAAATAGACTCTACTCAAACCAACAATGCATGAGTCACGGCATGTTGAGTATGAGACCTACACATTCCCGCAAAATCCTTCCACTAGCAGCCTCCTTCCATAATTTTCGAGGAAAAATTTTCAGAAAATAATGATCATATGTCAGATATTCCAAGAAACTCTCCTCTCAGCACATACATGAAAATGGAAGATGAAATTATTGAATCTCAAATGCAAAAACACACACCAACTGCTCCCATGATTGATCATGAACATAATCTCGAGGATGATATTTCGAGGATAAATAAGAGATTCGAGTTAATGGAGGATAGATTTCAAAAATTTGCCGACCGATTAATTTCACTCTCTGGGAGCTCGAACATAAAAATAGATGAGGAAAAGATTGGATCTCATGTTGACAATTTTGAGGATATTCCAAAACCTAGGGACGATTCTGACAGCAGCACTTCTGCATATTACTCCTCAAGAAATGACTATGCCTCTGACTCTTACTCGGAACATCAAAGCCCCTTCTCATCTACAGAAGATACCACATCACCACACCACACAGAAAATACCAAAAATTGGAATATTCAAAAACACCCAAAAAAATCAAAAATCCAAAAAATTACATAAAAATTGAAACTGAAGAAGATTTGGAGAATTTGGATCTTGCCTTGTGGGAAGCACTGGAGAAAAGATTGATTTTTGAACTTCCCTTTATACATGTCGTTGAACACTTCTCTGACCTTAAAGGATTTGTAATGGACAAATTAATGATCAAAAAGTTGAGCATGATTAGAACAAAGACTGAAAGACATATTTTGTCACTGGCCTCCTCCTTGGGGTTGAGGAGAGAAAAACCAAGAGCGCATAGTGAAGCGGTTGCCCAGATTTGACTGTATAATCAAAGACATAATTTTCACCCATGCTCGAGTTGATGACGATTCACCGATCAATATCCTCCCGACCTCTGTATTTCACGAACTCAAACTCGGACCGATCAGGAAGATACAAGAGATTGTTCAATTGTCTGATCGATCGATAAAGCGGCCGAGAGGAATCATTTCTGTCATCATTACATTCCAAGGTGCTCCGCTCAAAGTGGAATTCACGATCATTGATATTGGGCATCAAGGAGAATTCATCCAGTCTCTAATTATTCTTGGAAAGCCATCCTTAGCATTGGCTAAGGTAATTATTGAGTGTGAGACTCGGGAAATCAATTTTACAGCATTGGAAGCACTTCGATCAGACCTAGTTTTTGAGGAACCACGATTTTCTGAGGCAACCCACGAAGTCCTCGACAACCGTAACAATGAAGCGGTAGAAGAGCCCTACCCCGCTGCTACACCTGAGATAGCAGTTGTTGATGAAACTATTGGTTTAGAGACTCTCCCCCCTGCTCCATTCCCAGCTGCTCTCAACATGGAGAATCAAGTATATGAATCATATGATCCGGAGACTTATGCATGGTCGAACCCTGGGTCAACCTATTCTAACTACATGGATCACATCAACTCGACACAGGAATGCTCCAACATCAAATTAATTGAGAACGAACATGCAGAGACTCTCCCCAGCATTTCAATCCCCGCGGATCTCAAAATCGAAGAATGTTTCTTCTATGATCCTGAGACATATGCATGGTCGCACCCAGGGGTAACCTACTCTGAATACATTGATCAAATCATCCCAAATCAAGAGTGCACCAGCATTAAGAAGATTAAGAATAAACATGCATGAGGAACACAGACTTAGGATAAGAATTCCAATGGTTATTCATTTGGAGACTCAAGTGGACCGACACCTTCATGAAACAAGAAAAAGAAAGTCACCTTTGACCTTCCGGAAGAGGAATCAGCTGATGATCCCTCATCAGGTCCGGAAAAGGTAATCTACATGAGTGAGGTCTGCTCGGCAGCTCTAAAACCATATTTTCGCAAGGATCGAAACTTCAATTCACGTTGGACAACTCCCGTTCCTCACTATTATTCATCCAAAGCCGTTGCTCCTGCCCTCATCAAGTACACTGGAATTATTTCTTATGAGCTGACTGAGACCGGTGCTTCCGAGTATTCATCCGAGGACAAACCGCTTGATCCCAAGAAGGAACGAATTCTGAGAAAACAACTGAAAAAACAAAAAGACAAGAATATCCGGAGTGTGTCCACTTTCAAATACTATTCCTCTGAGGATAACTCTGATGATGGTTACCTTTCATCTGACTCATACGCTTCATCTGATATCCAACATGATTTCTCCGAGGATAACACTGATAATAGTTGGGAATCATATGCTTCATCTCTGTCTCGTTATTACGATCTCCCACCGCAGGCTCACAAAAAGATCGGCTGAAAACCGCCTTAATCATCGGCTACCCACCGTCCCTCCCAACCACATCGGTCTCCTTGTATATTTTCTTCCTCTACTTAGGCCAAGGCCTAAGTATAGGGGGGACTGATACCATATGTATATACCATTCTCCCCATCTCACGATCATTCCATTTTCACCCTTCTTCCTGACTTAGGATGACCGGGAACCGATGCTCATTCGTATATACTCTCCTCATTCACATACCCCGACCACCTCATTCTTTCGCTCTTCTTCTATACTTAGACTGTTCACAGTCTAAGTATAAGGGGGCGGACCAGTGTATTTTTCTTTTCCTTTTTCACTCTCTTACGCTTAGCTCGAGCTATGTCTTTTTTACGCTTCTTGTGCTCTAAGGACACTGCACTCGCTAAGTATAGGGGGTCTGTATATATGTTGCGTATATATTTTCCCCATATCTCGTAATTTCGTGTAAGTCTATATGTATTTACGGGGTGGGTAATTAATCTTGAAAAAAAACAACAAACAAAAAGAAAAAGAGTTTTGCTAATAACACTGACTGTGTCCAACCTTTTTTTTGAAAAAAAATGGCTTATTTTTTTGCATAAAACAAAAAACCAAAAATCCCTTGCATAAAAAATCAAAAAAAAAAGCACAAAAAAATTGTGTCTACATTTCACACACTTGCACTTCATCCAGCACTTCATGCATTTGCATCTGTGAAAAGTCTTTGGGTTCTAAATCGAGTTATGAGCAGAAATCGAGAGTGGTCTGGATTTGACCTTAATCCACCTAATTTTCAAAGGAACTTCACCGAGAAATAGAATTTTAGAAGCTTCGGATCTTTGACTTAATTCTTTCAGTTCAACATGACAATGTGCAGCGTTTGACTCTTAGTGTCTAACCTGGTCTCTTCATTCTGGGTACGACTCTGGAATAGGGAATTAATTTGTACTCTCGCACTATGCACTTAGCTCAACTCAGAAGGGATGTTGGAAGACTGTGTGAGTTTCTTTTCTGGTAGCGTGGAAATCTAAAGACCGGAGTATGGGTTGAAAAAAAGCTTTGGAAAAGGGATGGATGATTGGGCACAATTTTTTCTAAGATCCCAAAAAATGTACAGAAACAAAAATATTCTATATCCGTAGGGTCACAACAAGATCAAAGCAGAACCACCAAAAACTCCAAATACAAAGAGCATACTACCAAATAAATATCTGACCAAAAAGGTCCAAGCTTCAAGAAAACCTACAGATCTTGGTGGAGACTCGACTACACTGGCCAGCTTCACAAGGAAAGGTGACTACACTGGTCACCCTCCAGTTCTTTTCTTCTTCTTCTTCTAACTTATCCCCCAATTCGATTGTGAACACAACGCGACAGACCTTAGAAGGAAATACCTGACTCCCCGAGGACGAGTTACTGGAGAGGAGGTTTGCATGGTAGTCCGGCATTCTGGATGGGAAGAGCTAAAACCTTTCCCACACGAGTCGATTGTTCAATGTTCATAGGGTATGCTTTGGGAAGAGGATCGATCTAAGATGACTTCTGAGCTGAACTGTGACAATGATGTGTAGAACTTGAAGGGTGTTGATTTTAAAATTCTAAGTCTCACAGAAGTCCGACCAAACTAATAATCCAAAGGTCGAGTCTAGTTTCATTTTCACCTTCAGCTCATGGTCTTGGTATGGAACCCAATCTCAATTCACCTCATGGCGTTTCTTTTTTATGCTCAGGGACCAGCATGGTTTAAGTATAGGGGGATGATGAATCTCAGATTCATCACTCTAAATCTTATTAATTAAGCTCAAATCCCTCAAAATCATCAGCATTTCTGCATCTATTACGCATAATTATATTCATGCATGTTTTAATAAGAATTGCATTTTAGCACGCATTTCTGTACAAAATAAGAAGCCAAAAATCCTAGCTAAAATTGACCTGTAAATAGCCTAACTTCTCTGATTTTTAACTCATTCATGCTAACTCCGAATGACCCAAAACCACCTCCATTGTGTACATATCACTAATGAAAAAAATACAAAAAATTCATTAACACAAATAAGTGCACCAAAAACCCAAACCCTAGTTTCAGGATTCCCGGACTAAAACCCTCATATCTTCTTGGGAAAGGGAAGACCTGGCGAGGGAAAGAAGATGTGATTTTTTTTATTCTTGATGGTTTCATCATCCAGATCCAATGGTAGAAAAGATGGACAGGAGGGCATGTTGCCCTCCTCTTGAGAGGAGTATCCCTATAGCCATTTTTAAATATCCGGTGAATGTTAGTTTTTAAATGTATGGTGTAAAATTATATATTGTTATATATATGGTGAATGAATATTTTATAAAAGGTATATGGTGAATGTTTAGTTTTTAGAGTGAGTGAATTACTTATTGTGATTTACGAGTGATAAGTAGAATTGATAGTAGGGTAAAAAAACAGGGCCCCAACTATAAGTGGATTCCTATTCGGGGTCATGTTTTTCGAATGTAATAAAGAAGGGTAAGATCTTAATATTTTTTTGGAGTATGTAATAGATGGGTAATTGGATCTCCCTAAGATCCAATTACCTCCCCACTCATGTTTAGTCATATATCTACTATTGTGGGGGTTCGGTCTTTATGTGAGGCTATATAAGAAGCCTCATACCCCCTGTATTCATTAAGAGATTGCAATAGATGATCCGGACTTTTGATCATTCTCCCGTGGTTTCATCTCGCTCCCTCACGAAGTAGGGTTCCACGTACAACCTGAGTATCCATATTTTATATTCCTTTATTTTGTTTGTTCTCATTCTGATTTTGCTTCGGCATTTATATTTCAAGATGGTATAAGAGCAAGTCATTCTTGATATTATTTATTGAGTTAGATTTTAGGATTGGATTCTTGTTCTTTATTCGTTCATCGTCAAGATCTGTTCATGATTTATCCAAGATCAAAATAGCTATAGGATCCCTGGTGGAACCCTAAATTCTGCATAGCATCAACTGCTAGGGTTTGTGCATCGAAACCCTAGATCCTTGGTGTAATCCATAAGCCTCCATCTCCAAATCTTGAAGAAGAAGAAGAAGCAGAGGTGGCTGTTAACACCGCTATCCAAGTTTGTGCCGGCAGCCATCTATGTTAGAAAAAGAAGAAAGTCGAAGTCCGAGGAGTGCCAAACTTTCTCTAGCCCTAGTCTTCGCCACATGGATCTTTCTCCGATCAAGAACTTCAGCAGGCCACCGGTGATGGGTCAAAGATCATATGACCTCCCATCTGGCATCGATCCTCTTCACCCAACGTACCTCACATGATTTGGTGGTGGTGAAAACAACCACGCACAGCTGCTCAAGGAAGTCCCAACCCTCACGAGTCAGTCGTCGTAGCCCCACCACCGCCTTCACACAAGAAACCCCCAAGTGGCTTCAAGCAGCGGCAACATGAATTGCTTCTCGATGAAGCTTTAGACCGTGCTCGATCCCCCCACCCCCACCCTATAGAAGATGATCATCTCTCCAAGTGATGACACTCATCGCCACTCCTTTAGATCTAGGTGGAGATAGGTCTCCATCAAGCAGAAAGGATAATGGGAACCCTATTCCTCATCGTGCGAGTAGAAAGGGGCATGATGGCCCTTTACTTAAAAAAGGAAGAGTTAGGTAAGAATGGCGCCCAACTAGGGCGTGACCCATTTAAAAAAAGAAAGGGGCGTTGCTTTCATGTGTTTGGGCCAAATGGGCCAAGATATTGAAATAAAAGATAGATAGTTATTTTGCAAAAATAGAAGATGAAAAAAGGATGATCAAGAAAAAAAAGAGTTTTTTTGAAAAAAAGAAGGTGATCGTAAAAAAAAGACCGTACAAAAAAGCTGAAAAAGGATATGGCTACAAAAAAGGACAATGATTTGTGCAAAAAAATAGAAGCACACAGAAAAAAGAAAAATAAGAAGAAAAATGCATTTTATTCATTATTTCTCCCAACTTGATCATCTACATGTTCCTATTCTTTCAAGTATAGAAGAAAGGGGTTAGTGAGAGTAGGCAGGTTATTCATGTATCTACGAGACTTCTACTGCCCGTCTACGACTGACAGACCGACACTCCAAATTACTACTGCTATCAGTCGTCTTCATCGAGCATCAACTACTACTCCACGCTGGACTTTCTTCTTCTACAACGAATCTACTCCAGGCATGACCTGGTGTCGCAGTAATTGTTATAGGCACGACCGAGGCTCTTTTCCGGTGACCTGAAAGTCGTAGACATGTCCTCGAGTGAGGTCTTCTACTAGTAGTGGTTCTTCAAACAGTGTGTCTCTATCCTCATCCGAGCGGGGTATCCCTATCCTCGTCTCTCTCAGATGTATTGAGTGAAGATGAGTTGTGTACATTTTCTTTCTGTTGCAAGATGCAGCTTTCTCAGCTCCAGTTGATGGGGAGTGTTGGAGTATGTAATAGATGGGTAATTGGATCTCTTCAAGATCCAATTTCCTTCCCACTCATGTTTAGTCCAACATCTACTATTATATGAATTTGGTATGTCTGTGGGGCTAGATAAGAAGCTCCACACCCCTATACTCATTGAAAGATTGCAACGCGTCCCTTTGAGGCCTTCTCCAGTGGCTTCATCCTGCTCCCCCGCAGAGTAGGGTTCCGCATAAAGCCTGAGTGTTCCATGTTTTATATGTCTCTATTTTGTTCGTTCTTGTTCTGCTTTTGCTTTCGCATTTATATTTCAACATTTTTCTCAAATAAACTCCATAGGTTATTGTGATCCCTTTATGTCGATGTTAAACCCTATATTGAAACTTCATGCTCATCTTTATTACATTTAAAAAATATGGTCTTTGATTGGGATTCAACGATTGTTAGGGCTCATTTTTGTAATTTACCCTCAGTAGCATTAAAAATGTATAAATGTATGCAAATACATTTTTTTATAAAAAATGTTTTATATATTTATAATAAAAAATCAAAATCGACTAGAGATACACTAAATTGATAAGTCGTCTGACTGTCGATTAATCCTTAATTAGTGACCCGGCCAACTTAATAAGGACTACCAACTTTTGCAAGTTTGATTAGATATAGTGCACATTCAAAGAATAGAGACCCACTACACCAAATTCAGGATATCGAAGGGGTTTCTAGCTACTTGTCATACTTCTTTAGCATAGCAGACAATGGATATCTTTACCATGCCACTTTCGAGAGTTGTGTTTGAAAGATGCAACTGCAAGTTGAGCATGATAGATTTATATGCTCCAACTTGAGGCTTCTTAATCTAACATATTTAGCATGTTAAGGTTAGCTTATAGATCTATTTAATCAATCCTTTGTGTGATTCTCTCTATATTTGACCATTGGGTTTTCTCCTATATAGAAAAACCTTAGGCTCTTCATGTTGATCAAGTTATTCAGTTCTTATTTTCTAATAAGTGGCAAAGTACCCATAATTCTCAAAAAGAATTGACAAGCACAAGCATAGTATCTTCTCATAGTTGGAAGTTTACAGTAATACCATTTCTGAGTATGAAAATAGGCAACAAAATCAAACATGACTATTCTAGGAGCATTTACAATGGCACCAAAAATATGAATCAAAAGCAACACATACAACTGTATACTGACTATAGACTTTGCAAGTTTGGCTAGACCAGGTGCATAGTCAAAGAGTAGATCCCCACTACACCAGATTCATGATACCAAAGGGGTTTGTGGCTTCCTCTCATATTTATTTTGCATAGCAGATTTTGCATAGCAGACATCGGATATCTTTACCATGGCACTTCCCAGAGTCGTGTTTGACAGATGCTGACGCCAAGTTGAGCATGATGGATTTGTATGATCCAACTTGAGGGTTGTTGAGATTTTGTTATTTTAAACTCACGTATTTCGCATGTTATAGTTAACTTTTTGATATATTTAATTATTCCTTTATGTGGTTCTCATTGCATTTGACCCTTGGGTTTTATCCTGTGTAGGAGACCCTTGGGCTTTCATATCAATCAAGTTATTCTATTCTTATTTTCTAATAAGCGTGGTAATGTGACCAGTGCTCAGAAAATATGACAAGCACTAACATAGTATCTTCTCATAGTGGGAACTTAACAGTGATACCATTTAGCCAAGAAAAAACGCACATGACTACTCTAAAAGTAACCATTTAGCCAAGAAAAACGCACATGACTACTCTAAAAGTACTGACAAAGGCACCGAAAATATGAACAAAAAACAACACATATAAAGGTTCTCAAAGAAAGAGAAAGGATGGAGCAAATGAAATGGTATACCTCCTACAAGAATAGTGGATGGTACGTGGTTAGTCATATATATCGTAGTTAGATTATTTTCTCCCTAAAAGTGTGTTTGGACCTTCACAAAAAACATTCAAACTTCAAGCAAAATCAAATATTTGACAAGGTTTCCTCGAAGAAACGCCGCTTTTATGAGAACTAAAGGTGTATAAGGTCTTAAGAAATGCTTCAGCATATGAGCACAAGGAAAAAGATTGGAGATTCTTGCACTAAATGAATGTTTGATGGGTACAGCAACATGAGTATGTGATGCAGGTTTTTTTAGTAGTAGTAGGATTCGAACCCTGGTCTTTTAAAGTGGGAACCACTGCTTCTACCACTAGATCATTAGAGGGGTTCCTCTGTGATGCAGGTTGGGTGTGATGGGAAAGAAATTCTAAATTACATTTAATGGGATATTCCGATGTCGTTTTAAGATCATCGCTCCGATACCGTATAAAGAGCATTACACTTGTAAATTATGGAAACCGTGGTCTCTCATATACAAGTTCTCGGTGGGGAAATTACATAGGATGCATGACATGCATAGAAAAAGAGCAAATAAATCAATAAGTATAAAATTGGTTCTCTGTAGAATTTTAAATCATAGTTGGCATCTTCTCCTCAATGCGAAATTGGCAATATATTGTCTTTACCGAACCATTCTCGAAGGATCATCCATTATTGCTTCTTTAATTGATGAAACCATTTCCAATAAATGTCAGCGTACTGAAAAATCAAATATAATATTTTTCTTATTTATTTTTCCTCGCCATATCCATGACAACCAACTGAAAACTCCAAAATTTCTCTTTTCACATGTCTATTTAAAGTTTAAACCTTCATCCATAATAAAACATTTCTCATGGTAGAATTCCTGGACAAACCTTGCTTGCAATGACCTGGGAATCTTTTCTTGTCCTGTCCTCCAAACCAACTTGGGGGCATACGTGCAAATGTCATTTATGATCGCTGCTCCTATAGTCAATTTAGTCATGATAATTTGATCTCCAAATCTCTTTACCTCTGTCATGTACTCCTTTATGTTTTTTCACAATAATGTCAACCCATTCTAAGCTTTCCTTTTATCCCAGATACTATTATTATCCCAAATTCTTTTCTATATCCTTAGATTATTCTCCGCGCCATTTTGTTTCCTGCAAGCATAAAATAATAAGCAACATCCTCGTTTTACATAATTCACCTTTATAAGCTTCATAATGATTGCAGCCATATTACCAAAATAGAAAAGCAAAGACAAGAAGGAAAATGGGAGCAGCAGATTTACACTGCAGCAGTAAAAAATTACAGGTTAAAACCGAAAAGTCAGATAATAGATAAGACCTGCGATGTGGAAAAACAACGTCGGGTAACTAACAAGCAAAGACTACCATAGTAGCAAATGTTACTGAGATGAATACAAGTGATGCATTACTCAGATTTATATCCAACGCAGTCCCAATGGCAGTAGCTACAACTGTATGACAAAAAGCAATCATTGGATTACTGTTCTGGAATGATTCAAGAACCTTCTCGACCATCAAGCATGTACTTAAAAAGCATTTGCTGGAACGACAATACAAATATATTGTTGACTTTAATTTACGATCAAAAAGATTCCAAAAATGCTAATCGATGAAAGCATAACAAACAGGTCCTAAAAACAAGGGCATCTTCAAAAATAAGCAGACAAAGTTGGTGCATTGAGGATATTTTTCCGAGAAATCCACACGAAAAAATATCATTGTGTGTGTGCGAAGGAGACATAAGGAACTTATACATGGAAGCCCAATGACCCATAATTAGACACTTTTCCCGCACAAACTTTACAGTTACACACTGACCTCGCAAACCTGTTAAGTCAAAGAATGATTCCCCAGTTGGCACACATAAACCCCATAGAGTTTTTAATAACAATCAAGATAATGTTACTTTATTTTATTGTATATGTGTCTATGCTATTCACACCACCCCCCCCCCCCAAAATCACCATCCCTTTCTCTTCATCTAACAACCCAAGCTCATGTTTCCTCCCAAAACAAGCATAAGTTTGAGTACAACAAACAGGAGATCCTGCCACCATCGTATACTGGCACCAACATAGCCTCACCTACTCTATTTCAATTCACCATGGGACCTCGTCAAGCATCACCACTCCATCGAGTGTTACCCTCCATCGGCTTGATTGCGCACAATAGCACTACAAGGATGGTGCACATGGAGAAGATGCCTTTGTCTTCGCACCACAATGATTCACTTTCCTTCACCTTCAATGCTCGACAATCTCAGAAGCCATCACCACTATCATATGCCTACCACCTACTAAAGCAAACAGAGTGGATGCAATAATGGATCCCAAAACTTCAAAGAGTAGGCTCGTAAGCAACTTCGACACAATAAGGTATATAGTATTGGATAGAGCAATAGTTTATAAATCCTCAACCCATTGTGGCATATCCTTCTTAAGAATAATGAACAAAAGAGAGCAATTTAGACACTCAAATCCCATGTTCACCAATGGTGGTAATTTGACGACCGCCACCACATCCAGCTCAACCAAGTCCCATAAAACCAGAAAAAGCAAACCTGAGAAACTGTCTAGACCAAGGGATCCATCCACATTCAGTGCAAACGTTGTTATAGAACGTCCCCATGAATTAAAGACCTCACCAGCTCAGATCTCTACAATTCAAGCAACCTTGGCATATCCCTGATAGCCCATTTTGCCCTACCAAGGGGAACCCTCCTACTTAGCTTACGAAAGTGTCCAGGCACCACCGCACCAACGGCTAGATCTCCCTCCACTACAGCCTCCACCCCAACCTCAAGCAAACGAGCCAACTTGTCTTCGCCTCTTGTTAATCGTAGCATGAAAGAAACAAATACCAGCATCACCCTCCTTCAACCAAACATGCATGGACTGCCACCACCTCTCACAAAATCATGCAGCGTTCTCTCCTACCCAACCTCTCATTCTATCACAGCTACTTGGTGTCTTCAAAAGGGTCAAGACAACCTTTCCATACTTATTCTATAAGGAATGTAGTATGTTCGATAAAAATATGGTGGCTGTTGAGGGAAAATGATCAATTGCATATTATGAGGCCTTAGGGTTCTTTTATATAGAGGAGAGACCTATTGGGCAAACTACATAAAGAGAACATAAAGAACATAAAATATATAAAAAGAAAAATAAGATAAATAGTATCTCAAAACTCTCCTTCAAGTTGGAGCATAGATATCAATCATGCTCAGCTTGGAATATCATCTCTGGTAAGGCCCTCTAGCTAGGGCCTTGGTACGTACATCTATTGTCTGATCCTCTGAGTTAACATGAGTTGTGGAGATGAGACCCTTATGTATCATGTCTCGATTATAGTGGCAGTCCACCTCGATATGTTTGGTCCTCTCATGGAAAGCTGGGTTGTTGACGATGAGCGGCATGGTTGTCGCATTGGAGGTGCATCGGAAGAGGAACCTCAATTGTTAGGTCAGTAAGAATAGATCTGACCCACATCATCTCTGTACTAGCTTGTGCCATGGCCCTGTATTTTGATTCTGCATTGGATCTGGCAACCAGTGTATGCTTCTTGTTGTTCCATGATACCAAGGAACTCCCTATGAAAACTAAAAAGCCATAAGTAGACTTCATGTCCTTGGGACACCCATATAATATGCATCTGCACAAGCTGTAATGCAAGGTATGTACCTCTGCTGAATAGAAGGCCAGTACCAGGTGAGGCCTTCAGATACCTCAGAATCATACAGACTGCATCCATATGTGTTGTCTAGGCTGCTCCATAAACTGGCTCACTTTGCTTATTGCAAAGGATATATCTGGCATGATGATGGTAACATAAAGGAGCTTCCCAATGAGCTCCATGTATCTCCTCATGTCTATCTCCTCAGTATCATCACTCATACAACTTCATATACGGGTTCATGGGAGTAGTGGCATGCCTATAATCTGCCATACATGTCTCAGATAGAAGATCTGTAAGGTACCTCCTCTAGGTCATCACGAGACCGCTAGTTTCTGGCAAACTCCAGTCCAAGCAAGTAGCATAAACTACCCAAGTCCTTGGTCACAAACTTCTAACCTAGGAAATCATTAGCAACCCGGATGCCTTTCTCGTCATCCCATGTAACAATTATATCATCAACATAAACAGGTATGGAAATTGTACCTCTTTGAGTCCTCTGAACAACACGAACCCCTGTTGCTTTATCAAGTCCGAGAGCTTCTGGAAGCATGCTCCTGGACTCTGCTTAAGGCCATAGATCGCTTTGTGAAGCATGTAAACCTTCTGACACTGCCCCTCAATAGCGAACCTAAGTGGTTGTTACATGTAGACCTCCTCCAGTAGGTCACCATGGAGAAAAGCATTCTTCATATCTAGATAGTAGAGGGGCCAATCTCATGTTACTGCAATTGAAAGAAGTATATTCAGAGTGGAATTCTTGGCCACTAGAGAGAATGTATCCCGATAGACCACCCCATATGTCTGGGTGAACCCACGTGCCACAAGTCCTACCTTGTAGCGATATTCACTACCATCTGCTCGGTGCTTCACCGTGAACACCCACTTGCACCCAACAACGGATGTGTCGATTGGAACTGAAACAAGGCTCCAAGTGCCACACGACTGTAGCGTGGTCATGTCCTCCATGGCAAGATGCCACTGAGTGTCCTGGATGGCCTCCTGATATGTCTATGGTATTTACACGGCTGATAATGCCATGATAAATCTCCTAAAATCCTCTAGAAGCCTGCTCAAAGAAACTTGGGCTACAAGAGGATATCAAGCACAAGTACGTCTCTACTTTCGCACAATAATAGGAATATTAAGATCATCTGACATCTCATGAACATGTAAGTTTCCCTCTTAAGCAGGTACATGCACATCCTATAAGGAGTCTCATTACATAGATGAAGAACCGCTAAGCGGTTGTGTTAATTTGATCGCATTGCAGTATGGCCACTTAGTGATCTATCAGAAATCAAGCTTGAAATATCTTCGCAAGGAGGGGCTCGATTTAATAAATTTTAAAACATGGACAAGTCCAGGGTCGATCTCAGGGACACAATCTATCTCATTATTAATTAAACTCTAATGCCGAAGTTAAGTGTTTATTTTTCCTAGGTCAAATAATGCACAAGATTTGATGTAGAACATGATAGATAAATAGCATGCATTTTTTGTTGAATTTATATGCATGTTAATTAAGAAAAAAAATGATATGAAAAGCAACACAAATGCAAACACACAAAAAATACCCCTAATATGATCAATGCCTTGAGAAATAAGTATCAATTTAATTTCATGATTATTTAATGCATCAACTTAAGGCAAATAACAGTTAACTACAAGGCAATGTGGCATAATATAAATCAAATTAAACATTATGTTTAAAGTATCAAATTAGAGAAATAATTAATGGCATTAGATAGATAATCACGTAATCATCAAGATGACACTGAAATCATTGAAATACGAGTCCATATGCTTAAGATATAAGCATTTCAGTCCATGGGCTTAACTGAAAGAAAAAAATAGCAAAATATTTACAAAACATCATAAAAAGGTCCAGGGGCATCAATGCAATGTATGAGAACTGATGAGCCTTCCCTGTAATTTTTCATGCACACTAGGACCTAATAGCAATTATGATCAGTCAGGATGGACCCTGAGCAAATTTTCCAGGATCGCCACGTGCGAGAGGGCTTGTTTGTTATTTTGGAGAAGCAAGAGGGATTTCGGCTGTAAAATACCTGCCACCACACGTGTGGTGCATGCGCTCTGAGGCTCGGGGGTGTTCTCGCTCGGTGCAAGAAGCTCGAGCCATGTGGCTGCCCCGAGTGTCTTCGACGTGGCTCGGCTCCTCCGCGCATGATGGCTTGGGCTAAGGCTTGGTCAGTACACAAGACTTGTCCAATCAATATAATCGACGACACATGTACATCTTGCTCCTTAGCTACTCCTCCTCGTCTGCAATGGACTTGGTTGGAATCCAACGAGCCCCCTTATCCCTCCTCGATCGTTGATTTATTGTATGGAAGGTTCGAACACCTACCTAATGGGCTAGCAAAGGTCCTGGGAGGTCGGGCAGCCGGTGAATATGCACGGAGCGGCAAGGTGATGGAGGCTCACTGATGAATCTCAGATTCATCACTCTAAATCTCATTAATTAAGCTCAAATCCCTCAAAATCATCAGCATTTCTGCATCTATTCCGCATAATTAGCACCATGCATGTTTTAATAAGAAATACATTTTAGCACACATTTCTACACAAAATAAGAGGCCAAAAATCCCAGCTAAAATTGACCTGTAAACAGCCTAACTTCCCTGATTTTTAACTCATTCATGCTAACTCCGAATGACCCAAAACCACCTCCATTGTGTACATATCACTAATGAAAAATACAAAAAATTCACTAACCCAAATAAGTGGACCAAAAACCCAAACCCTAGTTTCAGGATTCCCGGACTAAAATCCTCATATCTTCCCCATCCAGTGCCCGTTTTGATCCTACTCATTTGGAACTAATGTACATTCAAATATCTTCAAAACAAGACCAAGTTCAAGTGAATCGGAGCTCATATGTGAAAGTTGGGTTTTGGGCCTCTTTTGTACATTTTGTATTTTAGTTGATTTTGACCTATTATTTTATTTACATATTTGTCCTATTTTATTTTATTTCTTTTTCATTTGTCTTATTTGATAAAGTTTTATTAAAATGCACAAAAATCCAAATCCAAACTAAGCTTGAAATCAAAGAAACAAATTGAGTCCAAGTCTTCACTAATTGTCTGTACAAAATCGGTCTTTTTCAGATTTGATTTTATTTCTTTTTTTTAATCAATAAAAATCTAAAAAAACTAGATTAATGTGTAAATAATTATCTTTGATTTTATCATATTTTTTCAAATTTTTATCTGGTTTAAAAATGACAAATAAATTATAAAACCCAAAAATCATGGTATTTAATGTACATGGGATACCCCAAAAATATCACTTTGTGCAAATGATCGATTTTGATTTTGATGTCTTCATAAAAGTTTTAGATCTCATCGAGACGAGCAATTTTTATGAAGAAATTTTTTTAATCGAGGATGTTTGCAATTTATTTTGGATTTTTAAAAGTATTTATTTTCTGATTTTTGTGGTGCTGATACGTGGCAGCTCCTGGAGTTTTTTCTTATTCGTTTTTTATTGAAAAAAATAAAAAGCCTGCGTACATGCCGGTGATGAATACCCATTCATCACTCTTTATTCTTATATTTTAGCTACAAAAACCTATGCAAATGCATGTAGATATGTGTAAATAGGAAAAGTTAGCAAAAGCATGCATTTTTGTAAATATAAATAATTAGCATGTTTTTGTGCAAAAATAAAAGAATAAAGAAGAAAAAGAAAAAGAGGGAAATATTTAGAATAAATATTGAGCAACCTAACCCAAGGGAGGGCTCAGCATGGGCCTGACCGCATAAAAGCCACAAGTAGAGGGAGATAGGAGCTCATGTGTAAATATTTATGTAAATCAATAAAATAATATTTTCCTCAACCAAAAATATACTTGTATATATTTTGTATATACTTAGGAACTATTAAAAACAAGATAAAAATCTAAAAATCAAAAATACCAAAAAGAACCTTTCACCATGTACATAGACCACCTCCCTTACCTTATTTCACCTTGTAAATAAAGCTATTTGTTTCCAAAACTTTTTGTAAATATTTTATGGTATATATTGTACATAAAATAAATAAAAAGAATTAAAACAAAAATCAAATAAAAATTACAAAATTAAAAATACAAAAATATCTTGTATATATATACCATGTATATAATTGTGCATAAATAATTATTTCCCCTATGTATATAAACAATAAAAATAAAATAAAAATAGCCTTTTATTCCTCATTTTATCTTATAAATAAATAAAATATAAAATGGGAATAAAAATGTATAAAAATAACTAATTAAAAATCAAAAATCAAAAATCAATATAGTGTATATATACCTATGTATAGCTACTATGTATATACCTTATTTTTAATTTCCAAAAATTAATTAAAAATCACAAAAAAATAGAAAAAATTAAAACAAACATTTTTCATGTTTTAAGTTTTTGAAAATTCGGCCATTAAGGCCCCAAAAAAATCAAGTAAAATTTCAATAATTGGCGGGCTCTGATTGGTCCACGGGGGATTGTTAACCCCCGGTCAACACCTCCCCCAGGACCACCAGAGCCCGGGTCTGTTCATTCGACCCGCCTTCTCGGATTTTTCTCTTGATGACCCGATTTCCATCCACCCCAAATCTGGGTCCGCAATGACCATGTCACATCCGAGAAGCGCGCCGGAGCTTTGGCCTCGAGATCCGCGCATCAGCTCGCCCTACCCGCCACCTCCTTTCCGGACCTGCACGCATATATATTCCGAGCTCCGCCGCACTCTCAATCCATCTTTGGCTCCCCATTCTCTCTCCAGTGAGCTCCATCGCAACCAGCAAGGTGACAGCTTGCATCCACCGGTGTCGCAGCGAGGAGGAGGTGCTTGGACCATTGATCCGGCTGCCTTGCGCCGCCGTGCTCCGACGTTCAACCGGAGCTCAAGCCTCGGGCGTTGACGACCCTTGAGGCAAGGACCAGGAGCTAGATAAGCTCCAGCCCAGTCTCCCGCATCATCCAGGTATCCATTTCGCTCCGCCATTTAGTGTAATTTCAGATTTCGCCCAAATCCACTCTCCGACGTGCTTCCCTGATTCCGGCCATCTCGCTTAATATCTCGATCATCGGAGCACCCCATCACCTTCGCCACTTCCTCACGCACGTTCTTCGCACTCCCACTCAACCCAGCTCGCCCCGGAGCTGGGAGTCGAGCTCCACCACCTGTCGCTTGCCGGAGCTCCTTCGCCCCGCCGCACCGATCACCCCCACTTCGCTTCTTTGGGTCGAGGCATTTTGCCCTCGACCCGCGAAGCTGTTGGTTTGCTTTGCAGGTCCAAAGGGAGTCGTCTGAGACCCCCTTACATTCCAGCCAGCTCCTTCGCGCCGCTAGCCTCGCCGGAGCCCCTCCAGGGCTCGGTTGGGCCATCGGATAGCACCCACAGCTGCGGCATACCAAGGCGGACCTGCTCCGATCTCCAGAGGCGGCTGAGGAGGTCCCAAGCTCATGCACGAGGCCGGCGAACCTCGCCGGCCACCTGTTCTTCGAGGAGCCTCCAGCACCGTCCGATAGCTCCTCCGCTCCAGTTTTAATCCCAGCCGTCCGTTCATCGTGGAGCAGCTACCGTCGATCACCTGGAGGGGCTGATCAGGACCGTAGAGCAGAGAGAGGGAGCCACCTGAGACCTGACCCGTCCGATCCTCCACGTGGCTCCTTCTGGAGCGTCGATTCGGTCCGAGAGAAGAAGAGGAAGAGCGCCAACGCACCAGAGCCGACCGATCTTCCACGTGGCGTGCATCTGGCCGTCGACGAATAAAGGGGTAAATTACTTAGGGCCCCCTCTTAGTTTGTCGTTTTATTTCTAGCCCTGTAAATATTTTTAGAACTTTATTTACGTAGGGTAAATTGCATTGTGGACCCTGTGCTTAGTTTTAATTGCATGTATGCCCCTGTGTGTATGTGACCACGTGCTTCGTCACGTGTTTAGCTGGGCTTTTTACATCTTTTATCCTGTAGATCTGGGTTGTTCTGAAATGAATGTTAACTTTTTGGTAATTGCATTTATGCCCCTGTGAGTGTTATTTATGCGCATGTGCGGATTTTAGTGGGATTTTTGCATCCAAGCCCCTGGACTTTTGGTACGAGTTACCAAAAGGTCCAGAAACTTGGTTTTTATTACCAAAAGGCCCCTGAGTGCCCCAGCCACGCGCCACGCGCGTGACTTGCTGGGAATTTTGCACCAAGGCCCCCAGACTTCCGGGTATTTGCACATTCGTCCCTGTGCACAGTGCCCACTTGTTATTTTTGAATAAAATATCAAATCACCTCCAAATCCAATGAGATTTTGACACATGGCTCCTGCCATGGTGTAGGAATTTCAATGATTTTTGAGGACATTTCTGATTTCGTTCAGTATTTTTAAAAATTCAAAAACCTACTTTTTAGCTACTGTCTAGGTTTGAAAATACCAAAAAAATATAAAATCACCTCCAAAAATTCTAAAAAAATTAGATAATGTTGTTTGCTTGCTGTTTGATTTTCTAGACAAGTTTGGCTATTTTTCATCACTTAAAAACCCTAAAAATTGAAAAACCCCTAAAAACTCATAAAAATTCTAATAATTAATTTAAAAATCCAAAAACAATAATTAGGGTGCCTAAATTTTCCTTATTCTTTCTAGATTACAGGAAAATTACCTCCAGGGCTTTTTGAGATCCTTAAATATTTTAGTTTTGGGTCTTAAGCCTTGCTGGACAGTACCTTTCATTTTTTGCACTGTTTGATTTTTAGAAAATAATTTACCCATTAGAAAAATCTCAAAAATTCACCAAAAACACTTAAAAACTTAAAAAACATAAAAACAATTTTTCCTTAATTTTTGCATTATTTTTGGTGTGTTTAATAAATTGTTGAAGTTGCCTAGATCCTACTTTCTTTTATTTTCTTTATCTTTTGAAAATCAAAAAAAAAATATAAAAATTCATAAAAACCTCTAAAAAACATTTTCTTTTATTTTTATTTCATTTTCACTACTTCGTAGGTCTACGACCAATCCGTGCTCCTTGTGTTCGACACTGGGAGCTATACCAGGTTAATATCATAGCTAGGACCGCTTGTTTTGCCTTGTTTGATTTTTGACTCGTTCCGCGGTTCGATTCTTTTTCTTGATTGACACATCTTCTGAGATCCGGGTCGCAACGACCCTTGTTTCATTACCTTCACCCGGGTCTTAGTGGGTTTTGGTGTTGATCAGAATGGCGCCATTGCCGGGGAGCACGGCTTAGTAGTGTTTTTATTTTTCGTTTTTGTTTTCGCGGTTTTTCGCGGCTCTTCGGAGCTCGCGGCTTTTCGCGGCTTTTGTATTTATTTTCTTTTTGTTTTATTTTTTTTTATTTTGATTTTCTTTTCTTTTTATTTTTGTTTTATTTTTTGTGTGGTTATTTTATTTCCATTTTTGCACATATATCCTTATTTTTATTTTTCATTTATTATTTGATTATTTTATTGGTCTGACCACTTTCTTTCTTTTCTTGCGAGGGCCCGAGGACCGCGGAGGCAACTTTCGAGGAGCCGGTGCAGCCGCGAGACTCGGAGGCGGCTTCCTTCTCTACGAAGCCGCAGGAGAGAGCGAGAGGAGAGAGCTGAGTGGAGTGAGGCAGTAGGATAGTTTTATTCATTCATTCATTATTAATTGTAATAATACAGGCCTCTAACTGTGGACTTGGACTGTTAGACTTAGATCGTAGCGGGTCTGTTTCGCCGAGCACCGGCGTGCTCAGGGGACCCATTAGGACCTGCGGTTTTTACGCGGCTTTTCTCGCGGTTTTCTTTTTATTTCTTACTGTCATTTTCCGGATTTTTCGCGGTTTTGCTCGAGCCCCTAGACATAGGATTTTTTGTTGATTGTGACGTAAGATTTCTAAGGCTCAACACTTAATAGAATATCTGTTCCTATAGAACGTAATTGGACCTTACTAAAATTCACTAAAAAAGTTAGTTTAATTGGATTTGAGACCACGTGCCGTTAGGAGTCACATACAGCGCTGGCAGGACCCGTTGTGGCGGGCACCGAGTGACTCCCAAGATCGGACTCCGGACTCGATTCGGTTAACTAACTATTGTTCTTCACGATCAATAGAAGTTGCTTGTCTAAGGCCGATTTTTACCGTTGCATCATATAGCTTAGTTTATTTTCTGTCTTTATTTTATGCGCGGATCATTTTGCATGTAGAGTGCTGGCGGCAGGTACGCATTTCTTACTCAGCATGCATCATTGATTTCACGTGCATCGGCTTTTTCGTCTTCTCCCCCCGTTTTTGGACTTAATAACCAGGAGAACCGAAAAATTCGTTAGGCGATTTTGTTTGCTTGAAAAATACCTAAAAAGAAAAACCATAAAATTGGGACTGTTTAAAATTATTGATCTTAAAACTCGCTCACCCTAAAAATTGTGTCTTGGGGAGAGCAACCCCCTCATTGTTTGGTTTGCTTGTGCGAGAGAGTGACCCCGAACACTAGGTAGAGCCCCCCGTTGCGAAACCCGACTGATTACCGACTCATCCGTGCGGGCCAGTCTCTTGGGTTAGCAGCGGATATCCTAACAGGTCACGTAATCGCTCTGCTATTTTGATTGTTCACCAAAATAAAATAGACAAGATAATTTGACCGAACTTTCACGGTCTTCAGCTCGCGTTGCGTTGGTGAACCGGGGGTTTGTTTTCTGATCGTAATTTTTCCAAATCTCATCCGCCCTACTCGCCAGATCAAGATGATGGGTAGACGATCTCTTAGGCAGCCTCTGGCTGCACCGCTTTCGGGCGCGTCTACCACATCATCTAGGTTGGCTCGCGAGAGCTCAGACCCGCTCTCCGAGCCCGAGTATGACTCCACCCTGTTCCCCCTCGACCCCCTTTCTGACTTACCTGAGAGACCTGAGCCCGAGGAGAGACTTATTCATTTGACAGCACCTGAGTTGGGCTCCTTCGATTTTGCAGACGTCGTGATGGCCGGCAGTTCTGACGATCACTCCCGCAGACCAGAGCACTTTGTACTAGACCAGGGAGCGATCAACTCCACCCTGATCGCACAGTTAGAGACAGTCCAGCAGCAGCTCCGCGATCAGGGAGCTTTTATGATAGAGATGAGGCGCGAGATGGAGAGGCTCAGAGCAGAGAGAGATGCACAGAGCGAGCCCGAGGAGCCCGATGAGGCACAGGCACAGGCACGAGCCGCAGCAGCAGCAGCAGCAGCCGCGGCCGCCGCCGCAGCGGCAGCAGCCGCAGGAGGAGCGGGACCACCTAGACCGATGAGGGATTTACACAATCCCGGCTCTACACTGATGCACCACTGGGTGGTGGTTCCGGCTATCGTGGGGGACTTCAAGTTCCCTCCGAACACCTTGCAGATGCTTCCGCGGTTTCACGGACTGGCTACAGAGAAGCCCCACCTCCACCTACAGGAGTTCTTGATGATTTGCAGTACTGTCCACGACAGGCATGTGGACCAGGATACCATACGGATGATTGCTTTCCCATTCTCCCTAGCAGACAGAGCAGCCACCTGGCTGAAACACTTGGGGAGATTCGTCTACACCTGGGAGCAGCTCCGCACCGAGTACTTGAACAAGTACTATCCACTCGGGCGGACGAACGCAGCAAGGGCCCTGATCAGCAACTTCTCCATGTTCCCCAACGAGCAGTTCCACGAGGCTTGGGAGAGGTTTAGAGAGATTTTGGACAGATGCCCACACCATGATATCACGAAGCCGAACTTAGTTCAGAGCTTTTTCAGTGGGTTGTCACCAGAGCTACAGGGCCTGGTGAACGCTTCTTGTGGTGGGTCCTACTTCGCCAAGGACCATGACCAGGTCTGGGCGATTTTTGAGGAGATGGCAGAGAACTACATGGTCATGTCCCAGACCCGGCTCTACACGCAGAAGACCCAGCCACTTCAGCCAGGACCCGTGCAGTACCAGAGGATAGCACGGGTAGATGCAGGTCCAGCCAGTTCGTCTGCAGCAGCAGCAGCACAGGCAGAGTCGTCAGCTGCAGACATGGGCATCATCAGCGAGAAGCTGGACCGCATGGAGCTGATAGAGAAGAAGCAGTGCCAGAGCATAGCACAGATGGATCAGATGGCACAGGTCTTGAGCGACCTGAAGACACAGCTCATGTGTCTCCAGGAGACACAGACGGCTTCTCAGCCCCGTCTTCAGTCGCGAGGCGACTCCGGCAGCAGCAGCAGCTCGTCCCAGCGCTCCAGCGTCCCAGCGCAGCCTAGACAGGTTCACCTTGTACAGGCGGAGCCGTACCAGCAGCCGCAGCACACCTACCAGTCCCCACCATCTCCAGAGATGCAGATGGTGGTCTACCAGCCGGACCAGCCGTTGGCAGTGCTACCCCCAGCCCCCTTGGATGCAGAGCCGTTGATGGATGTCAACGGGATCTGGTATGACCGTCCCCAGCCTGGGATCCGACGAGATCATCCCGGATTCAGGTGGGGGAGTGGTGGTGCCCAGCCCCAGCAGCAGCCGTCAGGTCAGGGAGGGCAGTACTCCCAGCCGAGAGACCATCACCAGCAGCCGCAGCAGCAGCCCCCAGCCTACCAGCAGCAGTCGTCCTACGGTCCTCGTCCCTATCAGCAGGGACAGTCTTGGAGGCGTGAGCAGCAGGCTCACCCGGGATACCAGCACCAGCAGCACCCTCCGTCCTACCCCTCTCACCCACAGCAGTACCAGCAGCCTCACCCACAGAGAGGTTACCCGTCGGGCTCCCACGAGAGCCCCGCCTTGGACGACATCGCCCGCCTCCTCACGGACCAGCAGGCGACCTTCAGACGGGAGATGGATGAGTTCCGCCAGGAGATGCGGGACTTGGTGAGAGGGAAGGCCGCCATACCTGCACAGATAGAGCCCAATCCGAACAACCTGAAGCGGAAGTCTGAGCAGGTAGTACATACTGAGTTAGCCACTCCTAGCGATCCATTTGATGATACTTCTTCAGATCTGTTTGATGTTGATTTTGTCACGCTTAGGAGCGGTAGGACCCCAGCCGGCGGCGGCGCCTCAGCTGAGCACCATCCAGAGGCACCCCAGGAGGAGGAGGAGAGCGGTACTGAGGCCGCTCCAGATGATGACGGTGGTACTGAGGCCACCAGAGATGCTGATTCCACCGGCGGTACTGAGGCCGCCACTTCACCAGATCTAGGAGGTGGTACTGACGCCACCCCAGCAGCAGCCGAGCCAGTGAGCGGTACTGATGCCGCTCGACGTTTACCTTCAGCAGCAGCAGCAGAGCAGCCCATCCGTGGTGGTACTGAGGCCACCGGTGTTTGTAGAGAGAGATCTGATGTTGTTTTTCCTCATGGTCATGTTTCTCAGGATTCTGTGATGAATAAAGGAAAAGGTTTACATTCTTTTGGTCCCACTGTGGTGCATGATGTATGTGTGGATCCGGTCCTTGAACCGCGTAGATCTTTTCCTAGTCCTTCATCTGAGAAGGACCCAGTGATCCCCTTCCCTAGAGCCCTTCAGATGGGGAAGGGGAAGAAAAATAACCCAAAAAAGAGAGAGCTTGAGGAGTTCAGCCAGAGCATGATCGATCACTTCCACATCCAGCTGACCCTCCAGGAGGCTTTGCAGCACATCCCCCTTCTCCAGAGATCTTTGAGAGAGAGGACTACAGTCAGGAGGAGGAGGAGGAACCACACTTCAGAGATCCATGTGCTGACCAAAGCCACGTGCTTCGCGATCCAGAACCGACTGCCAGCCAAGAGGCCAGATTCAGGGGCCCCGTATGTCAGATGCCAGATTAGTGAGCAGTGGTTCGACCGTACTCTTCTAGATAGCGGATCGTCGATCAACCTTCTTCCGACAGCCCTTCTCGACCGCTTCGAGTTGGGCACTCTTCGACAGAGCAGGACAGTCCTTCAGTTCGCTGATCGATCTGTCAAGAGGCCGAAGGGGTTGCTACGCGACGTTATCGTCACGATTCAGGGTCTGCAATTCCCCGTGGACTTCGTAGTGTTGGACATGGAGATCCCTGAGTCAGTGACCGATACCCCCATCATCCTTGGTCGTCCGTTCTTGGCCACAGCCAAGGCGGTGACTGATCATGATAGCGGGAAGGTGTACTTTCGCGTCCAGGGCGAGAGTATACAAATAGAGACGGTCGAGGACTACAGAGCCAGATCTAGATCTCGCTCAGATGCCAGCACCGACTCAGAGCAGCTGACAGACGCAGAGCCAGACATCCACCAGGACTGTGATTTTGTGATCACAGATGACGAGGCAGCTTGGGCAGACCTTGAGTCACAGACTACCCTCTCACTTTCAGATACAGCTGATGCAGGGATGACAGCAGAAGAGAGTCTGGAGAGCACAGACCTGGGTTCGGATACAGTCGCGGCAGCAGAGCCGGTTCTCGATCGCAGCACGGTGATTAGTGATGGTGGTGCTGAGGCCACCTTGTTTTCCGGTGGTACTGATGCCACCGATTCTGATACAGATCCCTCGGATTCAGAGTCTGATTGGGTTGATTGTTATGATCAGATGCCAGACCTGAGTCCACCCGAGCCTACAGAGGAGGAGGTAGAGGCAGAGCAGAGCAGAGACAGTGCAGTTGAGCCGCCTTCTCCCGACCCAGTTTGCGAGAGTACACTTTCACTTTCCCAGGCAGATTTGGCAGACCTTGCAGCGTTCACTCAGTTTCTTCCACAGCCAGATTTGCAGGCACCCAGCATTCCAGAGCTGAAGCCGCTCCCTACTTCGCTGAAGTATCGATTCCTTGCGGGCGATCCTGAGATGTACCCAGTCATCATCTCCGTTGAGTTGACCGGAGAGCAGGAATCCCGTTTGATGGGGGTTCTTGAAAAGAACCGCAAGGCGATCGGATGGAGCGTAGCAGATCTCCATGGGATTAGTCCATCAGTGTGCTCCCACCACATCTATCTCGAGGATGGAGCGAAGCCGTCGCGTGAGTTCCAGCGGCGTCTGAACCCCAACCTGAGAGAGGTTGTCATGAAGGAAATATCGAAGTGGTGGGGTGCAGGTTTTATTTATCCCATTTCCGACTCCAAGTGGGTCAGCCCCTTGCATGTGGTGCCCAAGAAGACGGGCATCACGACTGTGATCAGTGAGTCGGGGGAGGAGATTGCTACACGGGTACCCACCTCTTGGAGGGTTTGTGTTGACTACAGGAGACTCAACCAAGCCACCAAGAAGGACCATTTCCCCCTGCCTTTTATTGACCAGATCATTGAGAGACTGGCAGGGAAGAGCCATTATTGCTTCCTGGATGGGTACTCGGGCTACAACCAAGTGGCCATCGCTCCTGAGGATCAGGAGAAGACCACCTTTACCTGTCCCTTCGGCACATACGCTTTTCGACGCATGCCATTCGGGCTATGCAACGCCCCTGCGACTTTCCAGAGGTGCATGCTGTCGATCTTTTCGGACATGGTAGGGGAGTGCCTTGAGGTCTTCATGGATGATTTCTCGATCTACGGCGACGGATTTGATTCTTGTCTTGACTGCCTAGATCGAGTACTCCAGCGATGTATTGAGTATCACTTGGTGCTATCTTGGGAGAAGAGTCACTTCATGGTGACTCAAGGGACGGTGCTTGGCCACATCATCTCCAACAGGGGCATGGAGGTTGATCCGGCCAAGGTCGATGTCATTAGAAAACTCACACCGCCGTCCAATCTGAGGCAGTTACGGTCATTTCTGGGGCACGTTGGATTTTACAGGAGATTCATTCAGGATTTTAGCAGGATTGCCCGACCGTTGACTGACCTCTTGACGAAAGACACCGAGTTCCTTGTCGATGACAAGTGTCTTTCGTCGTTTGCTACTCTCCAGAGATGTGTGATTGAGGCTCCTGTCCTCCAGCCACTTGATTGGTCTCTCCCATTTGAGATCATGACGGACGCCTCCGATTTTGCCGTAGGGGCAGTGCTGGGACAGAGGAGGGATGGAGTGCCATTTGCGATACACTATGCTAGTCGCACATTGGATTCCGCCCAGCGGAATTATACGGTCACAGAGAAGGAGATGCTAGCAGTAGTGTTTGCCCTGGATAAGTTCAGATCGTATATCATTGGATCCCGAGTGACTTTGTACACAGATCACACCGCCATCAGGTACCTCATGGCAAAGAAGGATGCCAAGGCCAGACTGACTAGATGGATCCTTCTACTCCAGGAGTTCGACATTGAGATCAAGGATAAGCCTGGAGTCAAGAATGTGGTGGCGGATCACCTTTCCCGGTTAGAGCAGCCTGAGGAGTCAGAGCAGATTGATCCTATCCGAGATACCTTCCCAGATGAGGCGATCCTTGCTATCGCCTCACTCCCATGGTACGCCGATATTGTGAACTTTCTCGTTGCTGGGAAAGTCCCACAAGATTGGCCCAGGCAGAGGCTTGAGACCTTCCTCGTGAAGGCCAAGTCTTACCATTGGGAGGATCCCATCCTTTACCACGAAGGAGGGGATAGCGTCTGGCGTCGGTGTATTCCTCAGGAGGAACACCATAGCGTCCTCACTTACTGCCACAAGCTTGAGGCAGGAGGGCATCATTCTGGGAGGAGAACGGCACAGAAAGTGCTCCAATCCGGTTTGTGGTGGCCTACCCTCTTCAAGGACTCAGATGAGTTCGTGAAGAGGTGTACTGACTGTCAGAGGATGGGCACTTGTGGACAGCGTGATATGATGCCGATGCAGCCCATTCACTTCTGTGAGGTTTTTGACGCATGGGGCATCGATTTCATGGGTCCATTCCCTAAGAGTCGGGGATTTGAGTACATTCTGTTGGCCGTAGATTATGTGAGTCGTTGGGTGGAGGCTATCCCCGCCCGAGCCGCTGATGCGAGGACAGTTTGCAGATTTTTGAGGAAGCACATCATTACGCGGTTCGGGGTTCCACGAGTTCTCATTTCTGATGGGGGATCTCACTTCATCAACGACCAGGTGAAGGCACTTACTACCGAGTTTGGCATAGACCATCGTGTTGCTACACCATACCATCCACAGACGAATGGTCTAGCCGAAGTGTCGAATAGGGAGATCAAAACTATTCTACAGAAAGTCGTCCGCCCTGACCGAAAGGATTGGTCACAGCTATTGGACTCGGTCTTGTGGGCATATAGGACGTCTTTCAAGACGCCTTTGGGCACATCTCCCTTTCGCCTCGTGTATGGCAAACCCTGTCACCTACCAGTTGAGCTGAGGCACAAGTCACTTTGGGCAGTTACAGACATTCTGATGGATCCAGATGGTATAGGAGACCAGAGGAGGGCAGAGCTAGCTGCCCTGGAGGAGCTTAGAGATTCAGCCTTCTCAAGCAGCCTACATTATAAGGAGAGAGTCAAGGAGTGGCATGATTCTCATATCAGCCATAAGCATTTTGAGATTGGACAGAGAGTATGGCTGTTTGATGCGAGGCTTAGATTATTTCCAGGGAAGCTACAGAGCAAATGGAAAGGACCTTATCTGGTTCGGAAGGTACACGACAACGGTAGCATCGACATATCCGAGTTGTCTTCTGAGAGTACCTTCCGAGTGAACGGCCAGCGGCTCAAGCCATTTCTAGATCATGAGCCGCGGGTCGTTGATATTGCCCCTATTCATTTTGCGTGAGATGTGGTCTTTGACTCACATCTAATGCATCTCACGCCTGAGCTTTACTGATCCTCCGCTGTACATAGATCCAGATGTCCATATCATCACATTCCTTAGTCCCACATCCCTTTCTTCATCTTATGATTACGCTATACTTAGGGTGTACTTTACCCTAAGTATAGGGGGGATGTGAGACATTTTGGGTATTTCTTTTGTTTCTGTTTACCCCTGTTTTGCTGCCTATACTTAGGGGCATTTCACCCTAAGTATAGGGGGGGTAGACCCGGTACATTCTCCACTCGGTTCTCCCTTAGTATACAGCCTGCTATACTTAGGATTACTTGATCCTAAGTATAGGGGGGAGACCCGAGAACCTTTTGACTTTTCATTCTCCTTTTGTATAGCCTTCCTTTTCACTTCCCTATACATAGCACGAGTTATGTCTTCTTCATCGCTCTTGACTCCGAGGACATCGTTCGAGCTAAGTATAGGGGGGTGTGTATATATTTCATATATACTTTAGCCATAACTCGTACTTTGTGTGAGTGTGTTAATAAATAAAAATGGCTAAAAACCACAAAAATTAAAAATTTTTCATGTACATAATCTTCTGTTATTTGCACATACATAGCTAGTGTACAAATTATTTTTGTAAAAATGATTTCAAAAAAATCTTTTGTGTAAAGCTTGTGTAAATATTTTCTGTATCAAAATTATGTATATAGTACAAAATTTTTCCAAAATGTTTTGAAAATCAAAAGTTTGCAAAAATCTTGTGTAAATGTGTGTAAATACCTTTTTGCAAAACTTGCACTTCATGCATCATCATTCATGATTTCAAAACATTTTTCAAAAATTTTGCATGATTGTAAAATATTGTGTAAATATGCATCTTTTTGTACATATGTATATAGTTTTCCTTGGATGATAGTTGACACTTAAACTAGCCTGGAATCAAATTGAGAAATGGAGCTTGATTAAGATCTTAATCCACCTAACTCTAAGAGGAACCTTATAGGGCTTAGGTTTAAGGCTTTTCAGGTCCATGGTGACTTAATTCTTTGAGTCCACTAGGCTATGATCACATGTCATCTCAATGAGCCTAAGTAGAGCACTTAACAACAACACATGACTCATATAGATTATGGCTTTACTTGGACAACCGCACTATGCACCGAGCTCTCTACGGATGAGGTGGTGAGGAGGCAGTCTTCCTTGGCTTGGGGTAGCATATGAGGGTAGTACTTCTAGGCGGAACCTCTCTTCTTCATTTAGTGAAGGAAGTGCGTCTCAACTTGGTCTGGTCGCCATGAAGTCTAACGACGGGAGTTGTGGGTTGCAATAAAGCTTCAAAAGAGGGATAGTCTACTGGCTCAAGAGGAAAAACTCCTTGTATATATGCTGCACATGTACATGTTGTATAGATGCACTCGAAAAAAAAATGTGAAAAAGAAAAGAACTCCAAAAAAGTGGTGGGTCTGAGAGAAAATGATAATCCCACCGGAGTATGTATATAAGTGCAATAAGCAAAGCTTGGGTTCATGATCCACCTGTTGTAGCTTGCAGCAGGGAGACTTGGCTACACTGGTCAAGCTCCCAAGGGTACTTGGCTACACTGGCCTTGACCCATTCTCTTCTTCCCCCTCTTCTTGAGCCGGTTGTACTTGAACTTAGAAGGGAATACCCCGCTCCTCGAGGAAAGAGTGGCCAGATTGAGGTCATAGAGTTACCTTGTTAGGGAGGGTTGTCAAGATGCCATTTCTGAGGTGGAGAGCTTAGACCTCACTTTCACAGGACAAGAAAAGATTCATGGTCTTCAGGGTTTGTAGTTGATGACTTGTTCTGATCTGGAGCATTGAGGAGTCTTGGTTATAGAATAGTGGAACTTGGAGGCTGTTAGGTTTTAAGCTTAAGGCTAAATAAGGTTCCGACACATCAATAATCCAAAGATCTGATTAAGCTCCATACCTCAATTTAATGAAGGCAAGTTTAATAATCAACCTTGATCCATGTACATTCTCTTTTTCTTTTTCTTTTTCTTTCTTTTTCACTTCTTTTGCAAATAAGTGTTTGCTAAGGGACTAGCAAAGTATAGTATAGGGGGGTGATGAATACCCATTCATCACTCTTTATTCTTATATTTTAGCTACAAAAACCTATGCAAATGCATGTAGATATGTGTAAATAGGAAAAGTTAGCAAAAGCATGCATTTTTGTAAATATAAATAATTAGCATGTTTTTGTGCAAAAATAAAAGAATAAAGAAGAAAAAGAAAAAGAGGGAAATATTTAGAATAAATATTGAGCAACCTAACCCAAGGGAGGGCTCAGCATGGGCCTGACCGCATAAAAGCCACAAGTAGAGGGAGATAGGAGCTCATGTGTAAATATTTATGTAAATCAATAAAATAATATTTTCCTCAACCAAAAATATACTTGTATATATTTTGTATATACTTAGGAACTATTAAAAACAAGATAAAAATCTAAAAATCAAAAATACCAAAAAGAACCTTTCACCATGTACATAGACCACCTCCCTTACCTTATTTCACCTTGTAAATAAAGCTATTTGTTTCCAAAACTTTTTGTAAATATTTTATGGTATATATTGTACATAAAATAAATAAAAAGAATTAAAACAAAAATCAAATAAAAATTACAAAATTAAAAATACAAAAATATCTTGTATATATATACCATGTATATAATTGTGCATAAATAATTATTTCCCCTATGTATATAAACAATAAAAATAAAATAAAAATATCCTTTTATTCCTCATTTTATCTTATAAATAAATAAAATATAAAATGGGAATAAAAATGTATAAAAATAACTAATTAAAAATCAAAAATCAAAAATCAATATAGTGTATATATACCTATGTATAGCTACTATGTATATACCTTATTTTTAATTTCCAAAAATTAATTAAAAATCACAAAAAAATAGAAAAAATTAAAACAAACATTTTTCATGTTTTAAGTTTTTGAAAATTCGGCCATTTAAGGCCCCAAAAAAATCAAGTAAAATTTCAATAATTGGCGGGCTCTGATTGGTCCACGGGGGATTGTTGACCCCCGGTCAACACCTCCCCCAGGACCACCAGAGCCCGGGTCTGTTCATTCGACCCGCCTTCTCGGATTTTTCTCTTGATGACCCGATTTCCATCCACCCCAAATCCGGGTCCGCAATGACCATGTCACATCCGAGAAGCGCGCCGGAGCTTTGGCCTCGAGATCCGCGCATCAGCTCGCCCTACCCGCCACCTCCTTTCCGGACCTGCACGCATATATATTCCGAGCTCCGCCGCACTCTCAATCCATATTTGGCTCCCCATTCTCTCTCCAGTGAGCTCCATCGCAACCAGCAAGGTGACAGCTTGCATCCACCGGTGTCGCAGCGAGGAGGAGGTGCTTGGACCATCGATCCGGCTGCCTTGCGCCGCCGTGCTCCGACGTTCAACCGGAGCTCGAGCCTCGGGCGTTGACGACCCTTGAGGCAAGGACCAGGAGCTAGCTAAGCTCCAGCCCAGTCTCCCGCATCATCCAGGTATCCATTTCGCTCCGCCATTTAGTGTAATTTCAGATTTCGCCCAAATCCACTCTCCGACGTGCTTCCCTGATTCCGGCCATCTCGCTTAATATCTCGATCATCGGAGCACCCCATCACCTTCGCCACTTCCTCACGCACGTTCTTCGCACTCCCACTCAACCCAGCTCGCCCCGGAGCTGGGAGTCGAGCTCCACCACCTGTCGCTCGCCGGAGCTCCTTCGCCCCGCCGCACCGATCACCCCCACTTCGCTTCTTTGGGTCGAGGCATTTTGCCCTCGACCCGCGAAGCTGTTGGTTTGCTTTGCAGGTCCAAAGGGAGTCGTCTGAGACCCCCTTACATTCCAGCCAGCTCCTTCGCGCCGCTAGCCTCGCCGGAGCCCCTCCAGGGCTCGGTTGGGCCATCGGATAGCACCCACAGCTGCGGCATACCAAGGCGGACCTGCTCCGATCTCCAGAGGCAGCTGAGGAGGTCCCAAGCTCGTGCACGAGGCCGGCGAACCTCGCCGGCCACCTGTTCTTCGAGGAGCCTCCAGCACCGTCCGATAGCTCCTCCGCTCCAGTTTTAATCCCAGCCGTCCGTTCATCGTGGAGCAGCTACCGTCGATCACCTGGAGGGGCTGATCAGGACCGTAGAGCAGAGAGAGGGAGCCACCTGAGACCTGACCCGTCCGATCCTCCACGTGGCTCCTTCTGGAGCGTCGATTCGGCCCGAGAGAAGAAGAGGAAGAGCGCCAACGCACCAGAGCCGACCGATCTTCCACGTGGCGTGCATCTGGCCGTCGACGAATAAAGGGGTAAATTACTTAGGGCCCCCTCTTAGTTTGTCGTTTTATTTCTAGCCCTGTAAATATTTTTAGAACTTTATTTACGTAGGGTAAATTGCATTGTGGACCCTGTGCTTAGTTTTAATTGCATGTATGCCCCTGTGTGTATGTGACCACGTGCTTCGTCACGTGTTTAGCTGGGCTTTTTACATCTTTTATCCTGTAGATCTGGGTTGTTCTGAAATGAATGTTAACTTTTTGGTAATTGCATTTATGCCCCTGTGAGTTATTTATGCGCATGTGCGGATTTTAGTGGGATTTTTGCATCCAAGCCCCTGGACTTTTGGTACGAGTTACCAAAAGGTCCAGAAACTTGGTTTTTATTACCAAAAGGCCCCTGAGTGCCCCAGCCACGCGCCACGCGCGTGACTTGCTGGGAATTTTGCACCAAGGCCCCCAGACTTCCGGGTATTTGCACATTCGTCCCTGTGCACAGTGCCCACTTGTTATTTTTGAATAAAATATCAAATCACCTCCAAATCCAATGAGATTTTGACACATGGCTCCTGCCATGGTGTAGGAATTTCAATGATTTTTGAGGACATTTCTGATTTCGTTTAGTATTTTTAAAAATTCAAAAACCTACTTTTTAGCTACTGTCTAGGTTTGAAAATACCAAAAAAATATAAAATCACCTCCAAAAATTCTAAAAAAATTAGATAATGTTGTTTGCTTGATGTTTGATTTTCTAGCCAAGTTTGGCTATTTTTCATCACTTAAAAACCCTAAAAATTGAAAAACCCCTAAAAACTCATAAAAATTCTAATAATTAATTTAAAAATCCAAAAACAATAATTAGGGTGCCTAAATTTTCCTTATTCTTTCTAGATTACAGGAAAATTACCTCCAGGGCTTTTTGAGATCCTTAAATATTTTATTTTTGGGTATTAAGCCTTGCTGGACAGTACCTTTCATTTTTCGCACTGTTTGATTTTTAGAAAATAATTTACCTATTAGAAAAATCTCAAAAATTCACCAAAAACACTTAAAAACTTAAAAAACATAAAAACAATTTTTCCTTAATTTTTGCATTATTTTTGGTGTGTTTAATAAATTGTTGAAGTTGCCTAGATCCTACTTTCTTTTATTTTCTTTATCTTTTGAAAATCAAAAAAAATATATAAAAATTCATAAAAACCTCTAAAAAACATTTTCTTTTATTTTTATTTCATTTTCACTACTTCGTAGGTCTACGGCCAATCCGTGCTCCTTGTGTTCGACCCTGGGAGCTATACCAGGTTAATATCATAGCTAGGACCGCTTGTTTTGCCTTGTTTGATTTTTGACTCGTTCCGCGGTTCGATTCTTTTTCTTGATTGACACATCTTCTGAGATCCGGGTCGCAACGACCCTTGTTTCATTACCTTCACCCGGGTCTTAGTGGGTTTTGGTGTTGATCAGCCGTGCACGTGCACCGCCCCGCCCCTTTACCCCCCAGCCGCCACGCATCATCACTGGGGTCGTCCGATCTCGGTCGATCGGATGTCCTGTGGCCATCTTCCCCATCGCCCAACTTTCCCAATCCAGCTCCGCCGCCCGCGTATCACGAAATCTTCGCTGCAATTCCGCCGCTCGCAATCTTCCATCTTCGAATCAATCTTCTCTGATCATTAAATCAATCGTCGATCTCCCCCTCGAATCTCGGTCGAGCCCTTCACTGAATCAAATCCAATCCCGATTGACCTTCTTTCCCCCGACGTACCTCCATACCCTATAAAACGACATCGTCGCCCATCTTCAGAGACATTTGCCGATAGAGATGACGCTCGGAGGTGACAGCTCCGGGCACCCTCCTGCGACGAGGCCCGGTGGTCGGCCACCGTAGCATCACGGCCCTCAACTGCCGTAGTGCCCAGCTCCGGCCCTCGTTGGCTGTCGAGCCAATGCACCATTATCTCTGACTTCAACTACTCCACCAGCACCAACGCTTCTCTGGCCTGATCTTCATCAACCACCAAGCCTCCGGTATCCAGCAGGCTCCTCTGCCACCGACATCGTCATCCAGCACCAGCACTCATCCAACGTCCACTGCTTCGATCACCATCGCCAACGACGTCGACTTCATTAGCTTCAACCTTCATCGTCAACGACCACGACTTCAACGCAATCTCCATCACGTCATTCGTCCTTGACAAAAACGTGAATCTCCACTCCATCATCGCCATCTTCTCCGACGACTTCGACGCCGGTCGCCAAAAGAACTTCACCAATCGACGACCGCTGTAGGGGGCGGTGATGTTCCTCCACGACCACCAGGGTCGGGCGCCAGATCCGAGGCCCCTGCCACGTGCCACGCACGTGGGGGCGGGGGAACGACGTCAGTAGCATCAGCAGCCCGAGTCACGTGCGTTGCACATGCCCATGGGAATTTTGCAAGAAAGCCCCTAGCCCTTTCCCTATTTGCAATAAAGTCCAACTCCAGAAGGTCAAGTGCTCCACACGTGACCCTCTGGTAAATTTGTAGAAACACCCCCCGAACTTGTGGTAATTACAGATCAATCCTTTATTCATTTTTGTTTTATATTTACTTATTGTAGTACTGCATAAATACCTATGTGTTCTTCTTTCATTTTGGACTCCTACATTGCATCAGTTTAATTATTTAAAAATAACATTTTGTTCTGCATTTAATTCCTTACATCTTGACATATTATGGACATTTTTGTGATCAATGGTTAATTAAGAATTAATTATTTTGCGGAAAATTGCGTATTTTACCCATTTTGTGCTCTGATTTTTATAATTAATTAACCGTTGCTCTAAAAATTCTCAAAAAATCAAAGATTATTGAATTAATTGTGTTAAAACATTGTGCCCAAAAAGAATTGCATTTGCATGTATAATTTGCCTTGTAAAAATTATTTTCCATATTTCCATATTTGATTTTTTAATAGGTATTAAATCTCACATTTTCGAGGTTTAGGATTTTTCTGAGATCCATCACTTAGTAATAGATCTTGGATAATTTTATCTCTTGAAAATAATTGGGTTTAATATATATTATAATTAAATATTGAAATTCTTTTTGTTTGCATTTAAAAATTCATAAAAAAATTCATCTTGCATCCAAAAATTCCAAAACAAACATTTATTTCATCATAATTATCATCTTCGCCAAGTTTCATATTTTTTGGACATCATTTGAGTGTAATTTACATTTTAGTCCCTAAAATAGGCCAAAGTTGCATTTTGCATCCTTAATCGCTTAAAAATTACAAAAAATACCACCTCAAAAACTGCGCACGAACTTTGATAGACATAATTCTAGATTGTTCCATTGCTTCCTTGTGTTCGACCTTGGGACTTACCTAAGTAAAATAAACACAAAACCACGCGAATAAAAATTGACTAAATAATTGTGGTTATTTCTTGACCGATTCCGATTGCCGCCTACAACGAAACGACAGAGACATTAATTTTTAAGCAACTATAATTAACACATGTAAATCCAGACTCGTCAGATGGCGCAGCTGCCGGGGAGGCAAACGGCTTAGTTTTTTTTAGAATTTTCATTCGATTTTCTGTATTCGGGTAGTCTGACCCACGAGCTTTTCATTGTAAATTCCATTTTTTTTCCTACATTTATTTTATTTTCAGCATTTAGTTTTCTTATTTTATTTTTGATTTATTTTTGAGTCACTCTCTTACACCATCTCTCTTATGTTTCTTGCAAGGTACCCGGCATACGTGGAGCGGTTTTTCAAGAACCGAAGCATCTTCACCGACTTCCAAAAAAGCCGTAATTAATTTAAGATCGAGTCGAGTCGTGAGAGAGCGTAGACTAGGATTTTATTTTCCATAATTTTTAAATTTCTGTAATTAATTGCTCATTTATAGCGGTGTTCGTTTGGACTCTCGCGTGGGTAAAAGACCTTGAACTTCTTATGTGGTGTGTCGTGGCTTGTTTCACTCTCCGGTGAGGGTGGGGCCTGACTTGAATGGCGCTTAGGATAGACCTACACTCACGGCTCTTAAAGCATTTTAAATTTTTTTGTGCTCGTAGGATCTAAGGCCACACTGCACTTTAACTGAGATGCACATTAGATCGTTAAACTTAGCCAAATTCAACTCAATTCTTTCCCGCTAATAGAATTTTTTGCTAGGTGTGGTTTTTCTTCGGCTTGCATTTATCTAGATTAATTTATCAATTTCTGTATTGCATCCCACATGGAGATTGCGAGGATTCACTGTAAGTCTTCTAACTGAGCATACATCATTGTTTTCGCGTGCATCGGCTTTTCCCGAATTTCTCCCTCTTGTTTTGTCACATAATTTTAAAGGAAATTGGGGACTGGACGGTAGACGTGCATTTGTGCTCATTTAATTCTTCAGTGATCGCCAAATTAAAATTGGGACTGCTAAATATAGCTGACTTGAAATAACTCATAAAATTGAGAATTTTTGTGGAAGAGCAACCCCGACCTTGGATTCTTTTATTTTTCTGAGTGAGCGAGAGATGACACTTAAGGATAGAGCCAAAACCCAGATTTTCATATTGACTACTGATTCTACCAAAAACGATTTGCTACTTCTCAGTGAGGATCTAACGGGTAGCCGGTAAACGGTCCGGATTTCCTTAGCAGAGTGGGTGGTTTAGAGGACACTACGTAAGGCTCCGTCCTCAAGTAACGGGTAGTCGTTCTACGGTCCGTACTTACTCCCATACTGGTTGAAAGTAGGTGCAACTAGTCGTAAGAATTTGGGCCAATCATTAGGAAAATTTCCGTCACCTAACAACTCGCTAAATTCATTCCCAAATTATCTTAGCGCCAACTAAAATTGAAAAGATAATAGCCGAACTCTTACGGCTTCATTGTGTGAGTTGGTGAACCTGGGGTTTGATTTGTATTTGCATTGGTGTGTGTGAACCGATTTCGAAGATTAAAAGCCGCACATTTGATAAAATTTCTTTTGACTATCCTGTGCACTCGCACCGAGATCAATCATGATGATTCATCATCAATCTCCTTTAACAAATACCGGACAATGGTCCGAGCACCGATCTGATCTATATTATGAAAATGAATTTATCTCGGTTTGGCCCAAATCAACTAAACCCCCTTCTTTCAAAAATCCTCCAACATTTGCGAGAGACTTTCACCCGCGGATGAATTGGCCCCCTCATTGAATTCCTCCTCAAATCATTCAACCACACATAACCAATTTCCATCATGGACTGAACCGTCTTATTCTCGGTTTCTCACTGAAACAAATGAACCATTTAAAGATCAAATCACTTTTGAATCTCATGAGTGGCCGAGAAACCAAATCTAGATGGAGAGACCTGCACTCAATGATCATCAACGTTGGATTGACCACAACGATAAAATCCCTATTGATCAACTTGAATACCACTCCTTCGACCAACCTACACATACAGAGGATTAAATGAATGATATCGACACATATGCACCCTGTATGACTCCATTATTTGAGGATACAATCAATCATGACTATGGAAATAGACTCTACTCAAACCAGCAATGTATGCCTGAGTCACGGCATGTTGAGTATGAGACCTACACATTCCCGCAAAATCCTTCCACTAAGCAGCCTCCTTCCATAATTTTTGAGGAAAAATTTTCAGAAAATAAAGATCATATGTCGGATATTCCAAGAAACTCTCCTCTCAGCACATATAGGAAAATGGAAGATGAAATTATTGAATCTCAAATGTAAAAACACACACCGACTGCTCCCATGATTGATCATGAACATAATCTCGAGGATGATATTTCGAGGATAAATAAGAGATTCGAATTAATGGAGGATAGATTTCAAAAATTTGCCGACCGATTAATTTCACTCTCTGGGAGCTCGAACATAAAAATAGATGAGGAAAAGATTGGATCTCATGTTGACAATTTTGAGGATATTCCAAAACCTAGGGACGATTCTGACAGCGGCACTTCTGCATATTACTCCTCAAGAAATGACTATGCCTCTGACTCTTACTCGGAACATCAAAGCCCCTTCTCATCTACGGAAGACACCACATCACCACACCACACAGAAAATACCAAAAAATTGGAATATTCAAAAACACCCAAAAAATCAAAAATCCAAAAAATTACATAAAAATTGAAACTGAAGAAGATCTGAAGAATTTGGATCCTGCCTTATGGGATGCACTGGAGAAAAGATTGATTTTTGAACTTCCCTTTATACATGCCATTGAACACTTCTCTGACCTGAAAGGATTTGTAATAGACAAATTAATGATCAAAAAGTTGAGCAGGATTAGAACAAAGACTGAAAGACATATTTTGTCACTGGCCTCCTCCTTGGGGTTGAGGAGAGAAAAACCAAGAGCGCATAGTGAAGCGGCTTCCCAGATTTGACTGTATAATCAAAGACACAATTTTCACCCATGCTCGAGTTGATGACGATTCACTGATCAATATCCTCCCGACCTCTGTATTTCACAAACTCAAACTCGGACCGATCAGGAAGATACAAGAGATTGTTCAATTGGTTGATCAATCGATAAAGCGGCCGAGAGGAATCATTTCTGTCATCATTACATTCCAAGGTGCTCCGCTCAAAGTGGAATTCACGATCATTGATATTGAGCATCAAGGAGAATTCATCCAGTCTCTAATTATTCTTGGAAAGCCGTTCTTAGAATTGGCTAAGGTAATTATTGAGTATGAGACTTGGGAAATCAATTTTACAGCATTGGAAGCACTTCGATCAGACCCAGTTTTTGAGGAACCACGATTTTCTGAGGCAACCCACGAAGTCCTCGACAACCGTAACAATGAAGCAGTAGAAGAGTCCTACCACGCTGCTACACATGAGATAGCGGTTGTTGATGAAACTATTGGTTTGGAGACTCTCACCCCTACTCCATTCCCAGCTGCTCTCACCATGGAGAATCAAGTATATGAATCATATGATCCGGAGACTTATGCATGGTCGAACCCTGGGTCAACCTATTCTGACTACATGGATCACATCGACTCGACACAGGAATGCTCCAACATCAATGTAATTGAGAACGAACATGCAGAGACTCTCCCCAGCATTTCAATCCCCGCGGATCTCAAAATCGAAGAATGTTTCTTCTATGATCCTGAGACATATGCATGGTCGCACCCAGGGGCAACCTACTTTGAATACCTTGATCAAATCATCCCAAATCAAGAGTGCACCAGCGTTAAGAAGACTAAGAACAAACATGCATGACGAACACGGACTGAGGAGAAGAATTACAATGGTTATTCATTTAGAGACTCAAGTGGACTGACACCTTCATGAAACAAGAAAAAGAAAGTCACCTTTGACCTTCCGGAAGAGGAATCAGCTAATGATCCCTCATCAGGTCCGGAAAAGGTAATCTACATGAGTGAGGTCTGCTCGGCAGCTCTAAAACCATATCTTCGCGAGGATCGAAACTTCAATTCCCGTTGGACAACTCCCATTCCTCACTATTTTTCATCCAAAGCCGATGCTCCTGCCCTCATCAAGTACACTGGAATTATTTCTTATGAGCTGACTGAGACCGGTGCTTCCGAGTATTCATCCGAGGACAAACCGCTTGATCCCAAGAAGGAACGAATTTTGAGAAAACAACTGAAAAAACAAAAAGACAAGAATATCCGGAGTGTGTCCACTTTCAAATACTATTCCTCTGAGGATAACTCTGATGATGGTTACCTTTCATCTGACTCATACGCTTTATCTGATATCCAACATGATTTCTCCGAGCATAACACTGATAATAGTTGCGAATCATATGCTTCATCTCTGTCTCGTCATTACGATCTCCCACCGCAGTCTCACAAAAAGATCGGCTGAAAACCGCCTTAATCATCGGCTACCCACCGTCCCTCCCAACTACATCGGTCTCCTTGTACATTTTCTTCATCTACTTAGGACAAGGCCTAAGTATAGGGGGGACCGATGCCATATGTATATACCATTCTCCCCATCTCACGATCATTCCATTTTCACCCTTCTTCCTAACTTAGGATGACCAGAGCCTAAGTATAGGGGGAACCGATGCTCATTTGTATATACTCTCCTCATTCACATAACCCGACCGCCTCATTCTTTCGCTCTTCTTCTATACTTAGACTGTTCACAGTCTAAGTATAAGGGGAAGGACCAGTGTATTTTCCTTTTTCACTCTCTTACGCTTAGCTCGAGCTATGTCTTCTTTACGCTTCTTGTGCTCTAAGGACACTGCACTCGCTAAGTATAGGGGGTCTGTATATATGTTGTGTATATATTTTACCCATATCTCGTACTTTCGTGAAGTCTATATGTATTTACGGGGTGGGTAATTAATCTTGAAAAAAAACAGCAAACAAAAAGAAAAAGAAAAAGATTTTTGCTACTAACATTGACTGTGTCCAACCCTTTTTTAAAAAAAATGGCTTCTTTTTTTGCATAAAACAAAAAACCAAAAATCCCTTGCATAAAAAATCAAAAAAAGCACAAAAAAATTGTGTCTACATTTCACACACTTGCACTTCATCCAGCACTTCATGCATTTGTATCTGTGAAAAGTCTTTGGGTTCTAAACCTAGTTATGAGCAGAAACCGAGAGTGGTCTGGACTTGACCTTAATCCACCTAATTTTCAAAGGAACTTCACCGAGAAATAGGATTTTAGAAGCTTCGGGTCTTTGACTTAATTCTTTAAGTTCAACATGACAATGTGCAGCGTTTGACTCTTAGTGTCTAACCTGGTCTCTTCATTCTGGGTACGACTCTGGAATAGGGAATTAATTTGTACTCTCGCACTATGCACTTAGCTAAACTCAGACGGGATGTTGGAAGACTGTGTGAGTTTCTTTTCTGGTAGCGTGGAAATCTAAAGACCGGAGTATGGGTTGAAATAAAGCTTTGGAAAAGGATGGACGGTTGGACACAATTTTTTCTTAGACCCCAAAAAATGTACAGAAACAAAAATATTCTATATCCGTAGGGTCACAACAAGATCAAAGCAGAACCACCAAAAATTCCAAATACAAAGAGCATACTACCAATTAAATATCTGACCAAAAAGGTCCAAGCTTCAAGAAAACCTGCAGATCTTGGTGGAGACTCGGCTACACTGGCCAGCTTCACAAGGAAAGGTGACTACACTGGTCACCCTCCAGTTCTTTTCTTCTTCTTATTATTCTAACTTCTCCCCCCAATTCGATTGTGAACACAACGCGACAGACCTTAGAAGGAAATACCTGACTCCCCGAGGACGAGTTACTGGAGAGGAGGTTTGCATGGTAGTCCTGCATTCTGGATGGGAGGAGCTAAAACCTTTCACACACGAGTCGATTGTTCAATGTTTATAGGGTATGCTTTGGGAAGAGGATCGATCTAAGATGACTTCTGAGCTGAAACTGTGACAATGATGTGTAGAACTTGAAGGCTGTTGATTTTAAAATTCTAAGTCTCACAGAAGTTCCACCAAACTAATAATCCAAAGGTCGAGTCTAGTTTCATTTTCACCTTCAGCTCATGGTCTTGGTATGGAACCCAATCTCAATTCACCTCATGATGTTTCTTTTTGATACTCAGGGACCAGCATGGTTTAAGTATAGGGGGATGATGAATCTCAGATTCATCACTCTAAATCTCATTAATTAAGCTCAAATCCCTCAAAATCATCAGCATTTCTGCATCTATTCTGCATAATTAGATTCATGCATGTTTTAATAAGAATTGCATTTTAGCACACATTTCTGCACAAAATAAGAAGCCAAAAATCCCAGCTAAAATTACCTGTAAATAGCCTAACTTCCCTGATTTTTAACTCATTCATGCTAACTCCGAATAACCCAAAACCACCTCCACTGTGTACATATCACTGATGAAAAATACAAAAAATTCACTAACCCAAATAAGTGCACCAAAAACCCAAACCCTAGTTTCAGGATTCCCGGACTAAAACCCTCATATCTTCTCCATCCAGTATCCATTTTGATCCTACTCACTTTTAAACTAATGTACATTCAAACACCTACAAAACAAGACCAAGTTCAAGTGACTCATATGTGAAAGTTGGGTTATGGGCCTCTTTTGTACATTTTGTATTTTAATTGATTTTGACCTATTATTTTATGTACATATTTGACCTATTTTATTTTATTTCTTTTTCATTTGCCTTCTTTGATAAAAGTTTTATTAAAATGCACAATAATCCAAATCCGAACTAAGCTTGAAATCAAAGAAACAAATTGAGTCCAAGTCTTCACTAATTTTCTGTACAAAATCGGTCTTTTTTAGGGTTGATTTTATTTCTTTTTTTAATTAATAAAAATCCAAAAAATAGATTAATGTGTAAATAACTATATTTGATTTTATCATATTTTTCCGGATTTTTATCTGGTTTAAAAATGACAAAAAAATATAAATCCAAAAATCATGGTATTCTATGTACATGGGATACCCAAAAATATCACTTTGTGCAAATGATCGATTTTGGTTTTGATGTCTTCATGAAACTGTAGATCTCATCGAGATGAGCAGTTTTTGTGAAGAAACTTTTTCGATCCGAGGTCATTTGCTATTTATTTTAGATCTTTCAATGAATGTATTTTCTGATTTTTATGGTTCTGACACGTGGCAGCTCTTGGAGCCGCCACATGTCAGCCATTTTTCGAGTTTTTATTATTCATTTTTTATAAAAAAAAATTAAAAAGCCCACGTACGTGCCGTGCACGTGCATCGCCCCGCCCCTTTACCTCCCAGCCGCCACACGTCATCACTGGGGTCGTCCGATCTCGGTCGATCGGACGGCCCGTGGCCATCTTCCCCATCGCCCAACTTTCTCAATCCAGCTCCGCCGCTCGCGTATCGCGAAATCTCCGTTGTGATTCTACCGCTCGCATTCTTCCATCTTTGAATCAATCTTCTCCGATCTTCAAATCAATCACCGATCTCCCCCTCGAATCTCGGTCGAGCCCTTCACTGAATCAAATCAAATCCCGGCCGACCTTCTTTCCCCCGACGTACCTCCATACCATATAAAATGACACCGCCTCCCATCTTAAAAGACATCCGCCGATAGCGATGATGCTCGGAGGTGACAGCTGGCACCCTCCTGTGACGATGTTCGGTGGTTGGCCACCATAGCATCACGGCCCTCAACCGCTGTAGTGCCCAGCTCCGACCCTCTTTGGTTGTCGAGCCAACGCGCCATTATCTCCGACTTCAACTACTCCACCGGCACCAACGCTTCTCCGTCCTGATCTTCATCAACCAACTAAGCCTCCAGCATCCAGCATGCTCCCTCCGCCACCGACATAGTCGTCCAGCACCGGCACTCATCCAATGTCCACTGCTTCGATCACCATCGCCAACGACATCGACTTCACCGGCTTCAACCTTCATCGTCAACGACCACGACTTCAACGCAATCTCCACCACGTCGTTCGTCCTCAACAACAACGTGAATATCCACTCCATCACCGCCATCTTCTCCGATGACATCGACGTCGGTCGCCTCCAGAACTTCACCAACCGACGACCGCCGCAGGGGGGCAGTGACACTCCTCCACGACCACCAGGGCCGGGCGTCAGACCCGAGGCCCCCACCACGTGCCACGCATGTGGGGGCGAGGGAACGATGGCAGCAGCATCATTAGCCTAGGTCACGTGCGTTGTACGTGCCCGTGGGAATTTTGCAAGAAAGTCCCCAGTCCTTTCCCGATTTACAATAAAGTCCAGCTCCAGAAGGTCGCGTGCTCCGCACGTGACCCACTGGCAAATTTACAGTAATACCCCCTGAACTTGTGGTAATTACAGATAAATCCTTTATTCATTTTTTATATTTACTTATTGCAGTACTGCATAAATACCCATGTATTCTTCTTTCATTTTGGACTCCAACATTGCATCAGTTTAATTATATAAAAATGTGTTCTGCATTTAATTTCCTACATCTTGACATATTGTGGACATTTTTGTGATCAATGGTTAATTAAGAATTAATTATTTTACGGAAAATTGCATATTTTGCCCATTTTGTGCTCTGATTTTTATAATTAATTAATGGTTTCTCTAAAAAATTCTGAAAAATCAAAAATTATTGAATTAATTGTGTTTAACATTTTGCCCTAAAAGAATTGCATTTGCTGCATAATTTGCCTTGTAAAAATCATTTTGCATATTTCCATATTTGATTTTTAATATGTATTAAATCTCACATTTTTTAGGGTTTAGGATTTTCTAAGATCCATCACTTAGTGATAGATCTTGGATAAATTTTAACCCTTGAAAATAATTAGGTTTAACATTTATTATAATTAAATATTGAAATTCATTTTGTTTTCATTTAAAAAATTCATAAAAAAATTCATCTTGCATCCAAAATTCAAAAAAAATTAAAGTGCATTCATTTCATCATAATTATCAACTTGGCCAAGTTTCATATTTTTCGGACATCGTTTGAGCATAATTTACATTTTAGTCCCTAAAATAGGTCAAAGTTGCATTTTGCATCCTTAATTGCATTAAAAATTACAAAAAAAAACCGCCTCGAAAATCACGCACGAATTTTGATAGACATAATTCTAGGTTGTTCCTTTGCCTCCTTGTGTTCGACCTTAGGACTTGTCCAAGTAAATAAACATAAAACCACGCGAATAAAAATTGACTAAATAATTGTGGTTATTTATTGACTGACTCCGATTACCGCCTACAACGAAATGACAGACACATATATTTTTAAGAGAACGATAATACACGACATATATTCTAACTCATGCAATAATGGACTCGTCACTCACCGAGTGGTTGCTCTAGAATGGAGATTATTCAAAACCTCTATCCATTAATAAAACTAGGAAATGCAAAAGATTAGGGTGAACAGTCGAAGAAAACAGGGCATGTGTGGGGCGAGTGAAGGACCTGAGTGGAATATAAGGCGTTAGTATAGTGGCTTCCTTCATCATGTTGGCGGAGGAAAGGGGTCAGTGCAGTCGAGGTTCTGGAAGAACGGAGGATGTGAATAGATTGGTTGGCGAGGATCGGGGAGGTCTTGTAAAGGTGTAGGTGCAGTCAATTTAGGGTTAAAGAGGAAGTGTGCGCCTAATTAAATGGGAGAAATAAACGAAAAGGAAACAAGAAGCTTACCTGGAGATTTGTAGACAACATTTGGTTGAATCAGAGGCTTGGGTTGAGCTCTGAGCGGAGCTCGGATCGTCGTTGGACTCTCCTGACCTTGAAGGGGTTGCTCAAAAAACAACCAAGAGGCGTTGTGACATGGCCGGAAGCCATGGGTTGACTCCTGTGGGATGGTCCATAGTTGCTCATCAACTCCTTACTCCTATGTGACAGCAGGAGGATGGCTAGGCCGCCACGTGTGAAATGGTGGATCAGAGGAAAGGTAGTTGGAGAAGGTGTCTGTGAAGTGGTGACTGCGGTTTCTAGGTAATGGCCATCATGTGTTCAACCACCGTGCAGTTGCCCTAAAGGATGGATCATGGGGTCTAGGTGGTATCGCGTACGAGAGGGTGGTTAGGGCTTTGTCAGAGAGGTGGAGTCACGTGAAGAGGAATGAGGTGGTTGGGTAAATTCAGTAAAGTTAGGTAGTTGGTGGAGCGATCGTGTGAGAGAGAATCCGGGCAAAGGTAGACGAAGGGGCTCAGCCGTTGAATCTAACGATCCAATGGTCGAAGGAGGGGTGCTAAGAAAGGGCTCTGATGCAATCGGGGGATCGCATTAGAGGGCGGAGAATGGAGGCATGCACGGATAAATTAAGAGCATCCAATCATATTAGATCGGATCAGACGGCGGAGGGTGAGGCGGAGATGGAGGGCCATGATCTGAGCATTAGGTGGATCCAATGGTGGGAAAAGGAGGTGGGGAAGAGTAAAAGGTTGGGCCACGTGGTGACTCTAGGAAGAGCCATGTGGCCCAATAGGAAAAAGGATAAATAAAAAATCAAAAAGGAATATTTACATGTGTCAAATGAAAAAAATGTTGAACATGGAAGTTGTAGACTTTTGGAGATCTACACGTTTCTTGTTTAACACCAAGTCAAAGTAGGTCATATATAAAGATAACCTTTTGCAAGTATTTTAAGGAATTTAAAAATATTTGTTTTTATTTATTTTGATATTTTGTATTTTTAGTGTGCAATTAATGTTGAAACAAATATTTATAATATTAAACTAATTTTTAAGGGATTTTTTATTTAAGAAAATACATAAATAAAGGTACATTAATAAAATTATTTATATACATTAATTAGGATTATTTATATAGATGGGGTTCATTATTAAAGATAGTTATTTAGCTTTGAATCTTATTGGATAGTTTAAGTCAAAGGGATAATTAATAAGAAATATGATGATAAATCATAGATTTATCAATAAAAAACTCAGTAGTGCAATCCGTAGAAACAAGGTACTCATCACATACATGACGTGTGTTGGATGATGGGGAAGGCATGTGAGCAAGGGAACAGATCAAGACCTGCGAGTAAATACGCATGGTAAAAATTGAGTCAAGGTGGATGGCAGTCTACGGGCAGCCACAGGAGCAGGTGTAGGTACTAGAGGTGGTGTTGGAGGCAGTGATGGTGATGGAGGTGGTGAAGGAGGTGGTAGAGTTGTAGGAGGTGGAGGCATGTAGGCCTCCTCATCAAAATCAGATGGGGCTAGTCTGTCACCTATAGGGGAGAAACACATAATAGACTAAACAAATGTAACATCAGCACTGACAAAGTATTTTTGTCGAAGCGGATCAAAGCAATGGTACCCTTTGTAGATACTAGAGTAGCCAACAAAGACAAACTTGACATCTCTTGGGGAGAGCTTGTTATTCCATGTGAAAGATTGTGAACAAAGGCCACATATCCAACTACACCGTGTGTAAGGGAGAATGGATCCTTCTTGAGTAAAGCAATTGAGAAAGGAACCTTTTATCTCAAAACAGAAGACGACATAAGGTTCACTAAGTAGCAGGCAATGTGGAACCGCATCAACTCAGTAAGAGTGAGGAGCGCGACTCTGAATCAGAAGGGTTCTGGTCACATTGAGTAAATGACGATTTTTCGTACTCGGCAACATCGCTCTGTTGAGATGTATAGGCACACAAGGTCTGGTGTATAATGCCAAGAGACCTGAGAAACTCGGATAGCTATAAAGTGCAAAACTCTAAGGTATTATCAAAACGTAAATACTTGACAGTAGCAGAAATATTCTTTATCTCATTAATAAATGATTTAATGACAGACTCAGCCTCAGACTTATTCTTTAATAGAAAACCCTAAGAAAGTCTAGATAGTCATCTACAGTAACTAGATAAAAACAGTGTCCCTGATGATAAGGGACACGACTCATACCCAAAATATCTAAGAGAAGGAGCTCAAACAACTGAGAACTACTCCGACTCTAACGAGATGGAAATGAAGAACAGTGATGCTTCCCAAGATGACAAGACTCACACCGGAAGGAAGATCGTGTGGAAATTTGTGGGAGGACATGACACAGCTTCTGCAGAGGAAGGTGACCAAAATGAAGGTGCCACATGTATGGTGAGGCTGATCTATTAGGAATAGTAGAGGCACGAGCATGAGGAGGATGGACCAGTTTATAGATCCCACGTTGCTCATAGCCACATCCAATCAGCCTGCTCATGAGTATATCCTGAAACACAAGATAAGAGGGGTCAAAATGGCAAGAAATGCAAATCCATTGTAATCTGACTAATAGAAAGCAAGTTCATCTGAAAATCTGGAGCATATAAAACACTCTACATGCACATGGGTGGCGTCAAATGCACGTTCCCTTGCCTAGTGATGGGTAGGTAAACCCCATTTGCAATGATGTCCCATCTACCAGGGAGTATAGACCTATAAGACTTGAATTGGTCTCTATCTCCACACAGATGGTGAGAAGCACCTGAGTCCACAATACACTCTTTCATATCTACACTGCTACATCCAGTAAAAGCATATGTGATACCTGAGGAGCTCGAAGAGGCTCTAGCTGCAGTTATAGTATCTATGGATCTTGTATGGTAGTGCCAGCCACTGGAGTCATAATCTCCCGTATCCGAGAGACAATGTCATCAAGGCATGGATCTGCTGGAGGAGTTGTAGTGTATGAAGGCTCAATCTGCTCCGCCACGCGAAAAAATGAAGGATATCTGATGAATCTTCATTTCATCACCTTTAATTTTTCATTTTGGACTTTAAACCCTAGCTAAATGCATGTATATATCATTATTTTTGTTTAACATTAATTATTTATTGTCTAAATATTGTGCAAATCATTGTTTAAAGCCAAAATAAAAGAATAAAGAAAAGGAAATAAAAGGAAATAAAATGCCCAAGGTATTTTATGACCCTAAACCCTAAGATCTAGGCATCATGATGATTGGATCAACAAGGAATAAAGTAGGGGAGATAAGGTTCAAAAATACAATACAAACCCTAATTTTTATCCTCCAATAATCTATTTTTGGACCCATTTTATTCTTTAGTATTTATACCTCAAATCAATAAACTTTATATGAAATTATAGAAAAAATACAGAGAAAAATAAAAAATTTATTTCATCCAAAAATAATATAGTTCATTCTACACTATAAATAAGAATCCAAAACCCAAACTTCACATATCCATAACTTCTCCATAAAAACTCAAATGCATCAAATAACCTTTAATTGTATATAACTTTTAATTATCTATTTAATGAAAGTCATTTCATTTAATTTGAAGTTAAGATGCAAAAGATAGGTTTTAGACCCCTATTGTACAATATACTCGAATAAAATAGTCATTTTGTTTATTCTTTATATTCTTCAATTATTTTATATTTTTCCATTTTTTGTAATTTTTTATAATAAATGTACATGTTTACAATATAACAAAACCAATAAAAAGACACTAAAATAATATAATATATAAAATTACATAGATGGTTATATTATACTTATACCTATATAATTAATGCCCATATTTATTTAAGTGTACAAATAATATCATAAAAATACAATAAAATTATATTTGTGTGTATTTAAATAAGCTATAAATATACAAATTAAATATATAAATAATGAAATTTAAAATACAAAATAAAAATAAAATAAACTGTATATAGGAAAATATACCTATAACTATACATATAAATACTAACTCATAATAAATAGCTCCATAAAAATAAATAAAAATAGTAATTAAATACTAAATAAATAGAAACCACTTTTTATTTTATATAATAAAATTAATTAACTCATTATCGATTTATTATCAATTGTACCAGTAATTTTCCCTTTAATTTTTTTTGTCGGTCCACGTCGACCAACTAGAAGCTAACCCTAGTTGACTCGAGTCAACTCCCCAGCCTCCACCTGCCTATAGTGTCATACGTCATTCAACCCATCTTCTCCCAATTTCCCCATTTGATTCATTGATTTTTTCTTCTCGGTTCCTTCACAAAAAAATCTTCTGCGATCTTCCCTCAATCATGCCAACGCTTTCTCAAGGTCAAAGATGTGTCGATTCGTGCAAAAACCCTAATCGAATAAGGACCCCCACCTATGTGTATAAATAAAACCTCATGCTTCCTAGATCATTTTGATCCTTCTTCGAGCCCTAGAACCCCTCGTCTCATGTGTGTGTGCGTGCGCGTGCTCTCGATGATAGAGAGAGTATCCCCCAAGGTTGAGGACGCGTTAGGAGGAGAAGAGGCGGTCCACAGTGGAGCTCCGGGGACACCTCTGCTCCCAGGTCCCCAGATATGAGATGTGTTTTTTTTTATGTTTCTAGGTAGATTTAGCCTTAGGTTTTACATTCCCGCATCTTGTTTTGTCTTTAGATCAGTAGAATTAGCTTAAATTGCAAAATCAAATCGTTGGAGCTCCAAGCTCCGGCCCTATTCCGTCATGTTGCCAACTGTAATTGATCCCCATTTTCACCTCATTCTCTTCCCCCATTGATGGTCTACATTCTCGACCCTTGGACTCAACCTAATCCTCATTGGATCAGGATTTGGGTGCTCCACCTCCATCACTCGTCAGAGCACCTCTGCCCGCAACCATCCCACCTTCATTCCATACCTGAGCAGGTCGAGGTACTTTGCCCTCGACCCATCTTCTGTTTTGAGTAGGTCAAAGCATACAGGAGCCCATATGGGCTGGAGTTTAGACCTGGAGAAGGAGGACCATGTGCTTGAGATTCGTTGAGCCTCCAGGCCCCCAACAATGGGGCCCAGACTTTTCTAGCACCACCAGCAGTCGCGAGGAGCAGTAGCTCCATTTTGCACCAGACTAGAGCCTTCCAAGTGGTTGGGTGAGGGAGTAGGGGCCGATCGAAGCTGGTCCAGGGCATGTTCTTGCTTGTTCTTCCAAGGTCCCTCTCCTTCGTTCGATTAAGAGACCGCGCTAGACAGAGCAGAAGTTGTTGGATCAGTGGAGCCTCAACCATTGATCTCCTCCGTGAGATCTAATCCCAGCCGCTGAAGTCGAGCCGCCAGCGCACCATCCAGAACCTACACGTGGATAAGTAAGTGATCTCATCAGCTCGATCGGGCGCACATGGGGGTAAATTCCTTATGTAACCCCACATTTTTGTATTTTATTATTCAATATTTAATCTTTCATCTATCATTGTAAATATTTTGTAAATTTTGCACATGAACTCCTGGAGTTATTTCATATTACATTATGGTTCAGTCCAGCTCAGCTCATGTGTTGTCCCACGTGAGTTGGACATTTTGCATGTATACCCTCGCAGGTTTTCGTATTATGTTTAGTACTTGAATTTTAAATATTATTTGTATAACTTTGGGTTATTTCCACATTCGTCCATGCCTTATATTTTAATTTCAAATATGCTCATGCTAATTCATATATTGTTATGCTTGTTTTCCATTTATTAAAAATACCACGTGCTCTAGAAATTATGGAAAATAGAATTTAGAGTTTGCCAGCTTACTCTTCAATGCCATATTTTTAGTTTTACATTTTTGACATTTTTCCTATTTTATAAAAATCAAAAGAGCACATTTTACCTCTGTTTAGCTTTAAAAAGACCAAAAAATATAAAACCTTTCCAAAAATCCCAAAAAATTTACATGTTATTTATTATAGTATTTTACAACTTCAAAGCAAAATTCTTAAAAATAGAAAAAGAAAATGATAAAAATTTAAAAGCTCCAGAATCCAATAAAAATTATTCAAAAATGCCAAAAATATTAGTTTCCATTTTATAATTTTCTATATATACATATATTACTCTATATTGAAATTAGTTTTGAGAATTTATGACTTTATTTACTATTTTTAAATCTCAAAACAATTCGGCATATTTAGTTAACCCTGGTTTGGGATATTTTGGACTTTAAAATACCTTAAAATTAGCAAATATGCCCATAAAATAAAAAAAATAGTAGAAAATATATTAAATACAAAAATATTTTATTCTGTAATTTTTGGCTATTTTTAATTGTATTTATAATTATATTACTCTATATTGTATATATATATATGTGTGTATACATAAACCTTTAAATTATTTAAAAGAAAAAATAAATATAAAAATAAGAAAATATAAAAAAGAAAACAAAATTATAAAACTAAAAATAATTAAAAGAAGAAGAAAAAATGTAAAAAGTAAAAAATAAAAATATATATAGATAAAGTATAAAAGAAATAATAATAATAATTCTTTATTTATTTTATTTAATAACCCATAAATTTATTAATTAATTATTTGAGTGAATATAAAAATACACATTATTATTTATTCATTATTTATTTATAAGTAATAAACATTGGCTAACATGTTTGCTCTCTCTGATTCGACCTCTACATGCTTGCATGTTATACATTTTTGTTTGTACAATATAATAAATTATGCTCCACATTTTTGTCATTTATTGATTAATTTTATATTATGGGTACTTGTTGTCTGAAGATGGGATTTCTTGTGGGTCGCCTCAGCAGCATTGTTGCCGTGGAGCAACGTAGAGTAGCCTAATTTATACATACTTGATTTTTTTCTTTTATTTTGTAAGTGCTTTTATTTTCATCTCTTACTTGTGCATGATTATGGCTCTTATTTCTTTGTACAAATTATTTGAGTAAATTATGCTAATATCTCTCTTGTTGTGTTCGATGAGAGGGTCTGCTACGCGAGGATGACTTCTTAGGGAGTAAAGGCAGCCAAGCATGGTGGAGACTGGCCTTCTCAACCTAGCCAGTTGGGGAGGCAACAGACATGACCAGGAAGACACTTAGCATAAATGATAGCCTAGGATTCTTAACTTATTTTTGAGAGAGAGTGATTCATTTATTAATTATTCATTATTTGTAATAATACATGAACTTGGACATTACTCTACTCAACAAAGTTAATTTCCTAGGTGATTGTTCACCTGGGGGCCTCGTCGTGGCTTTTTCGCTTTTCTCACCTTTTTTACTTTGTTTTCTGATTTGAGTTTTCCACCTTTCTTTTTATTTTATTTTTTTGTGTGCATGAAGACCCTACACTTTAGGACTTCTTATATCGATAATTAGGTCCACCCTAACAAGAATTATGTTCCTATAGTCTCTCACGTTTGGATCTAGTCAAATTAATAATTGTTAGTTATTTGGACTCGAATCCACGTGCCGAGAGAGCCATCATACAGTGCTAGCAGGACCCTCTATGGCGGGCACCGAGATGCCTCAAAAACCAGACTCTAGGGTTCATTTCTGGATAATTAACATATGGTTCTTCATGATTAACAACATCTACTATTTAGGGAGATTTTGTTGATTGCACACTGCCATGTAGATAGGTCTAAAATTCTATTTTGCATACCACATGGAGAGAGCTGGGAAGCACTATAAGTCCTCTAACTCTATATGCATCATTAGATTCAATGGTGAGATTTTCATCATCGAATCGATTTGCACAACTTTTTTGATATCTCCCTCTTATTTTTAGCACCTAGAACTTAAATGAAAATTTACAAAATCGTTAGGCATTTGTATGCAAAATATCCAAAAAAAAGTGAACCCCAAAAAAACTAAAATAAAAGGACTGCTAATAAACATCAACCTTAATTAAAATCTGTATTGGACTACATTGTTTGGGGTTCATAAATCCCTCATTATTTTCAGATACCTTAGGAGGGGACCAAAACCCATCTCATGAGCGAGGTGCGACCCGTTAAGGTTTAAAGCTGAAACCCGATCTGTAACAGCCTTGTGTATCGCCTGGATTTCTGAAGTATTGGCGCTTCTATCGTACGTGGACGAGTAGGACTTGGTCAAAGATGGTGATCCCGTCTTGTGTGGAACATCGACCCTATCTGAAGTACTAAGCTTAGGCCACACCCTCACGGGTGTGTCTGTCTCATCGTCTTATGTCCGAGTAGGGCCTTTCACGCTCACGGGTGATTCCGTTGCGAGTGAGGTCCAAAGTAGTGGTTTTCCCTATTATCTTCCTCTCTCTCTCATTCTTTGGATGAGTAGGGATCCATGAAGGTTATAAGTACCTCAAAAAATGCAGGCTACAGGCTACAAAGGAGAAGGACAAGTATGGGATACTTTTCTATAGTACTCGCTCTTATAGGGTTAGCTTCTAAGGACTTGTTAAAAGATATGCCTGAAATAATAACTCTAAAAATGAAAATATGAAAATAGATGATCCCTTACGGCTTCACATGTGTAGAGTTGGTGAACCCATTTTGTATTGTGTATTGTATGGTTCTAGATTAAGGTTCAAAGATCAAGACCCTTGCATTTGCGCAAATTGTGTCTTGTGTGTTTCCTCTTTGACCCCATGCTCGCTTCGAGCTTTTCTACTGTTTTACACTCCCTTTATGCCTCATTGATCATTGTATCCTTATTCCTGCATCGATCTTCCTTTTTCCTCTACGATGTTAATCCATGGATGGTTTAGTCGGGACTCCGCCGACATCCGCATCGATTCCATGGACTCAGCACCATCAATAGTTCAACGATTCTCAAAAACCTGGTTTGGACCTTGCAAACTGATATCCAAACTCCTCAGTTTCTATCTACTCCCTTTCTATTTCTTAATAAATCGGGATCACTCTTATCCCACTTCCGTCCATCGCGAATGGAGGTTAATTTCAGTCTACATCTTTTACTCCATTCACGACTGTCTAGGATTGACCTTAATTCTAGATTCATCATTGCAGTTGGTCGTCATTTTCACAGTTTGTCTGATTGGGATTGCTCTTACATTGCAGATAGAAGTCGGTCCAATCATGGATCCGAGTATAGAAATCATTTCCTTAGATTCATATCTTGAGATGGCTCCTCCCAACGGAAAGGGAAAAGGCAAGGGACAGCCACTACCCCAGACAGAGAAGGGCCAGGTGCCAGATTAGAACCAAGTGAATGCTCAGTTGCTAGCTTCCATCCAAGCCATCCAGTAGCAACTAACTGAGTTGGTACTAGTGCAGACCGCATTCCAAGACATGTTGAATGACATGAGGAACAGACCCAGAGGAGGAGGAGGAAGAAATGAGGAACCACCGTATGATCCTGAAGAAGAAGAAGAAGAGACAAGGAATGGGAACCCAAAACCGACATTGAAAGAGACTTACAATCCTGGAGACAGCCAGATGATCGAGTGGATTTGCATCCCTCCGGTCCATGCTCACTTTGAGTTGAAACCTCAATTCCTTGCTCTTTTGCCTACCTCCCACGGAAATACCAACAAGGAACCATACATTCATCTGCATCAGTTCTCTCGCATCTGCAGAATGACACACTACCCTAGCATCCCATTAGGTGTAGCCAAGATGATTGCATTTGCCTTTAGTCTCTAAGACAAGGCCTTGTACTGGGTCAACCATTCAAGAAAGGTTGCGACGACCTGGGAGGAACTTAAGTATGCATTCATTCACAAGTTTTACCCTCTCGGTCGGCTCAATAAGATGCGATCAGGGATTAGCAACTTCTCCCAGGCTTCCCATGAGTCCATTCATGAAGCTTGGGAGCGATTCACGATCTGCAGGAAAAGTGCCTCCACCATGAGATACCAAAGACTAGTTTGATCCAACACTTCTTCGGAGGCCTGAATGTTGAGATACATATATTAGTAGACACTTCCTGTGGGGGATCCCACTTCAACAAAGATGAAGATGTAATCTAACATATTTTTGAAAAATTGGTTGCGGGAGAGTCCATCCTCTCTTCATCTCGTACGTACGAGAGACAACCCCATGTCCTCCACAATCCAGTCCACATGGCAGTGTACCATGAGGTAGAGTGAGAAGAGACATCCAACCTCAGAATCATCAGGGGCCATGTGTTCAAAGTTGATATCATCGAGAAGTGATCATAGGATCTAGATAAATTAGTTGTGATCGAGCAAAGAACCCAAAATCTGGACAAATTGGATCATATCACCAAGCAACTGAGTTGCTGGTGAGTACCATCAGTGCATGCCAATCTGCGACTCCACCGCTCGAGACTCCCACTGAGAAGAAATATGAGCCAGCACCGCCAAAACAACCTCATCCAAGTCAGCAACAGCCGGCAGTTCAGCATGTATATTACATGCAGACTCCCGACTAGGCACCACAACAGCAACAGTTTGTGGTATACCAACCAGAGCCTCTATCTTCCTTTGATCCATTCTCCCCTCCACCGCCTCTCATTCAAGAGGTGAATGGAGTCTAGTCGAACGACATGTAGTTGCCCCATCCATGCGCACCTCAGCAGAGCCAGTCTGCAAATTCTCGCACATTCCCACAACATCAAGGAGGGAGATTTACCCAATCCCAGCCTCAACCGTAATACCACCACTCTCCACAATACCACAACAACTGGAGATAGAATCACCAGTATACGCAGTTGATGTACCACCAGCACCATCCATACCATCAGTACACGGATGCATCCCACCATCAGTATCCTCCTCCTCCCTATCAGCAAAAGTATTAGCTTCCTCTACTGCAGCAGCAGTATCAGCAGCACCCCCCTCAGCCTCCACACCATCAGCCACATCATGGGCAGTACACTGAATCTTTCAAGGTGGTTCTTATAAACTGGAGCCTCGACTGTCTGGTCCAGTTAGTCAAGGGCCTAGTAGAGATGACCCAGAAACTGGACGACCTTACAATCACAAAACTCCCATTCTGCCCCAGGTCGAAGCCAACCCCAATAATTTAAGGCGAAAAGAGAAGGTAGAATGTGAAGTCTGGTCTATGCTTGTAGAGTCAGATGATTGTGAACTTGTTTTATCTAATGTTGTTACTCTCAGGAGCGGTAGGACCTTGCCTTTGTCTGCTATTATTAGGGGGAGGAATAAAGCTACATATGGTGAATCATTGCCTTCTGCATCAGCCATGTTGACTATAGGTTCAGGTGTGGAAGAAGAAGAAGGATGAACCATGCCAGCTACCAGCTGCCACCATCCCCGACAAAAAGAACAAAAAGATCAGGAAAATGAAAAATACCAAAAATATGGTCATAGTCAAAGTGAAGCCGCGCTAGCCATGGAGGAGCAAGCACTAACAGTCGATCCAGCGCCAGTCGACAGAGCGGAGACGTAGTTTTTGGATGTTCATCAGCAGTAGTATTACCGTCAGCTCTAGATTGTACACCTTTTTGTAGCTCAGTTGTACAAAATGTCGTGGACAAGAATTTTTGATGTAAATAAGAACAAAATGTACATATTCCTTTTCCTAATGCAATAGAAAAATAAGAAAATACAAAATAAGTGCATTGTCTGGTCCAGGTGTTGTGGATATTCTTGAAAACTTGATTGTTGAGTTACCATTGCTGAAAGCCATCGAGTACATGCCTGCTATGAAGAAGGGCTTGAACGAAGCATGTACAAACAAGCATTGGTCAAACTGCAACAACAGACGCCAGCGAGTTGAGAAGCATGTTCTTACCATGGGTATAGTTGTAGCCATCAGCAATCTCCCAAAGAAGAAGCCTGAAAAAGGAGCACCATTGATCAGTTGCAAGATTTTTGACCAAGTCTTTAAGTGAACTTTGCTTGATAACGGCTCTTCATACAACCTCATGCCTACCTCATTGCTCATAGGATTTGGGCTGGGACCGCTTAAGCCAACATGCATGATCCTTCAGTTCGTTGATCTATCAATCAAGTGACCAGGGGTTTATTGGAGGATGTTGTCGTAACCGTGTAGAATATACGGTTTCTTATTGATTTTGTGGTCCTTGAGATGGACTCCCCTACAACATTACTCCTAACCCCAATGGGCAGGCCATTCCTGCGCACTACAGAGGTCGTAGTTGATTACAGGTCTAGGAAGATCATGTTCTGCTCGAGCGGCAACAAAGTGATAATGGACATGGTCAGTGAACCGAAAGTCGTGTCTGATCAAGGTCAAGCAGAATCGTCGGAAGCAGACTGTGACTTCATTGCAGATATCAGATGCACATAATTCTTTTTGAATGACACAAGTATCCAGGAAATCCTCTTTCTAGAGAAGGACCTGGAAAGCACAGTCTTCACATGCTCCAATATCGACTAGGAGACATATTCTTCCTTGTTGATAGACTTCTTTGAGGTAGAAGATTCATGATGGTCCAAATCAGAGGATTTCATTGATGATTTGTTCGGCATATCAACAACTGAGCCAATAGTGATCGAGGTAAGCAGCACCTCCAAAATCATGGCAAATCATCCACCCACCAGCTCAGTTTCATAAGTGATCGATAAGCAGGCTCGATCAGAACTGGAATTAAAGCCACTTTTAGCAGGCCTCAAGTATGCTTTCCTTGCGGGTGCAGAGAAAATGCATCTGGTCATCATCAGCAGCAGGTTGACCCCAGATCAGGAATCTCGATTACTCAAGGTTCTAGAGAAAAATTGCAAGGCACTTTGTTGGCATGTATCAGACCTCTGTGGGATAAATCCCACCATGCATTCACACCACATCTATCTGGAAGATGATGCCAAGATATCCTGAGAATTTTAAAGGAGACTATATCCTAACATGTGGGACATCGTCATGAAGCAGATCATGAAATGGACTGACGCGGGGTTCATTTATCCCATCTCCGACTCAAAATAGGTGAGCCCCTTGCATGTAGTTCCAAAGAAATATGGACTCACTGTGGTTACCAATGAAAAAGAGAGGAGACTTCAACTCGAGTAACAACATTTCGGCATGTATGTGTTGACTATTGCCGCCTCAATGTTGCAACGAAGAAGGACCAATTCCCCTTGACATTCATTGATCAAGTTCTGGAAAGATTGGCAAGCAAGGAGTTCTTCTACTTTTTGGATGGGTATTTGATATATTTGAAAATCGAGTGGTCTAAAATGAGCCTCATAAGGTGAGGACACAGTCATTTTGACGACCTTTCAACAATCGTGTCTAATCAACAATTAACCCACACAATGTATAGATTAAGCAGAGCAAACAAATGTGAATCAAAATTTATTATACCCTATATGCATAGTGGACAAGTACAGTAGGAGTTGAATACAGGAAACAACTGAGGATAGACAATCAAAAATTAGCACAGAAAGACAATAAATGATTTTGGGTATTTTTTGGATTTTTAGATTTTTGTGGGTTTTTTAAGTTTTAGTATTTTTATGCATTTTAGTTTTATTTTTTAGTTATTTTATTTGTATATATTTTTTTATTTTTTTCTACTTTTTAATTTCTTTTTCTTTCTAAATATATAGTGTAAGAATATATAAGGCTATATATATAATCTAGGGTAATATATTTATAAATGCTAATAAAAATAATCAAAATATAGGAAATAAAATGTTTGGGGTTTTATATAATTTTCTGGTATTTTTGTGATTTTTGAAGAATTTTTTTTCTAATTTTTATATATTTTTGAAGTCAAAATATCCCTAAACAAAGATTAAATGAATAGGTCAAATTGAGTTGGAGATTAAAAATAGTAAAAAGTGTTAAAATTTCTCCAAACCAATTTCAATAGATAGATAACAATATAAAGAAAATTCAGAAATAAAAATAAATATTTTGGGGATTTTTTTATAATTTTTCCTGTTTTTTACAAGATTTTGGAGGTTTTTAATTTTTAGTCTTTCTTTTTCTATTTTTAAGGATTTTAGGTAGGAGATACAAAATACAAAAATAAACAAAATATAATTTTTAGAATTTTTCAAAAAAGTTTTATATTTTTTGGTAATTTTTAATTCAAATAGGGATAAAAACATGCTCTTTAATTTTTAATAAATAGTGAAAATGTCAAAATTGCAAAAATAAAAATGTGGTGTGAATGTGTATGCTAACAGACACTTAACCCTAATTTTTCATAATTTTTGGAGTACTGGTGAATTTTTGAATAAATAGAAAATAACTTTGGGATATTTACATGCAAATATCCCAAAGTTATTGAAATACAAATGGAAGTTTGTAGACTAAATAGGAATACAACAAATCACAATGTTATCCATGAAAAATGCCCACCTCACGTGAGACGACGTGTCAGGCAAGATGGACAAGACCTAAGTGCAATATACAACAAATAGCAGGGGTTCCTTGTAATTTTTTCAGAAAGTTTAAACTAAATCTAAAATTACAGGACTAAATTTAAAAAACAAAAAGGCAGGGGTTAATATCTGCAATTTACCCCCACTAATGTGCGAATAGACAGCAGCAAGCGTTCCACTTAACACGAGGTGCGCTCTGGATAGTGGATACCCCTTCGTGGATGAAGCACCAAGATTAGATCTCGACGCAGATCTGACGGTCGCGCTCATAAGGGATCTAACAGTTGCTGCTCCTTCGGGCGGTTGTTCTTGATCGGACGGAGGAGGAGGCACCTGGACAAACTGGGAACAACTGAGGACTTGGGCCACTTCAATCAAGGGGATCGCATGTCTCCGGCCACCTAGGACTCTCACAAGGGGCACAAAATGAAGCTCAAACTCCTCCGCACCAGCGGGACCCTTCAGACATCTCCAAGATCCATCGATGGGGTCCTGGAAAGCTCTCGAGAATAAGAGGGACCTGGAAGCCTTCGACTGCAACAAAATCACCTCAAGACGAGGCGTTCAAGCCCCAGACCTGCAGGGTTAGCTTAGGCGAACAAAATGACTAGTGCGGAGCTCTTTCTGGGGTGAAATGGCAGAGAATAAATCGTAATGGAGATCTCCGGTGAGAGGCGAAGAAGGAAGAGTTGAACTCCCGATCTAGGAGTGATCGGGGAGGATGGAGTGGGGCGAAGCATAGTAGATATGAAGGGGAAGATGATGAGCATGACTGCGAGAGCGGAGGTTGGTCGGAGTGAGCAAAAATCAATGGTGGAGCTTGTTGAATGGTATTTTTTGGGTTTTTAAATAGAGATAAGAAATAAATGTGTGCAATTGTCGTTGCAACCCAAATATGGCAACAAAAATTTATTTATTTTTTTTGCCTCAAGATAAATTATCTACAAAAAATGTAGCAAGAAAATTTTTGCTATTTAATAAATATGTATAGCAATAGGATCAAACTCAGGGATGCTAGGATTTTTGGGGGATATTAAAATAATCGTAAAAAATCAGTTAAGAGAAAAAGAGAATCTCAAATGTAAGATATCTTGGTTTTTTTGTAAACTTTTTATCTTTTTAATTTTATTAATTTTTTATTTCTAATTTTTTATTTTCTGATTTTTCAAATTTTTAATGATTTTAATTTTGCAATTTTTTTAATTTTCAAAAAAAATTATTTTTCAAAGCAATTATTTGAACACGAAAGAAATGAAACCCTCTCTTTTTGGATTTTTTTTAAATATGACAAAAATGCTCAAAAATATCTAAATAAAATATTTTGTGTTTTGATAATTTTTTGCTATTTTTGTATTCTTTCAGAAAATTTTAGATTTTTAGGGATTTTTAATATGAATAAAAACAGGAGAAAATGCAAACAGTGAGCAAACCGGATTAATTTCCAATTTAAAAATATGAAATGAAATAAAAAATTGCAGCAATTATTTTTCTTAAAAACTATAGAAATTTATCTACAAACAGGAACTCAAATCACATTTTTTATTTTTCTACAATTTTGTATGATTTTTTAAGATTTTTAGTATTTTGTAATTTTTTGGGTTTTATAAATAATTAATGCATGAAAATTGGACAGGAAATTAAACACACAAAAATAAAAATACTCAAATTTTTTAGAATTTTTGAAGCAATGTTCGAATTTTTATGATTTTCCAAAGTGTAAACAGTAATAGAAATGATGCTTTTGATTTTTTAATAATAACAAATAAAAATGCAATGAAATTTTATACAATGAAGATGCACACAACAGGAGTCTAACTTGATTTTTGGGGAATTTATTGACGAACAAAAATATTTATTTCAATGAAAAGAACGTGCAATTTTAAAGTCTGGAAATGAAGGACTGGATTGCAAATAGTTTATTGTTTTACATAACAATAACAGAAATAAATAACAAGTAGAAAATTGTAAATTACCCAAATAAGCGTGTGACGCACATGCTTGACTGGAGAGCAGGGGCCTTTCTGCAAATTTGGAAATGTCGAAGAATTTGAATGATATTTGCCTAAAAAATAGTGTTTAACCCAATGCTCTTCTTAGTTCTTGTCCAGGTAAGGGAAAGGGGGCGTCGCCCCTTTCTTACCCTCCAAGTATGGGTGGCGGGCGATGCTTGACCTGTGACGACCCTTCACGTGAGCTTCAAGGTGGCGTTGGGTGACTCGCAGCATTTGTCTCCTCTAATGATCGGCGGAGAAGGCAGAGGGGGATGGCGGCTGGCGCAGTCGCGTAGGGGCCGGTGAATGGCGAGCTCGTGCGGTGGTGGCCGCACGTCTCTGTGGAGTACGAAGAAGGTGGGAAGCCAGCGGTGCTCCCCTGTAGAGAGCGATAGTCGATGCACGACCGAGAGATCCCCAACAGAGGAGGAGGGCCGGCACGACTGAGTGGTGTTAGTGTCGGTGGCTCCTGTGGCAGATCGACAGAGCCTCCCGCACCAGGAGATGTCGGTGAAGATGATCGGAGCATGATGGTGCTGGAGTAACTGCTCGAAGGGGCGGGTTGCGATGAGGCGGAGGTACTGTGGAGGAACCTCCTTGCGGACGGAAGAGGCCATGAAGGAGGAGCCTTTGATTTGGCTCCTTGGTGTTGATGGCGTCAATGTCTTGGAAGCAGGATGAACGGCAGGAGGTGGAAGGCTCGATAGTGACGGTGGCGATGCACCTGGTGGGGAGAGGACGGGTGGCGGTCTCCGCCAGTAGACGATAAGCATGGCTGGATGGCGCCACTGGAGGATGATCGGTGGGGAGCGGACACAGCCACTCCCCCTTTTTATTTTTCAAACAGAAACTGAAGTGCGGATTTTTTTGAAATATTTTTTTCATATTTTTTATATTTTTTAAACAGAAACTGCAGAATTTTTTATATTTTTATTTATTGTAATAAAATATAGGAATTTTTTTGTTTTTAAGAAGCAAATGTATTTTTTGTAATTATTTTTTTATTCGAACAATTAAAAAATAGATAAAAAAACATTTTTAGCACAACATCTCGGTCTAAAATCTGATACGGAAATGTGAATGGATGCGGATCCTTGCGATGTGGAAGATGGATCCGGGACTCCGATCAGCGTGCGTAATCGGAGTGGATAGATTATGTGAGATAGAATAAGAACGTGAATAGATCGAGATGTGAAGGTGAAAATCGGATCGGGCAAATCAAATCGTGATGATGGATTCTAAGAGCTAGAGAAAATCCAATAAAATCAAAAGCACAGAAATTAAACTATTCTTAACCTAGATTAAAAACAAGAGAAGAAAAATGTGGATCTCATCGTGAGAGTGGAAAATGTCGTGATGGCCTCGACGAAGGCCGACGCGCTATCACCGGAGGCTTGGAGGTTAGGCACCTCTCTGCAACAAGAAGACTCTTGGAGAATAGGCTTCTCTCACTAAAGATTGATCAAATTGAATTGAGGGAGGAGGAGCCATATTAATAGATAAAAGGATGGAGTTTGAATTTCAAAATTTTAAATGAAGATAAGAGATAAGAAAAAATTGAAATGAGATAAAGATAAGAAGGAAATTAATGTTAAAATTATTTGCATAATTATTTTTTTAATTTATTTTCATCACTTTATTAAATTAAGTAATAAATGTTTTTTTTATTTTTTGTGGTGTTATTTAAGAATATCAACTATATACATATAGTCCATTATATACATAGTTAAATAAGGAAATTAGTTTTTTATGCTTTACTTTTTTACTTTTTTATTTTAAATAATTAAAAAATATTTACAATTAATTACAAATATAATATATATATATATGATAAATAAATGGTAAAATTGCACAAACCATCCCAGAAAAATCGTCTTTCAAACTGAACTCCAAAATTTATGAAACCACATCCATTTTAAAGATAATTTAATTTAGAGTACAACGGAAGTGAGTTTGATTCAATTTGATTCATATGAGTCGGAATTGGTCTTTCAGTTATTGCTTGATGGCTTTTTCCGGATGTAATTACTTTTATTCTATACATGATTTTATTTTGCAATTATTTTTATTACTTAAAAAACATTTTTTATTTACAACTTTTGTTTTGAAAATTATTTAGTTTGAGGTCAATTTATGTACAAATAAAATAGTGTAAGTTTTATACAAATATACATAGAATAAATGAGAAGTATATACACATTTTCTTTTTGGATTTTTTGATTAAAGACCATATCTTCCCTTACTTTATTCCCGGACGATCAGGTCAAGTCTTGACCTTCTCTCGGGGTTCAGGTCAGCCTGTATCTATTACATATATACAGTCTTTTTTTCCTTTTTCTTCTTCTTTTTTTATTTTCTTTATTTTTCCTTTCTTTCTTTATTAATTTATTTTAGGTTAAAATAGTAATAAATGTACAATATTTACACACATATGTAAGTTAGTAAAAATATGGAGTAAGTATTATATACATATGTTTTAGAAGGGATTTTAAGCTAAAATAAATGAATATATACGATGAAATGCAGATTCATTATCCCGAAGCTCCGGTGAGAGTGGATTTGGAAAATATGAAATAGTGGACAAGATTAATTGAAATAAAAACATAATCTATAGTATGAATAACTCTACAAATCAAAAGGAAAAGAAAAAGGTAAAGAAGCTCAACGGGGAAACGTCTGAAGCAACTTCAGTCGGAGGAGCTCTAGCGAACTGGATCTCTCGATTCTACACACCATGAAGCTCACCAAACCACGAAGAGGGTAGCCGCTTTCACCAGGAACCTCGATCCAAGCTAGGGTTAGGGATTTCTGGAGCAGAAGAGGATCGAATTCAAATGGAGGTCAGAGGCGAGACTAAATACATGTCGACCTTTGACCCTCAATTTCTCATGCCTCGGTCAATCCCAACAATCAAGCCCTCGTGAAAGGAATTCAATCGAGTGACAAAAGTCACGAAGGGATCAAACAAAAAGGGTGCAAGGATTGGGTGCTACGGGGGAGAGAAATTGAGGCGCCAGGTGGTCAGCGGCAATATGCACTGGGAGATGGGGAATTGACTTGGCTCAACCATGGTTGAGCCCTAATTGGCCCACGTCAACTCACAAAATGCCAAAAATCAATAAAGTAAGATTTGTAAATAAAAAATAAAATAGGAAATTGGCAAATTAACTAAAACTTATAAAATAAAAATTGTTCATTGTTTTATAAAGTATTTTATTATGATTTTTATTTATTTTTATGAGTTTATTTATTAAATATTACTTTTTAGGGTTTTATTTAAAGGAATAATTACTTATATAATAGGTCTTTTTATTTTTATTTTGGATTTTGGATTTTATTATTTTATTTTCATAATTTATAAACATAAATATATTTTTACTATACTTTTTTGATATCATATGTATGCTTAAATAAATATGGGTATTAAATATATGGTACAAGTATTGTATATTCAGTTATGTATTTTACAACTATTTTATTTTTATGTTTCCTTTATGGTTTTATTATATTATAAACATGTTCATATATCATAAATAATGTTTACAGAATTATAAAATTATAAAATTATAAAAAGTATGAAGAATAAATAAAATGAATATTTTATTCAGGTAAACTATACAATATGGTCCAAACCTAACTTTCACACCTTAATTTCAAATTAAATAAAACCACCCTTCATTAAATAGCTTGCTAAAAGTTATATACAATTAAAGGTGATTTTTGTACATTTTGAGTTCGTATGGAGGAGATATGGGTCTGGGAAGTTTGAGTTTTGACTTTTTATTTGAATGTCAAATATACACTATATATTATTTGTTGTGAAATTCTTTTTGTATTTTTCGGTATATTATTATCTTCAAATTTTATGTAAGAAGTTTCTTTATTTGAGGTATAAATATTAAATAATAAAATAGCTCCCAAAAAATGCAAGATGGAAGGTTAAAAATTAGGGTTTTTATTGTAGATATGACCTTATCTCTATCTACTTTATTCCTTATTGACCTTATCATCAAGATGCCTAAATCTTGGGGTTTATGGTTATAAAATACCTTTGGTATTTTATTTCTTTTTTTCTTTTATTTATCCTTTTATTTTCACTTTAAACAATGTATTTTATACAATATTTATACTATAAATAATGAATGTTAATTTGTATAGAATAATGATATTTACAAGCATTTATCTAGGGTTTAAAGGCCAAAATGAAAGAATAGAGGTGACGAAATAGAGATTCATCAACCCCTATACTTACCTCAACTAGTCCCTAGCAAACACTTATGCAATAAGTGTGGAAAAAAATAAAGAAAAGAAAAAGAAAGAACTTGGGTTGATTTTAATTCCCAAACTTGTCTGCATAAAATCAAACTTTGGAGCTTAAGTCGAACCTTTGGATTTTAGGTGCGGTTGAACCTTATTTGAAAACGGATTTATAACACAACAGCATCTGAGAATCACAAAACTCTACTCAAGTCTCCTCAATAGACAGGTCAGAATATGTCAACTTTTATGCAAAACCCTTATGACTTTGAATCTATCTTGGATAGTGTGTGCTATGTAGCTCTCCCCGGCTGAAGCGATAAAAGTCAGTCTTCTCCAACATGGTGACCCAAATTCCCCAATCCAACAACTCTTACCTCAAGAAGTGGGGTATTCCCTTCTAAGTTCAAGTACAACCGGCTCAAGAAGAGGAGCTGGAGAGATGAATGGATGGTAGCCAATGTAGCTACCTATCCTAGGATGCTTGACAAGTGTAGCCAAGTCATCCAGTTGCAGGCTCACAAACATATAACTTTGAAGCTCAAGCTTGCTTATTGACTAGACAAATATATAAACTCTGGCAGGTATTTTATTTTCAATCAGGTATGTCCACTTTTTTGAAGTTTTTAATTTTTCTAATTTTTTGAATACTATATACAAAATTTATATATGGACTTTTTCCTCTTGATCCAGTAGACTATCCATCTTTTGAGGCATTATTGCAACCCACAACTTCTGTCTTTAGACCTCATGGCTACTAGACCGGGTTGGGGTACAATGGCCATGAAAGTGTGACTTCTGATATTTCCATTGGCTTGTGTCTCTTGCCGGCAAATCCAACCCTCTACTACTTCAACTGAGGTGAGCAAAGTGTAAAGTGTGGGTGTGCAAGCAAGGTCATTATCAACAAGAGTCATGCATGTGCTCCGAAATGCTCTACTTAGGTAGTCAAGACGACATTGAACCCACTCTCCTGATCTCAAAGAATTAAGTCTAGTGGAGTTGAAGTACCTCAATTCCAGTTCTTATAAGGTTCCTCTGATTAAGAAAATTTAAGGTCAAACCAAGCTCCAATCTTCGAATTTTACTTAGACTTGTTCAATTATCGAACTCAATCTGAAAAATGCAAAAGTTGTATATAATGCAGAAAAATATTTTTTATGATGTAATTTTCTTGTTTTGAAATTTTTATGTATTTTTAAAAAAGATTTGCAATTTTTCATGCAATTTTTGAAATGATTTTTCAAATGTTTTTGGAATTTTTCATTTTACAACTTTTTAGGGGTTTTTCAAAATGTTTTTGGAAAAGAAATAGGTACATATATTTACATGGGGATGCCTCTTATATTTATAAGAGTTGGACTTTTAAGAATTTACAGGTGTATAAATGGTTTTTAAAGGATGTACATTGTTCTCAAAATAATTTAAAAAGATTTTTGCAAAAATTTATAAAAAATATTTTTTGAAGACTAATTTGACAAATAATTTAAATATTTTACAAAATTTGAAAATCACTTTGTAAAGATTTTTAAATATATATATATAAATCTTTCAAACTAATTTTTGCAACCATTTTTCAAAATTATTTGCAAATAGATTTTCAAAAAGTTTTTATTTCAAATAAAGAAAATATTTTTTTACTAACAAAATATTTTTACAAAGGTTGAAAACATTTTACACAACATTTTTCAAACAGTTTTCAAAAGATTTTTCTAAGAGATTTTCAAACCATTTTTCAAACACTTTGCAAAATATTTTTACCTGATTTATTAATCGGTGCATATGATGAATTTGAATGAATTTTAGACCCGTATATTCTTTACACTTAATTAATTGTATTTTAGCCAAACTTATTCAAATTACGAATGTACAAGTTTGGCTAAACCCCATATACTTAGCTTAAGATATGTCCTTATAGATCAAAGATAAAGGAGAAGACATAACTAGTACAAGGTATAGAAAAGTCTATACTACAATGACTAAAGATTGACAAATAAGAAGTTGACCATCCACCCTATACTTAGGATGAAATAATCCTAAGTATACAGACTGTACACAGGGCATGGAGGGTAAAGGGTGGGAAGGTAAGAAATCATCGGCTCAACATATCCCCTTATTTTTAGGTAAAATATCCCTAAGTATAGAAAGAGTGTCAAAAGTTGTGGGGACAGGTGAGGGATCAAAGAATGAATAGCTCGGGGTGATCACCCCCTATACTTAGTACAAAGTGTGTCCTAAGTAAAACAAAGATGAAAGGGGTGATACCTTTTTGGAAGAAAAAGATATTAAAAATGAAAAGAAGAAAAAGGAATATCATTCAAAAATGTTTTATCTGCTTTGTCTGATGTATCAGATGTGGTGGTGTTCGGCTCATCTTCATATACAACTTGAATCGATTCCACAATGGACAAGAAGATGTCATGCTCTTGGTATGATTTTAAAAGATTTCCGTTGTCCACGAAGGGTTTTGCATCAGCTGACAATTCTAATATCATTATGCTACCATTGTCACACACATGCTACCCAGCCCATTTTCTTTTCAATTTTCTTGGAAAATCTTCAACTTTGAACAACCAAACCTTCTGACCCAGCTCAAAAGTCTTTCGACGGATGTACTTGTCATACCACTTCTTGACCTTTTCCTTTTACATCAGGCTATTGCCATATGCGGTCATGAAATTCAAGTAGTTTGTTTAGATCCAATTTTTTATTCTTCCTGGACTTCTTAGAATACAAATTGCAAACATTGATCGCCCACAAGGATTTATGAATTAGTTCCATGGGCAGATGGCATGGCTTGCGTAGGCCAGACGGTAGGGAGACATTCCCAAAGGTGACTTCTACACGGTTCTGTAAGCCCAAAGAACTGAGTCAAACAACTGAGACCAGTTCTTGAGATCTGGATGCACAAGCTTCTGAAGAATTGGATCTCCTTGTTTGAGCATTCTGCCAAGCCATTGGACAGTGGGTGGTTGGGAGAAGCCACATGATGTTCCATGCAAAATTCTTGAGTCAGCTTCTTCACCTCTCTGTTGATAAAATGGCTACCCCCATATGATATGCGGATCTTCGGAATCCTGAACCTTGAAATGATGTGATCTTTCAGGAAACGATAGACAGTACGGTTGTCGACGGCTCAGGTTGGGATAGCCTCCACCCAACGACCAACGTAATCAATAGCAAGAAGAATGTATTTGTATCCCTGACTGTTTAGAAATGGGCCCATAAAATCAAAGTCATAAGCATCAAATACATCTGAAATCTGGATAAATTTTAGGGGCATTGTGTCTCTCATTCCAATGGTTCCACCCATCTTTTGGCAGTCAGTGTAGTGTAGTATTTCACAGTCTTCTGCATCTTTGAACAAGGTTGGCTACCAGAGGTCGCTTTGGAGTACTTTTGTTGTTGTTGTTCTGCATGAGTGATGTCCTCCATATTATTGATCGTGACAATGTGCAAGGACGCTCGAAACTTCCTCCTGAGGGATACACCTTCTCCAGATATAATCTATCCCCTCAAAAAAGAGATATGGATCCTCCCACTGGTAAAAGTGGATATCGAACAAGAACTTGTCTGCTTTTCAGCTTGGGGAAATCTTGTGGAATTCCTTGGATAGAAGATGATTCACAATATAAGCATAACAGGGGAGCGAGGTGATTGACAGGATTGTCTAGTCTAGAAAGGTCTCAATTATGGGTCGCAGGTTCGGCTCAAGAGCTTCAGGCTCGGGAGTCTGGACAAATGATCGGCCACCACATTCATGACTCCAGGTTTATCTCGTATTTCAAGGTCAAACTCCTGAAGCAGAAGGATCCTCCTGATGAGATGTGGTTTGGAGTCCTTTTTTGTTGTAAGTATTGGATGGTCGAGTGGTCAGTATAGATAATCACCTTGGACCCAAGGAGATGGGATCTGAACTGTTCCAATGCAAAAACTACCACTAGCAGATCTTTCTCTGTAAATGTGTAGTTCTTCTTAGCTTCATCTAGAGTTGTGCTAGCATAGTGAATCACAAATGGCACGTTATCTTTCCTCTATCCCAATATTGCACCGATGGCATAATCTAACGCATCGGTCATTATTTTAAATGGAAGTGTCCAATTTGGTGGTTGCATAATAGGGGCCTGAGTGACCAAATCCTTCAGTTGATTAAAGGCTTGGAGCACACGGTCGTCAACAATGAAATATGTCTCTTTGCCTAACAATTCAGACAACGATCGGGCCAATTTGCTGAAATCTTTGATAAATCGTCGGTAGAAACCGACATGCCCTAAGAATGACCGGACTTGCTTTATGGTAGTTGTGGGCTCAAGTTTGGAAATCACCTCCATGTTCATTGGGACAACTTCCATGCCCCATTTTGATACAATATGACCTAGCACAATCCCTTCGGTCACCATGAAGTTGCTTTTCTCCCATGAGATCACAACATTAACTTCTCAACACCTTTGTAGAACTCAGTCTAAGTAATCAAGACATTGATCAAATGAATCTCCATACACCAAGAAATCGTCCATGAAAACCTCCAGAAAACTGCCCACCAAGTCGGTGAAAACTGTGAGCATACATCACTGGAATGTAGCTCGGGCATTGCATAGCCTGAACGGAATCCTTCGGAAAGCGTAAGTCCCAAATGGACAGGTGAACGTGGTATTCTCTTGGTCTTCAAGCACAATAGCCACTTGATTATATCCGGAGTAGGCATCCAAGAAGCAGAAATATTCCTTCATGACCAATATCTTGAGAATCTGGTCGATGAAGGGCAGTGGAAAGTGGTCCTTCTTTGTGGTGAGGTTCAAACATCTCTAATCCACACAGACTCACCATGAGGTTGGTACTCTGGTTGGAATCTCCTCTCCTTTGTCATTGGTAACGATGGTGATCTCGGACTTCTTTAGCACAACGTGTAGGAGACTCTCCCATTTACTTTCAGAGATGGGATATATGAACCCTGAATCACCTCATTTATGAATTTCTTTCATGATGACCTCAAGGAGGTTTGGATTCAATCACCTCTAGAATTCGCAAGAAGGCTTGTTGTTGTCTTTGAGGTAGATGTGATGCGATCATAGGGATGGATTGATCTCATGGAGATCTGATATCTTCCAGCCTATTGCCTTGGGTTTCGTTCAGGAACCTCCATCAGACTAGATTCCTGATCTTCGGTCAGATGTGCATTGATAATGACTGGGTACACGTTCGTCTCTCCCACAAGGAAGGTGTATTTCACGTTGGAGGGCAAAGGTTTGAGCTCTGGTGGAGTAGGAGCTACTTAATGGTGACTTCGACAATCACAGCAAGTATTGGCTCTTTCATCGGTTCAGTATCCACTTGTGTCGGTTCAGCTTCTGCACATATTGATTCGCAAAATTGTTCAATGATATCCTCGTGATTTGTAGAAATCCTCAATGGTTTGTTTTTGGCCTTCGACACTCGGAGGGCCCATATAGAATTCGTCATGTGCCTCAACAAATATCTCATTATCATTAATAGAGGGAAATTCGACTACTGCCTCCACTCCTTCTTCTGGGAAAAGGAATTCGTGGATCTCGATGTATTCAATGAATAATCTTGTATCGTGAATTTTCACCAGAAAATCACAGTCTTCTTGGCAGTTTGGTGCGAGCACACTCAAACCAGATGCAACCTCTGTTGGTTTCGGCTCAATTATGGTCTCTATCTGCACTTTGTGGTTGCTGGAGCTGAATGTGATCTCTCCAGAGTTGTAGTTCACTATTGTTTGGGTTGTTCGGAGGAACAGTCGGCCAAAAATGATGGGGGTGTGGAGCAGAGTGCGGAGATGTCCATGTCTAGTACAACAAAATCAATAGGGAACTGGGCTCCCTGAAATATGACGATCATATCCTCCAACATGCCCCTAGGTCGCTTGACTGACTTCTCTGCAAATTGCAGAATCATCTTGGTTGGTTTAAGCGGTCCTAGCCTAAATTCTATGAGTAATGAAGCCGGCATCAAATTGACAGAAGACTGATGTCGAGCAATGTACGTTCAAACTCTTTGTTGAACGTCTGACAACTAATGAGTGGTGCTCCCTTGTCTTTCTTTTTTGTTTGGAAGATTGCTAATGGTGTTGACAATATCCATGGTGAGTATGTGATTTTCATGCTTGCCACCTTGACTTCTGGGATTGTGTGGACAAGGCTTGCGTCTTGTAGTACATGCATCTTTCGATCCCTTCTTCACAGATGGCATGTATTTGAGAGCTTTCATCAGAGGCATGTTTAAGACCAAGTTTAATATAATCTCCACAATAACAGGATCAGATAAAGCATTTTTCACATTTTTGATTTTTATATGTTTTCTCATTGCTTCAAGAAAGCTATATTTACAGTATCTGAAACTGTATCATTCAATTTTTTTCCAATTCATGATGTACAGGTGGATGGCAAAAAAGTAAAGAATCATCCACAAACGGTGGACCAAAAAAATTTGGCTCGGCTTAATGAGCTGGCTCCAGATTTATTGCGAGGGTGGTGTCTCCAAAGCTTGTTGGACTCCACCGAGGAAGATATTGCTATCATTTTTTGTATTTTTTGAATTTTCTTCATTTTTCTGGCTTTTTGGTTTTGGTGATGGTGCTGCAAAAATGTTGTTTGGCCCTACTGCTATCCTGGTTGATGACTCACCGTCAGATGCAAGAGTATTTCCCTTAGCAGTTGTCAATGGTTGTAATGTCCTGCCGCTTCTGAGAGTAACAAAGTCGGATATAAACAATTCATTTCTACTTGAAATGGGCATATCATTGCATGCTACTTGCCCTTTACATCGAAAATTGTTAGGGTAGGCTTCGACCTGGGCCGGAATGATAGTCTTTATGGTCACCAGGTCATCGATCTTCTATCTCATCCTGGCCATGTTCTTGATTAGCTGAGTCACGCAATCTAGGGCCAGGTTAACCGGCACAACCTCAGAGGAGTTGGCCTGAGAGGGCCTCTGGTACTGCGGGGGAGGTTGCTGCTTGTAACCTTGATTATACAAACTGTCAGGAGGAGTATGGGAGGAATACTGTGAGTGTTGAGGACCGGAGAACTGGTTCTGATACTGAGCAGTCACTGCTATTGGTAATATCCTTGTTGTCGGCAACCGAACTATTGCTGCTGGTAACCATTCCTCCACGTGTTCCCATACTATGGAGGTTGTTGGTGTTGTGAGGGTTAGAAGGGTCTTCCACCCTTCTGTTGTTGGTGGTTGGCCATGTTCTGACCCTGAGAATGTCCTTTAGGACGGGTCAATTGTGTATCATTATTCCAAACACCATTTACCTCATGAATCTGCAGAAGAGGGGGGAAATAGCTTGTGATTGGCAGGTCGGGAAACTCGACTAAGAAAGCTGTCTGGCTCTTTCGTCTCAACGGATGTCTTGGCAATGGCAGATACATAGTTGCATGTACTAGCATTTTGTGCTTGAACAAGCTATTCTAGATGTTGTTAAATGATATCGAGCTTTTCCAAGCTTTGGGTCCTCTTCTCAATGACTGCAAATTTTTCGATGTCCTGCGACCTCTTCTCGATGACGTCTATCTAAGACAAGTGGCTCCCGATGATGCTAAGGTTGGAGCTCTCATACTTGTCTTTGGCGTGAGCTGTCATGTTAATAGGCTTGTGACCGATGACGGGCATCTTCATGTATGCACGTGACGAGGATTGAGCCGCCTCTCGTTTAGCCATATCCTCAAAAAATGCCCCAGATGGCATCCTCATCCTTATTAAAATGCAAGCCACCACAAGCGGTGTCTACTAGCTTTTGGCTCTCAAGTGTCAACCCACTGAAGAAGTGTTGAACTATACTAGTCTTCGGAATCTCGTGGTGGGAACCCTTCTCTTGCAAATCTTTGAACCTCTTCCACACTTCATGGATCGTCTCGTGGGTCTGTTGAATGAAACTGGAAATGTGGGTGCACATCTGATTCAAACGACTGAGAGGAACTTGTGAAGAAATGTGGATTTCAGCTCCCCCTAAGTCATGACTACCTTCCCCCAAATGGTTCGCCCAATAAAGGGCATTGTCGTGGAGGCTGAATGGGAAGGCAATCATCTAAATCACCCCCAGAGGAATATTGGGATAGTAGGTTGTTGTGCAGATGCGGTTGAATTGTTGTAGGTGTATTTACAGTTCTTTGGTTTAATTTCCAAGGAAGGTTGGGAGCAGAGACAAGAACTACGGCGTCAGCTTAAAGTGGGCGTGGATGGGTGGAATCTGAATGCACTCTGTGACATGGCCAGCCCCAGGGTTGTAAGTATGTTGTGTGGGCTTCGGTTGCGATGGTCTTGCATCTCTTTCCTCATAACGGTGTCCACCTACTGAGTAGTTTTCTTCAGCATCCTCCATGTTCATCTCATCTTCTCTGTGAAATTCAACCTCTCTTCTGGCATCTCTTTCATCAGACCTCTTCCTTAGATTATTGAGCATTTTCTGAAGGGTGGCCTGGGCCAATCCTTGGCTTGTCAATTGTTGATGAATTGCTTGAATAGAAGCGAGAAGCTGGTTATTGACGTCATTCTGAGTAGTGTTCCGCCCTTCCCCCTAACATGACTCTTCGGTTGGTTGGGGCTATGGTCCCTTTCCTCTTCCGGTAGGAGCCATTTCTGGTTTGGCTTGTGACTCTATCTCTAGATCGGGGTCAAGATCTATAATGGAAAATACACTCTGATCAGTTTGTATGCAAGCACCGGATGGAGAGAATAATTCAGAATTAGGGTTAACTCTGGATCTTATTAGGAATGGAGAAGAGTATGGAGTAAATTCAATCTCCAACCAAAAGGGGTTGAACTCGGGAAGAGAGTGTTCCCGATCTGGGTGAGAAAGAAGAAGCAGGGTGTCCTGAGGATGGTTCACGGAGTATGAACCATGGACCTTGGAATCACCCTGAATTATTGGAGATGTCGATGGTACGGAATCGATGTGGGTGTCGGCAGAGTCCCGAATAAACCATTAGTGGGTCGACTCTTGAGAGGATCAAAGGAAATAGATGATGGAGAAAAGATACAAAGATGAACAAGAAATAAATGAGTGTAAAACAGTAGACGGCTCGAAGCGAGCGAGGATTCAGAGGAAATGTGCAAAAGAGAAAATATGACAAAATGGCGCAAAGGCGTGATGTTTTGGATCTTGAAATTAACAAAACCAATCAAACCACAATACAATGAATTCACCAATTCGACCCATGAAGCCATGAAGGTTCGACAATTATCTTCATGATTTTTTTATTGATTTTCAGGCACTTATCTTTGCACGAGTTCTTAATGTGCCAATTCTGTAGGAGCGAGAGTACTACCGGAAGACTATGCCGTATTTATCCTCCTCCTTTGTATTCGGTAGTCTGTATTTTTTTGATATCCTTGTAACCCTTCATGGATCCCTACGTAGCCAACGAATGAGAGAGAGGAAGCTGATAAGCGAAACCACTACATCGGACCTCGTTGGCGACAGAATCACCAATTGGCGTGGAACGACCTACTCGGACGTAACACGGTGAGAAAGACACACCCATGAAGGCGTGGCCTGAGCTCAGTACTTCATGCAAGATCGACGTTCTACACAAGGAGAGAACATCACTGGTGACCATTCCCTACTCATCCACGTATGCTATAAGGGTCAATACTTTGAAAATCCATGTGACACCCAAGGTCGTTACAGACTGGATTTTTGTCTCTAATCCTTACGGTAACACTCACTCACTTAGGAAAGAAACCTTCCACAATGGTACCTGAAAACAATTGAGGGCTTTGCTCACCCAATGAAATGAGTCCAATTAATCAATTTTATTTAGGTCAATTATTTTTAGCAGTCCATTTTTTCATTTTTTTGTGTTATCACTTGCTTTGAGTAGATTCAATACAAGTGCCTAACGTTTTTTGTAGATTTTTCTTTTTTCCTAGGTTGTCAAAATCAAAGGGAGAAGGTGGAAATGTAATGCAAGTCGGAAATCAATGATGAATGCTTATATAGAAGACTCACAGTGATTCCAGCTCTCTCCATGTGAGATGCAAGGCATAAATTTTTAAACATAATCCATATGCTCATGCAATGATGAAATCGTCTTAAGAGCAAGCAGTGCTATTAGCGTCGAGAACCAAATGTAAAACTCTAGAAGGATCACCCAAAAGTTTGATTTTTAAGACAGCCTTAGTGCCCACCCCAATGGGCCCTGCACGCGTTGTATGGTGCCTCTCTTGGTGCTCGGTGATCAATCCAAGATTTAACAATTAATTTTGAGCTAAGTCCAATCACAAAGTAATCTATAGGTACATGAATTGTGTTAGGGGTGTGGACCTAGATACCGAGCAAGCATACCTAGATCTACGGTCTAAATCACAAAAAAAAGAAAAGAAAGGTGGAAAACTCAAAATGCGGGAAACAAAGAAAATAAAGGCGGTATAAATCACAAAAAACATGGTGACTTCCCAAGTGAACAAACACTACGAAATTGGGCCCGAATGTCTAGTGTCCAAGTACCTATATTATTACAAATTAATAAGTGCAAAAATAAATGGCTCACTCACAAAAGAAATCAAAAACTCTATGCTAGACTCTCTCTTTCTCTCCCTAGCTCTCTCCTCTTGTTCAATAGGTAGAATGACCAAGTCTTCTCAAACCAGGTGCCTTGACCACCTAAGCGGTTGTCGTCGTCTTGAAGTCTTTCACAAGAAAAATAAAAGAGATTGATGTTAGCACGATGAACAACAATATCAAATGGAAGAGAAAATAAATAAAGAAAAATAATGAAACGAAAATGACCTAAAATTCTATCCTACGCATTACTCCATGGCAATGGCGACGGTAGATAAATGTGAAAATCGAGTGGTCTAAAATGAGCCTCACAAGGCGAGGACTCATTCGTTGTGATGACCTCTCAATAATCGTGTCAAATCAACAATTAACCCACACAATGTATAGCTCAAGCAGAGCAAGATAGTGTGAATCAAAATTTATTACACCCTACAACTAGATGCATAGTGGACAAGTACAGCAAGGGTCGAACACAGGAAATAACTGAGGATAGACAATAAAAAATTGGCACGGGAAGTCAATAAATGATTTTGGGTGTTTTTTGGATTTTTATATTTTTGTGGGTTTTAAAAGTTATAATATTTTTTATGGATTTTGATTTTTTATATTTTTAAATTGTTTTAACTTTTATATATTTTTTATTTTCTTCATATCTTTTCTAATTTTAATTTCTTTTTCTCTTTAAATATATGATATAAGAATATAAAAGGCTATAAATACAATCTGGGGTAATATATTTATAAATACTACTAAAAATAATCATAATAAAAAATAAAATGTTTTTTATATATATTTCTACTATTTTTATGATTTGGGGGAATTTTTATTATTTTTTATATATTTTTAAAGTCAAAAAATCCCTGAAAAGGGATTAAATAAATAGGTCGAATTGAGTTGCAGATTAAAAATAGCAACAAGTGTAAAAATTTCTCCAAATAAATTTTATTAGATAGACAATAATATAAAGAAAATTCGGAAACAAAAAATTAATTTTGATGATTTTTCCTATTTTTTACTGGATTTTAGAGTTTTTTAATTTTCAGCCTTTTTCTTTTTCTTTGATTAGGGATTTTTGGGCCGGAAATACAAAATATTGAAATAAATAAAATATTTTTTTTTTGAATTTTTAAAAAAGGTTTTATATTTTTTTGGTATTTTAATTCATACCAAGACAAAAACCTGCTCTTTTGATTTTTAATAAATAGTTAAAATGCCTAAAATGCAGAAAAAAGTGGCGTGAATGTGTATGCTAACAGGCACTTAATCTTAATTTTTCATAATTTTTAGAACACGGATGATATTTTTAATAAATTGAAAACATCAACAAAAATACATGTACTGGAAGAGGCATAGATGTAATTAAAAATAACTAGCGGGGTTTACATGCAAATATCCCAAAGTTATTGAACTATAATTAGAAGTTTATAGACTAAACAAAAATACAACAAATCACAAGGTTATCCATACAAAATGCCCACCTCATGTGGGACGACACGTAAGGTGAGCGGGACAAGACCTAAGTGCAATATACAACAAATAGCACGGGTTCCTTATAATTTTCCAGAAAGTCTTAAACCAAAACTACGACTTACAAGACTAAATTTAAAAGTTAAAAGGTGGGGTAAAGATATGCAATTTACCCCCACTAACATGCAATCGGATGGCTGCAGGCATTCCACTTGACACGCAATGCGCTCTGGATGGTGGATATCCCTTCACATATGAAGAGCCAAGATTAGATCTCAGCGCAGATCTGACGGTCGCGGATGTAGGGGATCTAACGGTTGTTGCTCCTCATGGCGGTTGTTCTTGATCGAATGGAGGAGGATGAGGCACCTGAACGAACTGGGAAGAACTGAGGACTTGGGCTGCTTCAATCGAGTGGATCTACGTCTCTAGCCACCTGGGATGCTCGCAAGGGGCACAATATGGAGCTCAAGATCCTCCACACCTGTGGGACCCTTCAAAAATATCCAGGACCCATCGATGGGGTCCTGGGAGCTCTTAAGAATAAGGTGGACCTGGAAGCCTTTGACTACATCAAAATCACCTTAAGACTAGGCGTTCCAGCTCTAGACCTGCAGGGTTAGCTTAGTCAAACAAAAACAATTGGTTCGAAGCTCTTTCTGGGGTGCAATGGCAGAGATTGGATCGTGGTGGAGCTCTCTAGTGAGAGGCGGAGAAGGAAGAGCTGATCTCCCGATCTAGGGATGATTGCGGTGGATGGAGTGGAGAAAAGTGTAACAAAGATGAAGGGGAAGATAATGGCGTGGCTGCGAGAGCGGAGGTTGGCCGGAGTGAGCGAAAATCAGTGGTGGGGTTGGAGCTCCGACGAGAGTGGATTTGGAAAATATGAAATAACAGACAAGATTAATTGAGATAAAAATCTAATCTATGTATGGCTAACTCTACAAATCAAAGGCAAAGAAAAAGGCAAAGCATTCGCCGAGGAAATAAAGTAAGCTTCGTGCAGAGGAGCTCCGACGAACTGGTTCTCTCGATTCTACACACCAGAAAGCTCGCCAAACCATGGAGAGGGTAGTTGATGTTACCAGGAACCTTGATCCAAGCTGGGGTTAGGGATTTCTGGAGCGGAAGAGGTTCGAATTCAAATGGTGGTCAGAGGCGAGACTAAATACCCATTAACATTTGACCCTCGATGCGACTCAGACCTAACAATCAAGCCTGCGTGAAAGGACTTCAATCAAGGTATAAAAGTCACAAAAGGATCAAACAAAAAGGTGCAAATATTGGGAGCTATGAAGCAGAGGAATCGAGGCACCAAGCGGTCAGCAGCTACAGGTGTTGGAAGATGGGAAGTTGACATGGGTCAACCAGGGTTGAGCACTGATTAGCCCACATCAGCTCACAAAATGCCAGAAATCAATTAAAAAGATTTATAAAAAAAATAGGAAATGAACGAATTAAATAAAACTTATAAAATAAAAAATGTTCATTATTTTTAAAGTATTTTACTATGACTTTTATTTATTTTTATGAGTTTATTTATTAAAGATTTTAGGGTTTTATTTAATAGTATAATTACATATATTTTAGGTCTTTTATTTTATTCTGTATTTTTTATTTTATTATTTTGTTTTATAATTTATATATTTATAACATATTTATATATATGTATATAAATATATTTTTACTATATTTTTCTGATATCATATGTATACTTAAATAAATATGGGTATTAAATATATAGGTGTAAGTAGTGTATATTCATCTATGTATTTTTATAAACTATTTTTTTGTTTTCTTTATGATTTTATTCTATTCTAAATATGTTTATATACTATAAATAATGTTTACAAAAATATGGCATCAAAAAAATGTTTACAAAAATATAAAATTATAAAATTATAAAAATTGTAAAGAATAGATAAAGTGAATATTTTATTAAGGTAAAATGTATAATAAGGGTCCAAAACCAAACTTTCACATCTTAATTCCAAGTTAAGTAAAACAGTCTTTATTAAATAGCTTATTAAAAGTATATACAATTAAAGGTGATTTTGGTACATTTTGAGTTCATATGGAGAAGATATGGGTCTGGGAAGCTTGGGTTTTGACTTTTTATTTTGAGTGTCAAATTTATATTGTATATTATTTTTGTGTGAAATCAATTTTTTATTTTCCTATATATTATTATCTACAAATTTTATGTGCAAAGTTTCTTTATTTGAGGTATAAATAATAAAGAATAAAATAGGTCCAAATAAATACAAGATTGAAGGTTAAAAATTAGGGTTTTTACTGTATATTTGACCCTTATATCTCCCTACTTTATTCCTTGTCGACCCAGTCATCAAGATGCCTAAGTCTCGGGGTTTAGGGTCATAAATTACCTTTGGCATTTTATTTCATTTTCTTTTCTTTTCTTTATTATTTTATTTTGTCTTTAAATAATGTATTTTATACAGTATTTATATAATAAATAATGAATGTTAATTTGTACAAAATAATGATATTTACAAGCATTTAGCTAGGGTTTAAAGGCCAAAATAAAAGAACAAAAGTGATGAAATGGATATTCATCAGTATTCTAGGTACAACCAAGTGGCAATTGCCCTAGAGGACCAAGAGAAGACTACCTTCACTTGCTCATTTAGCACCTATGCTTTCAGGAGGATTTCCTTTGTTTTGTGCAATGCACTTGCCACATTCCATACGTGTATGCTTGTAGTGTTCGCAGATATGGTTGGTATTTTTCTCGAGGATTTTATGGATGACTCTCTGTCTATGGTGACAGCTTTGATTCTTGTCTTCAGCACGAAGACAGGGTTCTTTAGAAATGCCAAGAAGTCAATCTCCTACTATCTTGGGAAAAGAGCCACTTCATGGTCATTGAACGAATTGTGTTGGTCCAATCATTTCCAAACACGGCATGGAAGTCGACCCAACAAAGGTGAATGTGATCGCCAACCTTGAGCCACCTCAAAATGTCAGAAATGTGAGGTCATTTCTAGGGCATGTGGTTTTCTACAGAAGATTCATCAAAGATTTCAGCCGCATCGTCCGACCTCTAACAGAATTACTATGCAAGGAGACTGAGTTTCATGTGGATCAGCAGGTTTTCCTTTTATTTATTCAACTGAAGACAATCACTCAAGCTCCAATCCTATAATTGTCAGATTGATATCTTCCCTTTGAGATCATGACAGATGCGTCAGATTTTGCAGTTGGGTTTTGTTAGGACAAAGGAAGGACAAAGCGCCCTACGCCATTCACTACGCCAGCAAGACATTAGATAAAGAATAGAGTAACTACACTGTCACAGAGAAAGAGTTGTCGGTCGTGGTCTTCGCCCTCAAGAAGTTCAGATCCTATCTTCTAGGATATAGAGTCACTATCTATACTGACCATTATGTTATCAAGTATTTACAACAAAAGAAAGATGCCAAACCCAGATTGATAAGATGGATCCTTCTCCTCTAGGAGTTTGATTTGGAAATCAAAGATAAGACTGGAGTTCAAAATATGGTAGCAAATCACCTCTCTAAATTTGAGCATCAAGAGCCTCCACTGAGTGATGCACCCATCACAGACACCTTTCCTAACGAGTCGATCATGGCCGTGGATTCACTCCCTTGGTACATTGATATTGTTAACCACCTCATCTCGGGCGTAGTTCCACATGAATGGACGAAATCAAGAAGGACAAGTTCTTGTCCATTATTCATTTCTACCAATGGGAAGATCCACTCTTATTCCGTAAAGGAGCATATTGTATTTGGTGATGGTGTATCCCTAGGAGGAGCATCAGAGTGTCCTCGACCACTGACATTCGCTCGAATCTGGTAGACACCACTCTGGAGATAAAACGACAGCGAAAGTATTGTAGTGTGGCCTCTGGTGGCCTACACTATTCAAGGGTGCATCAACATATGTCAAAGGTCGTGTTTACTGTCAGAAGATGGGAGGAACCCTCACAGTGAAAGACTCGATGCCCCTGAAATTCATTTAGATTTCATATGTATTTGATGCTTGGGGTATCAATTTTATGGGACCCTTTCCCTACAGTCGTGAATTTGAGTACATCCTTCTTGTCGTTAATTATGTGAGTAGTTGGGTTGAATCTATCCCCGCCCGAGCCGTTGATAGTCGTGTAGTATGTCGATTCCTACGAGAGAACATCCTTTCACAGTTCGGGATACCAAAGATTCTGAAATCAGATGAGGGTAGTCACTTACTAAATAAAAAGGTCAATAACGAGGGAATACGACATTGAGCATTGAGTCGCTTTTCCTTATCATCCTCGGACCAATGGCATGGCAGAACTTTCAAACAGAGAAATCAAGACAATTTTATAGAATCTTGTGAGGTAGGATAGAAAGAACTAGTTCCCATTTATTGGACCCAGTCCTTTGGGCATACCAGACCCCACCTACAAGTCTCCCTTGGACATGTCGCCCTATCATCTTGTGTATGGAAAACCATGTCATATTCTCGTTGAACTAATTCACAAATCACTATGGCAGTCAATGTTTGCAATATGGAATCACATAAAGGTGTCAGCAAAGAAAAGTGGATCTGAACAGACTCCTAGAATTCTGAGATTTTGTGTTTGATAATAGCTTGATGTACAAGGAGAAGATTAACGATGGCACGACCGACACATCAGATGAAAGACCTTTGAGACTGCACAGAAATTTTGGTTATTCGATGCAAAGTTGAATATATTCTCTGGAAAATTGAAAATTAAATGGACAAGGCCATTAAGAGTGAAAGAAGTGTGTGACAACGGAAGAATTGTAATATCAGAGTTGTTATTTGATGTACAACCATTCATCGTCAATTGTTAGTTATTAAAACTGTACCTCAAGCATGACATGTTTCTGACCGTTGTCGACTCAGTCCAAGTGATCTTCAATGATGCAACATCCACAACTCCAGCAACATCCAAAGATTCAGATTATGCACCCATAAAACTTTTTCTTTTTTTTTCTTTTTTTCTTCTTTTCTTATGTTTATTATTTCTTGCATTCCTATCAGTCGTCACTACTATACTTAGGATATGCTTCATCCTAAGTATAGGGGGGTGACTGGGCCCCATTGTTGATTCTTTGATCCCTCACCTATCTCCTCTATTGTTGATATTCTGGTCTATACTCAGGGATATTTTATCCTAAATATATGGGGAGACAGGACGAATCATTGATCTAGTTATTCCCAACCTCAACCCTCCCTACATGTAGATACATCCTACTATACTTAGGATGATTTCATCCTAAGTATAGGGGGACGGTTGACTTCCCATTCATTGATTCCTTATTCATTAGTCGTTGTAGTATAGGCTTTTCTATACTTAGTACGACTTATGTATTTTCTTTTCTCTTCGATCTATGAGGACATAACTAAGGCCAAGTATAGGGGGTCGTATATACTCTATATAAACTTTAGCCATAACTCGTACTTTTGTATTTTCAATAAGTATGGTTAAAATGAAATAAATTAATAATAAAGAACACACTTGTATAAAATTCACTAAAATCCTTTGTATATACTGATTAATAAATAGGATAAAAATGTTTGGCAAAATGTTTGAAAATGAGTTGAAAATATTTTTGGCAAAAATATTTTGAAAATCGTTTGAAAAATGTTTTGTAAAATATTTTCAATCTTTGTATAATTGTTTTGTTCGTAAAAATTTCTTCTCTTTGTGTGAAATAAAATATTTCGAAAATTTATTTGCAAAAGGTTTTGAAAATGGTTGCAAAAATATTTTGAAAAATCTATACATACTGTTTGAAATATCTTTGCAAAATGATTTTAAAATTTTGTAAAATATTTGTAAAAACTATTTGTCAGATTGGTTTACAAAATAAATTTTTCAAAATATTTGCAAAAATCTTTTCAAATTATTTTGACAACTATGTATATAATACAAACAAATAAAGATTCTTTACAAATCTTGTATATACAACTTTTAAATTCCTAAATCCCAATTCTTATAAATAATAAGAAGCACTCCTATGTAAATCTCTGTACAAATTCCCTTTTTCTAAAATCTTTGTTTTTGAAAAATCCCTAAAATTTTATAAATTTGAATATTCCAAAAATATTTGAAAAATATTTTAAAAAAATGCATAAAAATATGCAAAACCTTTTAAAAAATCTGTAAAAAGATCAAAATCAGACAATTGCATCACAAAAATATTTTTCTTATATTGTGCGTAGCACTTGCATTTTTCAGATTGAAATTGATAAGTAAACTAGTCTAAGTAAAATCTGAAGATTGGAGCTTGGTTGGACCTTTAATCTACTTAATCATAGGAACCTTATAGAATTGGAATTGAGTCACTTCAGGTCTGCTTGACTTAATTCTCTGAGAACACGGGACTTGGTTCAATGTCCTCTTAATTGCCTAAATAGAATATTTCAGAGCACACACACGACTCTTGTTGATAATGACCTAGCTTGCATACCTGCACTTTACACTTTGCTCACCTCGGTTGAAATAGTAGAGGGATGGATTTGCCGACACGAGACATAAGCCAGTGGAAACATCAGAAGTCACATATATGTGGCCATTGTACCCCAACCTGATCTAGTGGTGATCAGGTCTAAAGACATAAGATGTGGGCTGTAATAAAGCTTCAAAAGAGGGATATTCTACTGGATCAAGAGGAAAAAATCCTTGTGTAAATATTGTATTATACAGTATTTGAAAAAAAATAGAAAAATCAAAAACTCCAAAAAGTGGACAGGCCTGAATGAAAATAAAATGCTTGTCGGAGTATGTATATAGATGTATGGTCAAATAAGCAAGCTTGAACTTCAAAGCCATATGTATGTGAGCATGCAGCCGAATGACTTGGCTACACTGTTCAAGCATCCTAAGATAGGTAGCTACCCTAGCTACCGTCCATTCTTTTCTCCACCTCCTCTTCTTGAGCTGGTTGTACTTGAACTTAGAAGGGAATATCATGCTTCTCTAGGAAAGAGTTGTTGGAGTCACCATGTTGAAGAAGATTGACTTTTACCGCTTCAGCCGAGGAGAGCTCCATATCACACACTCTGTCCAAAATAGATTCAAAGTCATAAGGGTTTGCATATGAGTTAACTATTCTGACTTGGCTATCGAGGAGACTTGGGCAGGGTTTTTTTATTCTCAAAAGTTGTTGCGTTTCAAATCTGTTTCCTAATAAGGTCCCGACCGCATCTAAAACCCAAAGGTCTGACTTAAGCTCCAAACTTTGATTTTGTGAAGATAAGTTTAAGAGTTAAAATCAATCCAAGTTATATATTTTTCTTTTCTTTATTTTATTTTCTGCACTTATAGGCATAAGTATATGTTAGGGACTAGCAAAGGCAAATATAGGGGGTGATGAATCTCCATTTCATCACCTTTATTCTTTCATTTTGGCCTTCAAAACCCTAGCTAAATGCATGTATATATCATTATTTTGCCTAAATTAACATTCATTATTTATTATGTAAATATTGTACAAAATATAATGTTTAAAGCCAAAATAAAAGAATAAAGAAAAGAAAAAGAAATAAAATGCTAAAGGTATTTTATGACCCTAAACCCCGGGACCTAAGCATCATGATGACTGGGTCGACAAGGAATAAAGTAGGGGGAGATAAGAGTCAAAAAATACAATACAAACCCTGATTTTTATCCTCTGATAATCCATTTTTGGGATCATTTTATTCTTTAGTATTTATACCTCAAATCAATAAACTTTGTACATGAAAGTTGTAGATAAAATACAAAGAAAATTAGAAAAATGATTTCATCCAAAAATAGTATGCACATTCTATACTCTGAATAAGAATCCAAAACCCAAACTTCACAGACCCATAACTTTTCCATAAAAACTCTAAATCATCAAAATCACTTTAATTGTATATAACTTTTAATTATCTATTTAATGAAGGTGGATTCATTTAATTCAGAGTTTAGATGCAAAAGTTAGGTTTCGAACCCCTATAGTACAATATACCTGAATAAAATAGACATTTTATTTATTGTTTATATTCTTAAATTATTTTATATTTTAAAATTTTGTAAATATTCTTTATAATATGTGTATGTATTTATAATATAACAAAACCAATAAAAATACATTAAAATAAAATAAGATACAAAATTACATAGATAATTATACTATACTTATACCTATATAATTAATAGCCATATTTATTTAAGTGTGCAGATAGCATCAAAAAATACAATAAGAATATATTTGTTTATATTTAAATAATTTATAAATATACAAATTAAGTATATAAAATAATAAAATATAAATACAAAATAAAAATAAAATAAACTATATATGAGTAAATATACATATAGCTATACATCTAAATATAAACTCATAATAATTAGCTCTATGAAAATAAATAAAAATAATAATTAAATACTACATAAAATAACAAACATTTTTTATTTATACCCTTAATTAATTTATTGTCGATTTTACCAATAATTTTTCCTTCAGAATTTTCTGGTTGGACTACGTGGACCAACCAGAAGCTAACCCTAGTTGAATTTAATCAACTCCTCTGCCTCAAGCTGCCTAGCATGTCAGATGCCACTCAACCCATCTTCTCCCAATTTCCCCCCAATTCATTGATTTTCTCTTCTCGGTTCCTTCACAAAAAACCTTCTGCGATCTTCCCTTAATCACGTCAATGCTTTCTCAAGGTCAAAGATGCATCAATTCGTGCAAAAACCCTAATCGAATAAGGACCCCCACCTCTGTATATAAATAAAACCTCCTCCTTCCTAGCTCATTTTGATCCTTCTTCGAGCCCTAGAACCCCTCATCTTGTGTGTATGTTCTCCCGGTGATATAGAGAGTATCCCCCAAGGTCGAGGCGGCGTTAGGAGGAGAGGAGGCGGTCCCCGGTGGAGCTCTAGCGACACCTCTGCTCCATGGTCCCCAGGTATGAGCTGCGCTTTTTTACTTATGTTTCTTGGTAGATTTAGCCTTAAGTTTTACATTCCTGCATTTCATTTCATCTTTAGATCAACAGAATAGCTTAAATTGTAAAATCAAAAATTATCAGAGCTCCGAGCTCCAGCATTGTTCTGTCGTGTTCCTGACTGTGACCGACCCCCATTTTCGCCTCATTCGCTTCCCCCATCGTTGCCCCATGTTCTTGACCCTTGGACTCAACCTGATCCTCATTGGATCAGGATTTGGGTGCTCCACCTCCATCACTCACCGGAGCACCTCCACCCGCAACCATCCCACCTTCATTCCACACCTAAGCGGGTCGAGGCGGTTTGCCATCGACCCCTCTTTTGTTTTGAGTAGGTCAAAGGATATAGGAGCCCATATGGGCTGGAGTTTAGACCTAGAGAAGGAGGACCATGTGCTTGAGCTTCATTGAGACTCCAAGTCCCTAAGAATGGAGCCCGGACTTTTATAGCACCACCAGCAGTCGCGGAGGAGTAGTAGCTCCATTTTGCACTAGACTAGAATCTTCCAGGTGGCTGGGAGAGGGAGTAGGGATCGATCGAAGTTGGGCCATGGCGTGTTCTTAGCTTGTTCTTTTAGGGCCCCTCTCCTCCGTTCGATCAAGAGATTGCACCAAACAGAGTAAGAGCTGTCAGATTAGTGGAGCCTCAACCATTGATCTCCTTCGTGAGATCTAATCCCAGCCACTAAAGCCGAACCGCCATCATGCCATCCTAAATGACACGTGAATAAGTGGGTGGATCTCACCCGCTCGATCGGGGGCATGCGAATTTTTTATATAACCCCTACATTTTCGTACTTTATTATTCAATATTTAATCTTCCATCTATCGTTGTAAATATTTTGTAAATTTTGCACATGAACCCTTGGGTTTATTGCATATGATACTTTGGTCCAATCCAACTCAGCTCATGTGTCGTGCAACGTGAGCTAGGCATTTTGCATGTATACATTTGCAAGTTTTTGTATTTATGTTTAATACTTAAATTTCAAATATTAGTTGCAAAACTTTGGGTTATTTGCACATTGACCCCTACCTTATATTTTAATTGCAAATATGCCCCTACTAGTGCACATATTGTTGTGCATGTTTTCTATCTATTAAAAATATCATTTAAGTATTGTTGTGCAAAAATAGAATTAAGTGCATGCTAGCTTACTCTTCAACGCCATATTTTTAGTTTTCCATTTTAGGTATTTCTCCTATTTTATAAAAATAAAAAAGAGCACATTTTTCCCCTATTTAGATTTAAAAAAACCAAAAAATATAAAACCTTTTTGAAAAATCCAAAAATATATATTTTTTTACTATAGTATTTTACAACCCCAGACCAAATATCCCTACGAATAGAAAAAGAAAATGGTAAAATGAGTAAAAAGCTCCAAAATTCTATAAAATTATAAAATTCTTCAAAAATGCCAAAAATATTAATTTTTGTTTGACAATTTTCTATATATATTACTCTATATTAATTTTTTTTAGAATTCTTGACTATATTTAATATTTTTAAATGTCAAAACAATTCAGTATATTTAGGAAATCCCTGATTTGGGATATTTTGCACTTTAAAATACTTAAAATTAGCAAAAATACCCATAAAATCGTAAAAATAGTAGAAAAATAAAAATACAAAAACATTTAATTCTACAATTTTTGGTTATTTTCAATTGTTATATTACTCTATATTGTATATATATGTATACATAAACCTTTATATTTTATTAGAAAGAAAAAATAAATATAAAAATCGGGAAAAAATAAAAAGAAAACAAAAATTATAGAACTAAAAATAATTAAAAAAAGAAAAAATGTAAAAAAAATAAATAATAAAAAATTATATAGATAAGGTATAAAAGAAATAATAATAATAATTCTTTTATTTTATTTTATTTAGTAACCCACAAATTAATTAATTAATTGAGTGAATATTGTATAAAATACACATTATTAATTTTTCATTATTTTATTGATAAATAATAAAGATTGGATACCATGTTTTCTCTTTGTAGTTCGACCTCTACATGCTTGCATGTTATACATCTTTGTTTGTAGAGTATAATAAATTTTGCTCCCAATTTTGTCATTCATTGATTAATTTTATATTGTGGGTACTTCTCTGAACATGGGATTTCTTGGCTCGCCTCAACGACACTCCATCTTCGCTTCTCAGTGAGGATACTTTTATACCCGCATGGAAAAACCTATTCAGTAGTATCCATGCTTCCGATAGCATGTGTCCTCAAAGTGTTCTGGACGACGAGAGTTGGTGCATGGACTACACTAACATTCACCTCCTCTGCCAAGAGGATCATGTCCCATGAACTGTAGAGAACCTCCTCTGTCGTGAGATGCAACCATCATGGAGGAGGTCTATGTGGTTACAGTGGTAGGATAAGAAGCCTATTGAGATGACTATAAGCCTCCTTCGTAGGCAGTACAGTCGTCCCAGTCATGAGTTGTATGTATGCTGCCTCATACTATGGATCGAGTGCTGCCAAGAAGACTCCAACAATGGTGGAGTTCCCGTTGGTTGTTTGTTGCTCCGTAGAAGTAGTAATTGTCATGAAGTTGTGGAGCTTCTAAAACATGCCTCGAAGAAAAGAGTAGAAAGTACGCAGTGAACAACCATTTTGCCTAGCCTTTTGTCAAAATAAAGCTGAAGATCTTGGCCTCGTTCTTCGCTTGGGCATAGACCACAACTCATAGTTGGTCTCATCCATCTTCATGATGGGATCCAGGCCCTTGAAGGCACCAGACAAAAAGAATACATCACACTTGTTTTTGGTGTGATGAAAGAAGGCTGAAAACTAGAACTTGACTGGGGAAGTAGACGAAATTGAGAAAGTCTAGATGATCATATGAAGGACCGGTTGTACGTGTAGACTCATACAATCATCCTTGTTACTCTTCAAGCCATGCTAGGGCCGAAAAAAGAGGTTTACATGTCTGAAATCTCATTTTCCGATCAAAATCAGACTGTTTTAGACTACAGTTTGGTCACGGAGAGTAGAAAAACCACCCATGTAGGCCAGAAAAGGTGTTGTCATAGCTCGCAGATGAGCTGGAGGCATGCGTAGGGGTCAAGAGGTCCCTTACAGATGGTTGGGATCGTTGTACAGGAGCATGCACGGCACCCACGTGCAAGATTCGATGGCAGCAGTGGCCTGTGGACGGGAAAGGTCTGGTGTCCCGGGGAGGGGAAAAGGTACAGCCCCATGGAGAGAGGAAGAGGCGGCGGCGACGGTTCGTGTGGAGAGATCTGCAGGCGGGGTTTAAGGCATGATGGGGTACGAGAACTTTGGTCTAGGCATGTCGCTCTGATACTCTATTGAGGGAAAACAATCCATGCATATTCATGAGGTCATAAGGTTCTCTTATATAGAGGAGAGACTTGTTGGGCAAATTACATAAAGAGAACGGAAATAATAGAAAATACATAAAGAGAAATCTCAACAGTGGTGAATAGAGGATTTTTGTATGGAAAAATTTTATCCAGATTTGAATATACATGACATCTTCGCCATGAAAGAGCTTCTTGCATATAGACATGGTCACAAAATGTTTGGCGAGCCTTGAATTGTGAGACGATAGTTGAGACATAATGAAATTTTCTCATCAGGTATAACATTCACTCTCAATTCATGTAATCATCTTTGAGTTTATTGACTTAATCAATCCTTTATTTAACAGCTAATTGGTTGTTTATTCATATAGATGAGGCATTACATTTAAAAATCATGGACATTAAGATCCTAAGCTTAACATCTTCATCCTTCAGATGTGAGCATGATTGGAGTAGGTTCAAGGAATGACACTATATAATGAGTCATTTATTAGAATATTACCAATTGAAAATATGTTTGTAATTTTACTTGTAATATTGCTTTCAGATCTATAGCAAGAAGAGAGATAGGTTGGAGACAAAGAGACTAAACGATTTTGTTTATATTATTATGTATGTTTCAATTTCAACATAAAGGAAAGCTGACTTAAGAAAGAAAGAGGCCCTTTTTCTCATGATCTTGTACATTTAGGTGAATGGACTGGCGATGTCAACGTACAAGCCCAGCGAGGAGGTTTTTCCAGGTTTAGAATTAACTTGGGGTTCAATGGCAAATGCAAGTGGTACCGAGGAGCTTTTGGAACCAAAAAAAGCAAAAGAGGTGAACATAAGAAGGGAGCTCAACATCGGGCACAACTGTTGTGCAGATAAATGAGAAATATGGGGAATTCCATTTTGAAAGAACATATGAAGAAGAAGAAGATGGTGATGATGGTCGTGGTAATGACGATGATAATGATTATGATGATTATGATGATGATGATGATAAAAAAATCTTGATTTGAATGATAATGACATTGATAAGGATGACTAGTCCTACTTGCTAGTAGAATTTATCTTTTTGAGGGTGGTTGTGATTTGACATGTTGTATTTGGTCTAAAATATTAGCTCTTTTTTGTAGTAAATATTGTGTTCTCAACTTTCTTCTTTTATTTCAATTGCTTCTTTTATTTTGTTATTGTAGTATTGAAAATGTCTAAATTTATGTAAATACATAAGAATATATGTATAAAAATGATTATATATTTAACATAATTAAACATACTAAAGCAACTAAAGCTTGACTAAATCTGATTAGTTGTCTGACGGTCAATTAATCCTTAATCAGTGACTCGACCGATCAAGTATTGACTACAGACTTCTGCAAGCTTGTACATAATATAGTAACATTATTCATACAAGCATCTCAAAGTTTCATCTAAAGAAGTTCTCTTGCTCTTTACTCAAAAATTCAATCTTTAGAGACATTCTTCTACAATCTCGGTTTGCATTTCTTCATTTAATCATAACATGCATCCATCAGTGTTATCAGCTTTGAACTAATATTTGAGACTTTACATATTATTGTAACCTTTGTATTTATATTATTGTTTTATTGTGGCACTTAATGTGTGATCCAATTAACAGAAAGTCTTTGGTGTTGACGAAAGTGTTGTTGTAAAGCAGTGCACATGGAAGCAGCTTGTTGTTGTAAGCGTTTGAGTTATTCACAAAGAAATAACTCAAACAATGGGTTAGTTGATCGATAAGGTCAATTGATAAATTCTAAGTCAACGGGGCTCGGATCATGAATTTTCCCAGATGGGTTTCTACGGTATTATACTTGTTATTATGGTTGCATTTATTTTGTTGACTGATTTTATTATTTGTAATGAACATTATCTGTGATAAATGTTTATTGATCATTTTATAAAAGGTTATGAGTTGGCATCCCCTCAATGTCGCACCCTCTTTTTCTTTAAAAAATGTTTATTGCCTATAATATTTATTTTAGTAATGCAAAAGGTATTCTTAGTTTGTATAGTCTATATTAGGGAAGGACATTTAGGGGTCCCCGTGTAGATTAGATCTCTATATTGAGCATTGATCCCTATGTAGGACGATGTCCCAGTGTGTTGAGATTCAAGTAGATGAATAGGCCTCTGTTAAAGAAGTGAGTGGTGTGAATGTAGGGTTATTGTAATGATATGCTTTAACACCTATTGAGGGTATTTATTGGGCCTCAAATAGTTTGGAGACATCGACGAGATTAGTTTGCTTGCCTTTGACGATATGCAAGGGAATCTATTTAGTTGTGCCTAATTATGTTTCCTTTCTTAGATCAATGCTTGGAGAGCAAATGTGGCTCGCCCTTTGTGCTAGGGGGTGCCTAAGATATTGAACATGTATTCTTCTTAATATGGCTATTGAGAGGGTTGACTCCACAATTAGGACAAAGTTGTGGATGCTCTCGATGTAAACTATTTTATAATTTCATGTTGAATAGGGATCAAGTGAAATATATGGCCTTTATTTGCATGTTTTGGTTGGTAAGCTCAAAACTTCCATTTAAGAGAGATTTTATGTAGGAAATGTTGTTTCTCATGCGAAAACTCCTTTCTACTCATGGATGATGTAAAGTTTTATCTTATTAATAAATAACATCCGAGGTGTATGTATGCACTTTCTCTTTTTCAAAAAATACAATGCCCTTTACGGGTTTCGAAATAGCTAAGGAAAATGCGTTTGACACCTCGTGGAAGTAACTTGTGTTTACTTGATTACTTGCTTTAGTTATGACTTAAAATACACAACCAAACTCCTTAGTAGGGGCCACAAACAACTCATCATTAGATGAGTTATCAAATGACCATTCAACACAGAAGATGGCATTCGGGTCTTCAAATAACATGCATTGAAAATAGCATCGCCCTAACAAGCTACATCAAGTATGTCGATGCTTCCTCTTGACAACCCCATTTTGTTGTAGTATGAATACAAGTTATTTAGTGGATTACTCTTTGTAGTTAGAGAAAGGATTGCAATAAGAATAACAAATCCCACACCATTATAAGATCGAATAGTTTTAATAAAACATTTCTCGAAATAAACTTAATAAAGCATGATGTACATGTGGTCTAGAGGTGGACTGGACAAGTAATGTGCCTAATCTAATGACATGCTGAAAAAGATCCGAATAGTTAGAATGAAAGACAATGATACTGGAATTAGTAACTTTAATGATAGCCTTCGTCTGGTGAGCAACGAGAATCATGTCATACTTGGCCCATCATGTCTTTTCAAAATGCTATTGTTTTCCACACATAGAACACTAAAGTTGATCCCAACCTGAGGGTCCTCCGCAATGGCCATGATCACGGGAGGCCAGCATACCACATCCATTATTTCAGATTTTGCAAAATATCGATGATATTTCGATTTTGACAGGGGACAAAAATTTCGAGCTAAATGTTGATACGGGAGCCTTCCTTTACAAATGTTGTTCGATTTGGGCGAAATATGACTGAAATTTCGACGAACTTTCGGTGAAATTTCATTTTGGCATGGCATCGATACGATATCCGATATCGAAATTTAAAACCTTGCCTCATCCTCAAGTCTAAGGAGCATTGAACACCTAATGCGGATGCTTATTGTGGATGCCTGATCTAAACTCATCCTAGTAGAAAGAGTGATGAAGAGCTCAAAATGTTGTACTCATTTAGAGATTGAGACATAACAATAACAAAGCTTTTTCCCACAATTAAGTAGGGTCAGCTACATGGATTTTCTTACCTCCATTCAGATCTATCTTGGTTCATTCTCATGCTAAAACCGAAATAACTAAGATCTCTTCGGATAGTCTCATTTGTACACTTCTTGGGCATTTTTCGCCCTCTATTAACCGACTCAACATCCAAAAATCTTGCATCTTCTAACATATGCATCAACTGACATCCATTGCACATGGTCAAACCATCTTAAGCGGTTTTCTCTCATCTTATCCTCTATCGGAGCTACACCAACTTTCGTTCAGATCGCATTATTCTGAATCCGATCTTTTCATATATGAACACACATCCACCATAGCATTTTCAATTCTGCTACTGTCATTCTCTTTATATGTCTAGGGTTTATAAGCCAACATTCTTATCCATAAAGAATATTGCTTTGTAATACTTTTCATTGACTTTAAAATGGATTTTCTTATCACAAAGAATAGTAGAGGCACGTCTCCACTTTAGCCAACCCGTATTTATTCTATGAGTAACATCTCCATCAAATTCACCATCTAGATGCAAAATAGTTCCCAAGTATCTACAAGAATATTTCTTCTAAATGTTATCATCTCCGATCTTCACCTCGAGTCCTTCACAGTTGTTTCCATCGAATATACACTCCATATATTCACTCTTAGTCCTACTTATACAAAATCCTTTAGTCTCTAAGGCATGTCTCCAAACCTCCAGCTTCTCATTTACTCCAGCTCTTGTCTCAACAATCAATACAATATCGTTGGTGAATAACAGACACCAAGGTATCTCAGCCTGAAGATGACTAGTTTAAAGGCTAGGGTTTGGGCCTCAGTGCATCACGGAAGCATGAAGACCGCATAACATGCGATCAAGAATGACTAGTTATATTAGTTGCTCGGAGCAGCGGAAATTAAAAAAATAAATAGATAAAATCACATGATATGAGAATACTTATCATATCATTTCATCAAGATCACAAACAAGTAATAGGATTACCTTTCGAAACGTGGTTGTGATCGTGTATGTCTCTAAGCAAAGAGACCTCATGTCTCAAGTCCGATCTGACGAAGGATGCACTTGCAGGGACATGGATAAGACGTGTGCTTCCCACAATCCGAGTTTGAACACGAATATGAATCTATATAAATATATATGAGAATAATTATATGTATGTATGAATCCTTTTACAACCTTTACGGGTTTAGGGGGCAACAACTGAAAGCTAGTAATTCAACCTATTTTGAGCATTTATCAATACCAAAAATATCCGTGTGAGAGAGAATTGGTGAGGGGAGATGTTTATACATAGTAGATACATGTTAGGTGCACAAAGATTTTTTACTAAGGAAGAAAATTAGTCAAACGAGTAAAATGGTTAATATGTATTATTACAACATACATATATCTTATCTAACCATGTATTTACAACACACGTATATACATGGTTTAAGGTTTGTGTATATTATGAAGTGCATATTAGCTTTCATTAGTTCGGGAGTTCATGAGCTAAGGGAGTCCTTAGTGATTTCGATGCAAACATGATGTCTATATTCCTTGCATATGAGATTTATTCATCGTTATATTTTGGTGGCATAACCACAATCCTCTTCAATATACCAAATTAGTCTTCTAAAACTTAATTATGCATTTTTAGCACGTTATTAAATTTTAAAAGGTCAATTTATGAAGTATATTGTAGAGGTGTGTGAATATATTATTGAAATTTAACAAAGAATAAATATCGATATCTTAACAAAGCTTAGTAACTTCTTCAAATGCATTTTCTCGTCGAAGATCACATTATCCGACATGGAGACTTTGGAAAAAAGAGTCGGTCCTTTTGTGCAATCATGAGAAGATTTTTTCTCCATCCTTTTTTTATTCAAAGAATCCCCATCTTTCCATTACCTTGGTCGAATCCCACCTTCATCAACAAATTCCATCGTCGGAACCCTAATCTTTCACAACTGAAACCCATCGCCAACCAACTCTATCTCCTTCTTCCTGACCATAACCCAACAAGAAACCGAACTCATCGCCAAACCCCATTACCCTCTGCATCTTCTCTCTACGTAAACCCTCTAGACCATCAATCAGAATTATCTTCAATATGACGAGATTCTCCAGCTTCAGCTCTAGAACGGTGACAACGATTAGATCGTCGACGGCAACAAGGAGAATGCTACCTCCATGGTGAGATCCGAAGGTTAGTCCGCCATTGTTGAGGCTACTCTAATGTAGCTTCTGAGTTTGGGTTCGACGACCTTCGAGCTGCGACCTTGCTTCACGAGAAGCATACCCAGGCACCCGTATGTACTCCCTTAGGTAGTCCTCTTCTTCCTTCTCCTTCGTTTCCCTTTATGTGCTCCTCCTTTTTTTGTTCTTTCTTTCTTCTTAATCTGATCTAGAACCCAAATCCCATTTAAAACCCTCGATCGATCTGCACATTTTCCTCCATCATTCCCCCATCTCCACGAATCTACTTGATCTTTGCATGAGATCGAGCCCGATTAGGTCCCCACCTTCTCTGCATTGATTAGGACATCCATACCCATCTACCTTTTTATGGCCCTAGCTCTGTTCTTTCATTGCAGACCCATATCCTTCCAGTGAAGAGCCTTAGTCGCTCTCTCCGCCCTCAGCTCACCCACGGATCCTTGTTGATCCACCGCAAGCCGTAGCTCCACCATGCCTCCCCTTGGGTCGGTCATGTGTCGACGAACCGAGGGGGACTTCATCTTCAATATACTAGAGTAGTGTCGCCAGGGGTTAGGGTCATGTGTCGACCCTCTTTGAGTTCCGTCCACAAGAGCTGATCACAACAAGAGGATAACCATTGTCAGACCTCCCTTCTCCCCATCGCTGTCATCAAAGATCTCCACCAGGAGGAGAGGTGGCCTACAGTTGCTGTCGATTTGGACGTCTCCTCCAGATCTAATGGATATGAGCTCATCATGTGCATCACACGTGTCTTCACGAACCTCTGTCCCGAACCGTGGACCAAGCCATGCCCAAAGCAAACCCCGCCAGCCACATGGTGTTGCAGCCCCAGAGCAAAGCCCGAGCCGCCCTCATATGCCTCACACTAGCACTAGGGTAAAATGAACCGCATCCCCTACAGCTTCTGGAAATTACGATTACACCCCCACTAGGGGTAAAATACAAGGAGGCCCATGCAATTTCTCAAAATTACAACAAGGTCATCCTATAAGGGTATATCTTTGAATACTTTTATTTATAATTAGGCCCCCGGACTTCATTAATCAATAACTTGAGCATCTGATATCTGAATTTACATTATTAGTGTCATTTTGATCCTTGTCTTATTCTGTATAAGTTAGAACATTGAAACATCCATTTGGAGACATTTGCTATCGTTAATTAAATTGAGGAGGTTATCTAATTTCAGTAAGCATTTACTTTCTGATATTAATTCTCTTTCTTAAATTAGGTGCTCATATATTCGTGGAATTTGAGAAATTGCTTGATCACACAATTCTGCAACTATTTTTTAGAATAAATAAAGAGGATGGCCGAATCGGATAAATTTGCTTGTCTTGGCTTGGCTTGGTGTGAACTGCTCTGCATTTATCATCACTTTGCATCATCATTTCACCATATTATTGCATCATCTAAATTTCATAAAATTTATTGCAATTTATTTTGTAACACATAGTATAACATGACTTTATCTGCATTAAAATATCTTATAATTCATGCATCATATCTCTGTTAGAAATTAATTACATCTTTTATACTAAAAACCTGTACAAATTTGGAAAATAGAAAAACACCAAAAATATTTATCTCTTTTGAAAACCTAATTTCCAGATTATTTGAGAATTAATGTTAAATCCTCATATTACCTACTAGAGTTCGATCTTCGGACTTACCCCAAGTAAAATAAATAATTCAACGCATTGAGAATTAATCTTTCATATTAATTTCTTGATGTGGTCAATTTTGACGGTTCTTAAATTGCCTAACTACAACAACTTTGACAACAATTATCATTCATTAAAAAGGCAGTCTGAAGCCCTTGTCAATAGCCCACCTGAATCTTCGAATATCGACATAAGCTGACTACATATCACCAAATATTATTGTCAACGCAGGCTTTCTGTCGAGCCACGCTTTCTTATAAATTATCGTGACATGACATGCATACGAAACTAAACTTTTAATAATATTTGGAGTCAACGTTAGGTTGGATCTTAGTATTTCAATATGAATCAACTAATAAATTTTGTACTACGTGCTCTTCTCGGTACATACGAACCTTCCAAATTTCTGCCTTTCTATTGCAGCTAGCATGTAATATCCAATTACAATTTGGTAAAGCACACCAAATGTATATATACCTTTCTTCGAAGCTAGTACTTTGTCTTTGATGTATTTGGCCATACTCCAAGTGCTTACAACACCAACTAAACTCTAGTTTTGAGGTAAAAGATCTATTATTCCAATACTCAATTCCACTCTAATTGGGTAAGATGGTATTTTGCAACTCTCTTAGGAATGGTATCTCCTCGACATATGTGTTTGTTATCGAGTCATCATCCTCGAAAATATCAGGAAGCTCTAACATTGGATCCAAAGTAACAACATAATCAACTAGAGGATTCAAAATTTGTTCATTGTTGATTGAATCGATGAGTGATCCTTGCTCAAGGATATCCTCATAGTCACATTCAGATCGGGGATAACATCATACTCCTCATCGGTAGTGTGTGCATCTTCAACATATTCATTGTCATTCAGCATTCAAATATGGGATAACAACATCATCCTCCTCTCGTATCCTCTGAGATGAGTCAACGATGTCACCGATATTGATCTTAGGAGTTTCTACTTCATCAGCTTCCACCATCAATTGCTCCATCCCAAAAAATCGAGCAATATCTAATATCAACCCAATCGTTTGATTATCAGACAATGACTGGAGAGAATGTGTCGATGTTTACTAGCCATCTGCAAATCACTCGTACGTTATATTCACCTCAATTATAAAAGATAAGTGTATGAACCATCGACGGGAGATCTTCGAAAGTGCTAGATAAGGGAGACCTATCGTCTGACTGCCCCCCCCCCCTTTCATAACCGACAATCACATTTTTAATGACAATTGTTCCATTCTAGACGACGAACAATGCAACCACATTGGCCATAACGTATGAAACAGTTGTATTAAAGTTTATTTTTTATAAATTTTAATCAATCGATTAAAATTTATATTTTATGCATATGATGCCATTAGCATACACACACAAGTGGATGACTCCAACATCATATTTCTATGGAACTAAATATTGCTTCCAACTGAAGATATATTTTGGAGCTTGAATACAAATTGTAAAAGTGCATGTATTGATAGAGATTTTATTTTCTACTTTTATATTGTACATTCCTGGCTTGAATACACATGTAAAAATACGTGTATTCGAGAAGTTTATGTTTTTTGCATTATGATTATATACTTTATACTTATATAAATTATTATAATTTTTTACTTTTTATATTTACTTTGGAAATTGAGAAATGTTGGTGAATGGGTAAATCATACCTATGATTTCCAATTCTTTATTTTTATGCTATTTTTAAATTTTAATTGACTTTATTGATTGATAAAAAAACATACAAAAATGATATTGAGATTTTTATTATATAAGTGTCAGGCATAAATAAAATAAGAAAGCATATGAGGCATGGTAATATCAAGTTGAATATCAACATAATTCATCTAGTGGAGTCATCTTGACGAAAATATAATTAGCTGAAGTTCTAGTGTTAAAATTTGAAAGACTAAAAAGGTGATAATTGTAATATTCTATTATTTAAATTATAATTTAATATCTGAAATATTTTATAAAAGAATAGTGCCTTCACATTAGAGAGATTGCCCCTCTAAATCCTTTATATAGTACATGTTGCTTGGTCTCATGTTCCCATCACCATTCATTGTTTCAAGTTGGTGTGATATACATTTAAGGATGCAATACTATAAGATAGGGAGATTAATATATGATTGCATATTTTTACTTTGAGTGAATTGAAAAAAAGACCCCAATAATGTAGTGGTTCTCAGTTATGAGTCTCATCTTTAAAATGTAAAAACAAGGCACTAAACGTTCATCTCTAGGATTTAACATCAATGTAGGCCTACAAAAAGGAATCATTTAAACATTCATTGCTATATCTTTTATTGTAATATTTATTTTTAAACTTTTATGATATTTTTCAGAATGAGGAGGAACACACATAAATACAGTAAATATTAACTAAATTACAAATAAATTAGATATAACTTTACAAAAGAAGATGAGATCGGGAGAAAGGAAGAGGACTTTGGAAGAAAACCTTCGTAAGAGAGGGAGATAGGGCACCGATTGAACCTAAGCGAGAGGGATAATAAGAGAGGGAAAGAAACTTTGGAGATGAGTGAGTGAAGAACATGGGCACGGGGCTGGGCTTTTATAGGAGAGAGGAAAGCCTTATTCTATCAAACCTTGATCAGTGAACCATTGACCGATCATATTTACTCCTCCTCGAATTCCACCATAAAGCATGTGCCTTGATGAATCTCAGATTCATCACTCTAAATCTCATTTATTAAGCTCTAATCCCTCAAAATCACCAGCATTTCTGCATTTATTCTGCATAATTAGCATTCATGCATGTTTTCATAAGAATTGCATTTTAGCACTAATTTCTGCACAAAATAAGAAGCCAACAATCTCAGCCAAAATTGACCTATAAATAGCCTAACTTCCCAGATTTTTAACTAATTCATGCTAACTCTGAATGACCCAAAACTACCTCCACTGTGTACATATCACTAACAAGAATAAATGAAAAATACAAAAAAATAACTAACCTGAATAAGTGGACCAAAAACCCAAACCCTAGTTTCAGGATTTCCAGACTAAAAACCTCATATCTTCCCCTATCCAGTGTCTGTTTTAATCCTACTTACTTTTGAACTAATGTGCATTCAATTACCTTCAAAACAAGACCAAGTTCAAGTGAATCGGAGCTCATATGTGAAAGTTCGGTTTTGGACCTCTTTTGTACATTTTGTATTTTAGCGGTTTTTGACCAATTATTTTATGTACATACTTAACCTATTTTAGTTTATTTCTTTTTCGTTTATCTTCTTTGATGAAAGTTTTATTAAAATGCGTAAAAATCCAAATCCAAACTGAGCTTGAAATCAAAGAAACAAATTGGGTCCGAGTCTTCACTAACCGACTGTACAAAATTGGTCTTTTTCATATTTTATTTTATTTCTTCTTTTTCTTAATTAATAAAAATCCAAAAAAATAGATTAATGTGTAAATATTTATCTTTGATTTTACCATATTTTTTCCGGATATTTATCTGTTTTAAAAATGACAAAAAATTATAAAACCCAAAAATCAAGGTATTCTATGTACATTGGACATCCCAAAAAAAATCACTTTGTGCAATTGATCGATTTTGGTTTTGATGTCTTCATGAAAGTTGTAGATCTCATCGAGACGAGCGATTTTCATGAAACCTTTTCGATTTGAGGTCGTTTACTATTTGTTTTGGATTTTTGAAAGGTTTAATCTCGGAATTTTGTGGTGTTGACACGTGGTCGCTCCTGGAGCCGCCACGTGTCAGCCATTTTTGGCATTTTTATTTATTCATTTTTAAAAAAAAAAATAGGCGCACGTGCTACGTACGTGCCTCTCCTTGCCCCCAATCCACAGCCACGCATCATCACTGGGGTCGTCCGATCTCGGCCGATCGGACGACCCAGCTTCATCTTCTCCAAAAGGACTGCCCTTTCCCAATGATGCTGCCGGCCTCTGATTTCTCCACCGCGACACCCGCAAACTTCTCCCCGCGCATCAATCTCGGACGACCGACCTTCAATCAAATCTCTTCTCCCGTCACATATCATCAAACCCTAGATCTCTCCGTCACCGATCAAATCACCCGATGACGACCTATTTCCATCGTCGGCCGACCACCCAGCTCCTATTTAAATGCAGTGCCGCCCCACGCCTTTATTCATCCGCTGGCGTGCCCTCCTCGACCTTGCCGGTGGTGACAGCCCGGCATCGCCAATTTCGCGGCGAGATCCGAGGGCCCCTCCGACCCTTGTCGCAGTGCTCTCCGGCCTAGCTGCTCCCCTCCGAGTTCGTCTCGTCGAGCCTACGGTCGACTTCGACCTCCTTCTCCAACGATCCACCATAGAGCCACAATCGTCCATCACCAACTACGATGCTAATGATCTTCTCCGACGACCCCCTCTGACCTACACCACCGCCAACAATGCTACACCATCGGCCATCTTCTCCGACAACCCATCGCCTCCAGCCAAACAAAGCTATGCCACCGTCGCCTCCGGCTTCACCCCAGCATCACCATTCTCCGCTTCGCCAACAACAGCTCCACTGCTAAAGCTTCCAGAAGCATCGACAGCCCTTCACGCCATCTCCGACGACCGCAGGAGGCGGTGTTCCCCCATCTCCACCGTCGAAGCTTCCAGGAGCATCACCACCCCCCACCCTCACCACTTCTCCACCGTCGCACCGTCGGGGGCCGACCCGAGACACCCCCCCCCCCCCCCCGCGCACGTGCGAGGCACGTGCGTCCCGGGGATGCGTCAGCCGCACGTCACCCACGGGTCACGTGTCACGCACGTGCCCGTGGGTAAATTGCAAAAGGGCCCCCGATCCTCCCTCTATTTGCCACCAAATCCAACTCCAGAGGGCACGTGCCACGCACGTGCCCCTCTGGCTATTTTGCAGAAGAGCCCCTCTGGTTTGTAGTAATTAAACTTGGGTCCCCCACTGCATTTCTTTATATTTATTGTATTTATTATTATTTGCATAAACACCCATGTGTTCCCTAGTAATTTTAGACCTTTACATGACTTTATTTTATTATTCAAAAATAGCATGATGTTAGTTCATAAATTCTCTACATTTTGACATATTGTACACAATTTTGTAATATTGGTTAATTAATAATTAACTGTTCTGTGGAAAATTGCATACTTTACCCAGCTTGTGCTTTAATTTTCATAATTGATTAACCGTTGCTCTAAAAATTCCTGAAAAATCATATATTGGGGAATTCATTATGCTTGACATTGTGCCAAAAAGAATTGCATTTGTATGCATAGATTTCCCAGTAAAAATCATTTTTCATACTTCAATATTTGATTTTTAATAAGTGTTGAAACTAGCATTTTCGAGATTTAGGATTTTTCTGAGATCAATCACCTAGTGGTAGATCTTAGATAATTTTGTTCCTTGAAAATAATTAGGTCTAATATTTATTATAATTAAATATTGAAATTCATTTTGTTTGCATTTAAAAATTCATTAAAAATTCATCTTGCAACTAAAAATTCCAAAACAAATACAGTGCATTCATTTCATTATATTTTGCATCGCGGCCAAGTTTCATATTTTTCGGACATCGGTTGAGCATAATTCACATTTTAGAACCTAAAATAGGCCGAATTTGTATTTTGCATCCTTTATTGCATTAAAAATTACAAAAAAAAGACCGTCTCGAAAACCGCGCACGAATTTTGATAGACATAATTCTACGTTGTTCCTTTGCCTCCTTATGTTCGACCTTGGGACTTGCCCAAGTAAAATAAACATAAAACCACACGATTAAAAATTGATAAATATTTGTGGTTATTTTCTTGACCGATTCCAATTACCGCCTACAATGAAATGACAAATAGTATTTTTACACACGATCAAATACACATTTATATCTTTAATAAGCATGATTTAGGACTCATCAGATGGCGTCGTTGCCGGGAGGCAAACAGCTTAGTTTTGTGTTTTGAAAATTTTCGTTCGGTTTTCCGCATTCGGGTAGTCTGGCCCCTGAATTTTTTCATTGTAAATTAGATTTTTTGTTTCTTTCCTGCATTTATTTTATTTTATTTTTCTACATTTATTCCTCTTATTTTATTTTTGATTTATTTTTGATTTAATCTCTTACACCATCTCTCTTATTTTTCTTGTGAGGTACCCGGTGTACGTGGAGCGATTTTTGGAAACCGAAGCATCTTCACCGACTTCCGAACAAGCCGCAATTAATTTAAGATCGAGTCGAGTCGTGAGAGAGCGTAGAGTCTAGGATTTTATTTTCTGCAATTTTAATTTTTGTAACTAATTGCTCATTTATAGCGTGTCTGTTTGGACTCTCGTGTGTGTAAAAGACCTCTAACTTTCTTCTGTGGTGTGTCGTGGCATGTTTCACTCTCCGGTGAGGGTGGGGCCCCACTTGAGTGGCGATTAGGATAGACCTGCACATATGGCTCTCAGAGCATTTTAATTTTTGATTGTGCTCGTAGGACCTAAGGCCACACTTCACAATAATTGAGACGCACATAGATCGTTTAATTTAGCCAAATTTAACTCAATTCTTCCCCGCTAATAGAACTTTCTGCTAGGTGCGGTTTTTCATCAGCTTGCATTCATCTAGATTAAATTTTTAATTTCTATATTGCATCCCACATAGAGATTGTGAGGATTCAAGGTAAGTCTTCTAACTGAGCATACATCATTGTTTTTGCGTGCACTGGCTTTTCCCGAATTTTTCCCTCCCGTTTTGTCACATAATTTTAAAGGAAATTGGGACTGGACGGTAGACGTGTATTTATGCTCACTTAATTCTTCAGTGGTCGCCTAATTAAAATTGGGACTGCTAAATATAGCTGATTCTAAATAACCTATAAAATCAAGAATTTTTACGGGAGAGCAACCCCGACCTTGGATGTTTTTATTTTTCTGAGTGAGCGAGAGACGACACTTAAGGCTAGAGCCCAAACCCGAATTTTCATATTGACTATTGATTCTACCAAAAACGATTAGCTACTTCTCAGTGAGGATCTACGGGTAGCCGGTAAACGGTCCGGATTTCCTTAGCAGAGTGGGTCGTTTAGAGGACATTGTGCAAGGCTCCATCCTCAAGTAACGGGTAGTTGTTCGACAGTCCGTACTTACTCCCATACTGGCTGAAAGTAGGTGCAACTAGTTGTAAGAATTCGGGCCAGTCATTAGGAAAATTTTCGGCACCTAACAGCTCGCTTAATTATTTTCCAAGATTGGCTGGTCACCAATTAAAATTGAAAAGATAATAGTCGAACTCTTACGGCTTCATTGTGTGAGTTGGTGAACCCAAGGGTTTGCTTTGCGTTTGCATTGGTGTACGTGAACCGATATCGAAGATCAAAAGTTGCACATTTGATAAAATTTCTTTTGACTATCCGGTGCAATCATCTCTCTCCTTTCTTGATTTAAACCTCGTCATGGAATTTTTGTCCAAAAACTCTCCGCATCCAGATCATGAAAATCATTGCAAACCCAAACCATTATTCCTTTCAGGTCTTTCAAAAATAGCCTAACATTTATCTAAAAATCCATCAGAGATATACTATGAAAATGAATTTGTCTCGGTTAGGCCCAAATCAACTAAATCCTCTTCTTTCAATAATCCTCCAACATTTGCGGGAGACTTTCACCCGTGGATGAATTCGGTCCCCTCATTGAATTCCTACTCAAATCATCCGACCGCACAAGACCACCTACCATCTTGGACTGACCCGTCTTATTCTCGGTTTCTCGCTAATGAACCAATTAAAGATCAAATTACTTTTAAATCTCATGACTGGCCGAGAAACCAAATCCAGATGGAAAGACCTGCACTTAATGTTATCAAAGTTGGATTGACCGCAACGATCAGATCCTTATTGACCAACCTGAATACCACTCCTTCGATCAGCCTACACATACAGAGGACCAAATGGATGATATCAACACATATGCACCCTATATGATTCCAATATTTGAGGACATGATTAATCATGACCATGGAAGTAGACTCTACTCAAACCAGGATTACATGCCCAAGTCACGGCATGTTGAGTACGAGACCTACATAGTCCCGCAAAATCCTTCCACTGAGCAGCCTCCTTCCATAATTTTTGAGGAGAAATTTTCAGAAAATAATGATCATACATCGGATATTCCAAGAAACTCTCCTCTTAGCACATATAGGAAAATGGAAGATGAAATCATTAAACACACACCAACTGCTCCCATGATTGATCATGAACAGAATTTTGAGGATAATATTTTGAGGATAAATAAGAGATTCGAATCAATGGAGGAGAGATTTCAAAAATTTGCTGAACGGTTAATTTCACTCTATGGGAGCATGGACATAAAAATGAATGAGGAAATGATTGGATCTCATGTTAACAGTTTTGAGGATATTCAAAAACCTAGGGATAATTCTGATAGCAGTACTTCTGCTTATTATTCTCTTAGATATGATTATGCATCCGACTCCTTCTCGGAACATCAAAGACCCTACTCATCTACGGAAGACACCACATCACCACACCACACAGAAAATACCAAAAAATTGGAATATTCAAAAACACCAAAAAAATCAAAAATCTAGAAAATTACATAAAAATTGAAATTGAAGAAGATCTGAAGAATTTGGATCCTGCTTTACGGGAGGCACTGGAAAAAAGATTGATGTTTAAACTTCCCTTTATAGAGGCCATTGAACACTTCCCCGGGCTTAAAGGAATTGTAATGGACAAATTAATAATGAAAAAGTCGGGCAGGATTAGAACAAAGACTGAAAGACATATTTTCTCAATGGCCTCCTCCTTGGTGTTGAGGAGAAATACCAAGAGCCGCACAGTGAAGCGGTTGCCCAGATTTGACTGCATGATCAAAGATACAATTTTCACCCATGCTCGGATTGATGACGATTCACCGATCAATATCCTCTCGACCTCTGTATTTGACGAACTCAAACTCGGACCGATCAGGAAGATACGAGAGATTGTTTAATTGGCTGACCGATCAATAAAGCGGCCGAGAGGAATCATTTCTGTCATCATGAAATTCCAAGGTGCTCCGCTCAAAGTGGAATTCATGATCATTGGTATTGAGCATCAAGGAGAATTCACCCAGTCTCCCATTATTCTAGGAAAGCCATTCTTAGCATTGGCTAAGGCAATTATTGATTGTGAGACTCGGGAAATAAATTTTACAGCATTGGAAACACTTCGATCTCACCCAGTCTTTGAGGAACCACGATTTTCTGAGGCAACCCATGAAGTCCCCGACAACCGTAACCATGAAGCGGTAGAAGTTTCCCACCCCGCTATGACACATGAGATATCGGTTGTCAATGAGACTATTGGTTTAGAGACTCTCCCCCCTACTCCATTCCCAGTCGCTCTCACCATGGAGAATCAAGTATATGAATCATATGATCCGGAGACTTATGCAAGGTCGCACCCTGGGTTAACCTAGTCCAACTACCTTGATCACATCAACTCGACATAGGAATGCTCCAATGTCAAATCATTTGAAAACGAACCAGCAGAGACTCTCCCCAGTATTTCTATTCCTGCAGATCTCAAAAAAGACGAATGTTTCTTCTACGATCCTGAGACATATGCATGCTCGCACCCAGGGGCAACCTACTTTGAATACCTTGACAAAATCATCCCAAACCAAGAGTGCACCAACATTCAGAAGACTAAGAACAAACACGCGGGACGAACACTGATCAAGGAGAAGAATTCCAATGGTTATTGATCTGGATACTCAAGTGGACCGACCCCTTCACGAAACAAGAAAAAGAAAGTCACCCTTGACCTTTCGGAAGAGGAATCGGTTGATGATCCCTCATCAGGTCCGGAAAAGGTAATCTACATGAGTGAAGTCTGTTCGGCAGTTCTAAAACCATATCTTCGCAAAGATCCAAAATTCGATTCTCTTTGAACAACTCCCGTTCCTAACTACTATTCATCTAAAGCTGATGCTCCTGCCCTCATCAAGTACACTGGAATTATTTCTTATGAGCTGACTGAGACCGGTGCTTCTGAGTATTCATCTGAGGACAAACTACATGATCCCAAGAAGGAATGTATTCTGAGGAAACAACTGAAGAAACAAAAAGACCAGAATATTTGGAGTATGATCACTTTCAAATACTATTTTGGATACCTTTCATCTGACTCATGCTTCATCTACTATCCATCATGATTTTTCTGAGGATGACACTGATAATAGTTGGGAATCATATGCTTCATCTCCTTCTCGTCATTACGATCTCCCACTGCAGGCTCACAAGAAGATCAGCCGAAAACCGCCTTAATCATCGGCTACCCACCCTCCCTCCCAACCACATCGATCTCCTTGTACAGCTTCTTCCTATACTTAGTCCAAGGCCTAAGTATATGGGGGACCGATGCCATCTGTATATACCATTTCCCTCATCACACTCCTCATCACGATCGCTCCATTTCCACCCTTCTCCTATACTTAGGCTGACCAGGGCCTAAGTATAGGGGGAACCGATGCCCATTTGTATATACTCTCTTCATCCACATATCCCAACTGCTTCATTTTTTCCGTTCTTCTTACATACTTAGACTGTCACAGTCTAAGTATAGGCGGCGGACCTATATATCTTATTCTTTTCCTTTTCCTTTTTCACTCTCTTACGCTTAGCTCGAGCTATGCCTTCTTTATGCTTCTTGTGCTCTGAGGACACATCACTCGCTAAGTATAGGGGGGTCTGTATATAAACTTTGTATATATTTTACCCATATCTCTTACTTTCGCGTAAGTCTATATGTATTTACAGGGTGGGTAATTCATTTAAAAAAAACAACAAAACAAAATAAAAGAAAAAGAGTTTTTTTACTAATTGTGACCAACCCAAAATTTTTGAAAAAAATAGCTTCTTATTCATTTTTGTATAAAAAAACCCAAAACCCCCTTGCATAAAAAATCAAAAAAAGAGTCAAAATAAAAAAATCTATCTGCATTTCACACACATGCACTTCATCCAGCATTTCATTCATTTGCATCTGTGAAAAGTCCTTGGGTTCTGAACGGAGTTATGAGCAAAAACCGAGAGTGGTCTGGACTTGACCTTAATCCACCTAATTTTCAGAGGAACTTCACCAAGAAATAGGATTTTAGAAGCTTCAGGTCTTTGACTTAATTCTTTAAGTTCAACATGACAATGTACAGCATTTGACTCTTGGTGTCTAACCTGGTCTCTTCATTCTGGGTACGACTCTGGAATATGGAATTAATTTGTACTCTCGCACTATGCACTTAGCTCAACTCAGACGGGATGTTGGAAGACTGTGTGAGTTTCTTTTCTGGTAGCGTGGAAATCTAAAGACCGGAGTATGGGTTGAAATAAAGCTTAGAAAAAGGCACGGACGGCTAGGCACAATTTTTTCTAAGACCCCAAAAAATGTACGGAAACAAAAAGATTCTATATCCGTAGGGGCACAACAAGATCCAAGCAGAACCACCAAAAATTCCAAATACGAAGAAGCATTCTACCAAATAAATATCTGACCAAAAAGGTCCAAGCTTCAAGAAAACCTACAGATCTTGGTGGAGACTCGGCTACACTGGCCAGCTTCACAAGGAGAGGTGACTACATTGGCCACCCTCCAGTTTTTTTCTCCTTCTTCTAACTTCTCTCCCCAATTCGATTGTGAACACAGCGCGACAGACCATAGAAGGAAATACCTGACTCCCCGAGGATGAGTTACTGGAGAAGAGAGGAGCATGGTAGTCCGGCATTCTAGATGGGAAGAGCTAAAACCTTTCACACACATGAGTCGATTGTTCAATGTTCATAGGGTATGCTTTGGGAAGAGGATTGATCTAAGATGACTTCTGAGCCAAAACTGTGACACTGATGTGTAGAACTTGAAGGCTGTTGATTTTGAAATTCTAAGTCTCATAGAAGTTCCGCCAAACTAAAAATCCAAAGGTTGAGTTTAGTTCCATTTTCACCTTCAGCTCAGGGTCTTTGTATGGAACCCAATCTCATTTCACTTCATGGCATTTCTTTTTGATGCTTAGGGACGAGCATGGTTTAAGTATAAGGGGATGATGAATCTCAGATTCATCAATCTAAATCTCATTTATTAAGCTCCAATCCCTCAAAATCACCAGCATTTCTGCATTTATTCTGCATAATTAGCATTCATGCATGTTTTCATAAGAATTGCATTTTAGCACTAATTTCTGCACAAAATAAGAAGCCAACAATCTCAGCCAAAATTGAACTGTAAATAGCCTAACTTCCCAGATTTTTAACTAATTCATGCTAACTCAGAATGACCCAAAACCACCTCCACTGTGTACATATCACTAACAAGAAAAAATAACTAACCTGAATAAGTGGACCAAAAACCCAAACCCTAGTTTCAGGATTTCCGAACTAAAAACCCCATATCTTCCCCTATCCAGTGTCTGTTTTAATCCTACTTACTTTTGAACTAATGTGCATTCAATTACCTTCAAAACAAGACCAAGTTCAAGTGAATCGGAGCTCATATGTGAAAGTTCGGTTTTGGACCTCTTTTGTACATTTTGTATTTTAGCGGTTTTTGACCAATTATTTTATGTACATACTTAACCTATTTTAGTTTATTTCTTTTTCGTTTGTCTTCTTTGATGAAAGTTTTATTAAAATGCGTAAAAATCCAAATCCAAACTGAGCTTGAAATCAAAGAAACAAATTGGGTCCGAGTCTTCACTAACCGACTGTACAAAATTGGTCTTTTTCATATTTTATTTTATTTCTTCTTTTTCTTAATTAATAAAAATCCAAAAAAATAGATTAATGTGTAAATATTTATCTTTGATTTTACCATATTTTTTCCGGATATTTATCTGTTTTAAAAATGACAAAAAATTATAAAACCCAAAAATCAAGGTATTCTATGTACACGGGATACCCCCAAAAAATCACTTTGTGCAATTGATCGATTTTTGTTTTGTTGTCTTCATGAAAGCTGTAGATCTCATCGAGACGAGCGATTTTTGTGAAGAAACTTTTTTGATCCGAGGCCGTTTACTATTTTTGGCCTAGCTACTCTGCTCCGAGTTCGTCTCGTCGAGCCTACGGTCGACTTCGACCTCCTTCTCCGGCGATCCACAATAGAGCCACCATCGTCCATCACCGACTACGACGCTAACGATCTTCTCCGACGACCACCTCCGACCTACACCACCGCCAACGACGCTATACCATCGGTCATCTTCTCCGACAACCCATCGCCTCCATCCCAACGAAGCTACGCCACCATCGCCTCCGGCTTCAACCCCAGCATCACCATTCTCCGCTTCACCAACAACTACGCCGCTAAAGCTTCCAAAAGCATCGGCAGCCCTTCACGCCATCTCCGACGACCGCAGGAGGCGGTGTTCCCCCATCTCCACCGCCAAAGCTTCCAGGAGCATCGCCCCCCCCCACCATCGCCACTTCTCCTATGCCGCGCCGTCGGGGGCCGACCTGAGACCCCCCACACACGTGCGAGGCACGAGCGTCTCGGAGGGGGGGGACGTCAGCCGCACGTCACCCACGGGTCACGTGTCATGCACGTGCCCGTTGCCACCAAGTCCAACTCCAGAGGGCACGTGCCACGCACATGCCCCTCTGGCTATTTTGCAGAAGAGCCCCACTGGTTTGCGGTAATTAAACTTAGGTCCCCCACTGCATTTCTTTATATTTATTGTATTTATTATTATTTGCATAAACCCCAGTAATTTTAGACCTATACATGACTTTATTTTATTATTCAAAAATAGCATGATGTTAGCTCATTAATTCTCTACATTTTGACATATTGTGGATAATTTTTGTGATCATTGGTTAATTATTAATTAATTATTCTGTGGAAAATTGCATACTTTGCCCTGTTTGTGCTTTAATTTTCATAATTGATTAACTGCTCCTCTAAAAGTTCCTGAAAAATCACATATTGTACAATTAATTGTGCTTGACTTTGTGCCCAAAAACAATAGCATTTACATGCATAGATTACCCTGTAAAAATCATTTTGCATATTTCAATGTTTGATTTTTAATAAGTATTAAAACTAGTATTTTCGAGATTTAGGATTTTTTTGAGATCAATCACCTAATGGTAGATCTTAGATAATTTTGTTCCTTGAAAATAATTAGGTTTAATATTTATTATAATTAAATATTGAAATTCATTTTGTTTGCATTTAAATATTCATAAAAAATTCATCTTGCATCCAAAAATTCCAAAAAAATTACAGTGCATTCATTTCATCATATTTTGCATTGCGGCCAAGTTTCATATTTTTCGGTTTGAGCATAATTCACAATTTAGTCCCTAAAATAGGCCGAATTTGCATTTTACATCCTTTATTGCATTAAAAATTACAAAAAAAAAGAGCGCCTCAAAAACCGCGCACGAACTTTGATAGACATAATTCTAGGTTGTTCCTTTGCCTCCTTGTGTCGACCATGGGATTTGCCCAAGTAAAATAAACATAAAACCACATGATTAAAAAAATTTAAATATTTGTGGTTATTTTATTGACCGATTCCGATTGCTGCCTACAACGAAACGACAAATAATATTTTTACGCACGATCAAATACATATTTATATCTTTAACAAGCGCTATTTAGGACTCGTCATCCCTCCGCCTTGAAGACCACACCCTTGAGGAAGGCATGTTGATTGTTGTCGCAAAGTGCGTTGATCGGCAAACGTCCACGTTCACCAATCGATGAATTGTTCACCTGTTGGTGCCCTAACAGGTAAATTCGTCTCTGCCATGCCCTGATCTGGCATTGTGGCATGGGCTACGTCGTGATGAATCTCCATTTAATCACCTTTATTTTATCATTTTGACATTAAAAACCCTAGCTAATACATGAAAACAGCATTATTTTGTACAAATTAACACTCATTATTTATTCCATTTATTGTATATAAATTATAGTTTTTAATGCCAAAATTATAGAATAAAGAAAATAAAAGAAAAGGAATAAAATTTCGAAGGTATTTTATGATCCTAAACCCCAAGATCTAGGCATCTTGATGATTAGATCGACAAATAATAAAGTAGGGGGAGATAATGGCCAAAAATCCAACAATAATTCCATTCTTCTATTCATCAACAATTCATTTTGAGACCTATTTTATTCTCTATTATTTACACTTAAAAAACTTTGAACATGAAAGTTTTAGATAAAAATACAAATAAAATATAAAATTGACTTTACACAAAAATAATATATAATGTGCATTTTATACTATAAATTAAAAGCCAAAAGCTAAACTTCTCAGACCCATATCTTCTCCATATGAACTCAAAATGTATCAAAATCATAATTGTATATACTTTTAGTAAGCTATTTAATGAAGGTGGCTTCATTCAATTTAGAGTTAAGATGTAAAAGTTAGGTTTTGGACCCCTATTGTATAGTATACTAAATAAATATTCATTTTTTTATCCTTTATTATTTTGTGATTTTATATTTTTATAATTTTGTAAACATTATTTATAGTATATTTACATATTTAAAATATAATAAAACCACAAATAAAACACAAAACTAAAATATTATATAAAAATACATAGATGAAATACCTATACTTATACTTATATATTTAATACCTATATTTATTTATGTGTACATAACATATCAGAAAAATATATAAAAAATATATTTATATGTATAAAATAAGTTATAAATATATAAAATATTGAAAAATAATAATAAAATTAAATATACAAAATAAAAATTAAAATTCAAAACATAGGTAAATATACCCTAAAAATAACTTGTAATAAATAATCCTATAAAAATAAATAAAAACATAATAAAATACTAAAGATAATATTAAACATTTTTTATTTTATAGCTTATAATTAATTCATTTAATATTATTATTTGATTTATAAATAATTTTGAGTTTGTCTTTTTTCCGATTGGTCCACGTGGACCAACTGGGGGGTGTCAAGAGTTGACCGCGATCAACTATTCTCCCCGGTCGTAACCTCTGTCAGATCTGACTTTTGACATGTTTTCCTCCTTTTTCCCTGATCGATGTAGTCATCGATTCGGGTTGATTCCTCAACGACTTTTCTTCCTCGACCATCCCTCTTTCTAGAGCAGTCGATGCCTCGACCTTTGCATCATTGCATTGCGCTGCACACCTCGATCTTCCAACCGCTCCAGTCACCTGTACATAACCAACCCTTATCCTTCTTTGAATTTTAGAATCCCCTTTGTACACTTTTTCTCCTTCCTTTTGATCTTCAGGGCTCGAGCTGAAGGATATGGGAAAATCCTTAAGCGCATCACGGAAGCGTGAGGATCGCATCGTATGCGATCGGGAGCGACTAATCGTACTAGTGGCTCAGGGCAGCAGAATTTAAAAATTTTAAACAATGAAACCACATGATTCAAGAACATTTCTCGGATCTTTTCATCTAAACCACAAACAAGTATTAGTTTTACCTCTTGAAGTGTGGTTGTGATCGAGTCTTTAAATGAAGAGACCTCCTGTTTCAAGTCCAATCCGACAAAGGAGACGCTTGCGAGCGCGTTGATGAAACGTATTCTCCTCGCAATCCATGTTGATGATTAAAGCGATGAATCTCCTAAGAATCGTCTTCATGAGCGAGGTGCACCAAAGGAGACGGAGATCCATGAGCAGTTGAAGCGGCAACACAAAAGCGTAGCGACAACGAGGATGATATCTCTCTCTAGGGCATCAAGGTAGAGGGCCACAATGTGTGTGAGAGAGAGAGACTTAGCACGTAGAGAGAGGGAGAGAGCATATTATGTTTTGTTTTCGAAGAGCAAGAGTTTCCTCTTCTTTTATAGTTTTGGGGATCTATGGATTCCAATCCATGTGAAACACAAAATCAATGGCTGAGATTGATTTGTATTTCCATTCAATAGCCACGATTTTGTTGTAAAAAATACAACAACAATTAATTTAGTTTAAATTAAATATATTGAATAATCAACTTAATTTAATTTTGAATTAAATTAATTAACATAGAAGGATAATGAGGGAAGCCACCCACCCTCCTGGGGGGGGGGGGACGACCACCCATATGACCAAGTCAAAGGGCGGTCGTCCACCATCCATTAAATGGATGGTGTTGGCTCCTTTAATCCTTTATATAAATTTACAACAACTTTTGTTGTAAATTAATTCACAAAAAAAATTCAAATAAATTTCGTGAATATTGCAATCATGCATTAAATAATTGTGAAGTATATTCACAATCCAAAATAAAATGTAATTGCATTTCCAATTAATTTCCAATGTGAATCTGATTCACATCAACAATTAATTTGAATATACTATTTACAACAAGCTCTCTCTAATATATTATAAATCACATTTATAATATATACAAATAATATGGATAGTGCTAACCACATTATTCATATCCTTGATAATTAAATTATATTTAATAATCTTGGATCTCTTATTCTCATGTGCCCAAATAACATGAATCACATTCACATTATTCTCATCTTTGATAATTAAATCACACTTAGTTATCTTAGATAACTCTCCTTATATGTCCAACTAATATGAATCAAATTCATATTACTTATGACAATTAAATTACATTTAATTATCCATTTCTCAATGCTTATATACATTATCAACAATGAAATTATTCTTGAACTCTTTTAAGAACAATGTGCTTTCTCCGTGGATACTTTGGAGATAAGGACAGTGCGATTGTACATTCCACGTATAGTGACTTGGATATGGAGATCACATCTCAAATCCAGATCTCGATGACCTCCCATAGATGTTTGATTAAATCAATGTAATAGATCTAATTTTTTAATTGTATCCGAATCACAATCAGATCAATGTCCAACATTTGGGCTAAGAACAGATCACTTCTCTATGAGAGGAGTCACTAAAAACCAGATATCTTTCATCACTTCCTCGGAATGGAAGTGTCATGGTTATACAATCGTTTATGATCACATCACCCTCAAGTATTCCTAATACATGTACATCCTGCATACATGAAGACCTAGAATAAACCCAAAGTTTTAGATCTATTTAGATCGTCTCCTTCAGAGTTTTATCATTACGTTTCTCACTTGATCATTGGGAGTCGGTATCGATCATATACTTTCCAAAAGCATATACCATACCTTGGTATTGATCATATACTTTCCAAACGTACATATCAAACCTACAAATTCAGTCAAGCTTCCAAAGCGAGACGACTTTGCACGGAATTTGATTCCTAATATCTCATGAGTGAGCTCATGTCTTCATGTTCAGTAAATGAACCTGCATGATCCCTTTGAGAGATCGTATTACTCATATGCCCTTGTATGTACACCAGTGTGCCGGTGTACAGATCTTGATTAGGCCATCAACCTATCAGTCTGTCAAATGTACATATTCAGACATATAGTAACACATCTTTTTCCGGTCAGAGGATGTGTGCCTATATCGTGACAGCATATGACATAGGTCTTTGGTTATCTCAATCTCGTTAACTCAACTCTTTGACCTAACTTATCTAACACTTTTCGAATCTCTATTCCTATGCAGAGGACCTGTATAAGAGGTCAGTTAGATATCATCCTATTAGAGAAAGGATTGTCATCTCCTACTCAAGTTGGAAATCATCTCTTAATAATCATTTGATGGTGCTTGATGAGTCCTCAATCTAACTCTTTAGATATTCATCCAAACACTAGCCTCTATGATTCAACAATTGAATCAACAATTGTATGATAATTAAAATGGCCATGGTACATAACCCTAATTGTACTAAGGGACCTATAATGCAAATTAATTATTCTTAATTTCAGATAAGGGAATGATATTTGCAATAATGTTTATAGCATAATGGCTCGTCGTGGGTTCGTATGTCCAACACGAGCAATGTGACAGGTTGCTCGCACAGTAGTTGGTTGGATCGAAGGAGCGGGTTGGAGGAGACTTCCACCATCTCCGGTGGAGCTCCGTCGTGAGATCTCTCATCTCTTGGCTCCGGCCAATTGAGGTTTGTTTCCTTTGATTTTTAGATAAATTTTATGTTCTAGTTTAATTTCTCATTTTTATTTTATGCTTTGATCCACTGCATTAGCATAACTTAGCTCCTTCGTAGTTCGTCAGAGCTTAACTCCGATGAATACCTCCACCGTGATACCGATTGTTCTCGACCCGCCAACTGCATCCATCTCTTTCCCTAATGCTTTTGCTATGCCCCTAATCATTCCACTCAACTTGCCTCCTCCTGTAGCAAGATCACGATGCTCCATCTCCTCCCTTTGCCGAAGCAGCCGCCATCCCACCGCTTTTCACCTCATTTCTGCTCGATAGTGGGTCGAGGCAGTTTTGCCTTGTCCCCCCATTCTTCCTGTGCAGGTCTTTGAAGCCCAAAGCCATCTGGAGGCAATTTTGGAGCTCATCGGACGTTCTTGGAGCTCCCTTGCTCCTCTGACCTCTTTGGAGCACTCCGGCTATCCCCGTAGCTTTTTGCGCCTTCCAGCCGATAGAGGACGATGCTAGGAACATTTTGAGCACCTGAGCAGCCATGGACGTTGATGGAACAACCCGAAATTAGCGATCGAAGCTTGGGGAAGTCGACATTCTTCCATGTTCTTTATGCGAAGCAACAACCGTCAGATCACGCCTCTGCTCCAGTTTCGGCAGTGGCGTTTGATCTCCATTCACCTTGCCCATTTGATCGAGCTCCAGATCTGATCTCCACCATAGATCGACGAAGCGTCATCGCGCCTCTTGTGTGTGCCACACGTATAAATGAAGCGTCCACCACTGTTCAATCTGACGCCTTTGGGGGTAATTTACACTTCATACCCCTGATTTATGTAGTGTTCTTAATTAATCATGTAATTTATTTTCGTAGTTTAATATTCATGTAAAATTTGCAAATCAAACCATAAGTTTTCCTACATGAGGTGGAGATTTTGTAGAGATACCCTCATAAGTTTTTGTATTTCATTTCAATCTAAGAACTTTTAGTATTAGTTACATATTTTGGGTAAATTGCATTTTATTCCCTACTTTATTTTTAATGTAAAAATGCCTCTACTAGTATTAAATTGTTTGCATGTTCTATATTTATTAAAAATATCATCTTTGCTCCAACAATTCTCAAAAAATAGTGTGAAGTGTGTGCTTGCTTATAGATTCAGGTTATATTTTTGTATTTGATTTTAGATACTTTTAATATTTATTAAAAATCAAAAGAGCACATATTTGTTCTTATTTGACTTATAAAATACCAACAAAATATGTAAATATTTTGAAAAATTCCCAAAAAAATATATTTTCTTTATTTCAGTATTTTATAACTCCATATGAAAAATTCCTAAAAATAGAAAAAGAAGACTCATAAAAAATAAAAAGCTCCAAAATCCATTATAAAAACATAAAAAAGCCAAAAATACCCTTTTGTCTCTGAGTTTTATTTTTATTATGTGTTATTAATTAAAAATAGTCTTGAAAAATTTTGACTTTATTTCCCATTTTTAAATTCTAAAACAATTCGATCTATTTATTTAATCCCTATTTTGGGATTTTTTTTAACTTTAAAAATATCAAAAAATAGCATAATTATATAAAAATCACAAAAATAATAAAAAAATATTTAAAACCCAAACTATTAATTTCCTATATTTTTAATATTTTTAAGTATTTTTATAATTGTATTTCCTTACATTGTATATATAGCCTTATATATTATTATATTATAGAATTAAAAAGAAAAGGAAATTTAAAAATCAGAAAATAAAAAATAAAATAAAAATTATAAATTTAACAACAATTAAAAATATGAAGATTAAAATCTATAAAAAAAATATAAAATTAAAAACTCAAGTAAAAAACACATAGACAAGAGGAATACAAATTTCAGAATTCATTCTCCCGATCTATCTAGTTTGCTCCCTGCATTCGACACTCTACACATACTTACACCTATACAAACATTTGTAGAGTTATAATAAATTTTAACTCCAAATTTATTTTTGCTTTTATTTCTATATTTTTTATGGGTTAATTATTGAATTTAACAACTTTCATGAGCGATCGCCTCAACGACATTATAATTCTCGCCTTGTGTAGACTACATTAAACCCTCATGAAAATTGTTATTTCTTGCCCCCACTAGGAAATCGCTCCTTTCCATTCACTATTCTCGAGAAACAAAACCTGTTGAGGCAAACCATTTTCATAAAGTTTGAGTATATTTTTCATTAGCCTTTTTTAGGAAAGTTGTCCATATACAGTGCTCCAAATGCATTTCTAAGGAGACCGTTCCTACTCAACCCTTGGCAATTAAGCAATTGGTTGCACAACATCAGAGATTTTATAGAATCAAAGGATAACAGCTTCCTCTTCATGCCATAATTACATTTTATAGACTCCTACCACACCTTTGATGTTTTCTTCTCCCATCTCTATTGACAAAAATAATCCTAAATCGACAAGAAATAACTTTTACTAGTCTCTCCAAAAGATATATTATAGGATGATCTCCTTTTAGGATGCAAAGTAACAAGCCAGTGCCAAAGGAAACAACTAGGTAGAGCATATAAAATTTAAAAAAAATCATATTTATGACTGTGACAATATATTGTTTCTCACAAACATGAAGTTATAAAAGATTCTTCAAGATTGAAAGATGCCACAAAATCAAAAGAAAATCCAATATTCAAAACCTACATCCTGCAATAAAGAACAAATATCAGAGGGGAACGTTTTGAAGGCACGGTCTTCTATGAACCATATGTAACCAGACCATAATAACTTGATTGTGAAAAACTGATGGAACAAAGTAAAAATGAGCAGAGATATCCATCTCCTCTCTATCATACATGGAGTAGAAATTTATTATTGAAATTTTAATTTTTCAAAAAGAAAAGTGCAGTTTTACTGGAGGACCTTTAGTAAGGTGAGTGTGCATGGAAAGAAATAATACATTCATGGTCAAAGCCTACATACCCTCATTAATTAATTATTCATGTATAATACCATTTCCAATAAGCTGTCAATTTAGAATTTCTGTAATAACCACATGATTTAATTTTAACCTAATCACATTTGAATTTTGTGTGTTTGTTTGAATATTGTCAAAGCCATGTTGATTATGAAGTATTCTAAATGACGATGTAATTTGGATTTCTTTTTTTAATTACCTTGGAAATGTGGAAGATACTTCTTTTGAGGTTCCATTTTCTATTTTGTAATGGTAATAAAAATGATAATTTGTTAAAAATGATAATATGTCTACTTTTTTTTACTATTTTTTAAACGTAAAAAATGGACATAATTCTTCAAATCTATCATGAAGCACAGGCTCATACACTAGTATTTATATACAGAAGATTTTTAAAGTAATACAAAAATATGATGCACTAGAAATATTAAGGAAACACACATCCAATCCATCCTCTTCTTAATTTTCAAGCGAGTCCTTCTTGAAGGAAAGATATACATTGGCCAATCAATCTCGACTAGCCTACGTCCGTGGAGATACTATCTTTGTATTTTTAAGGACAACGTATATTACACACCTCAATAAATTGGTTTGTCTCATCATACTAGTATTATCTAAACTAATGATCCAAATATTTTGTGTACCAATAGAACTGGACACCTACTAAAATTAGGTATCAGTTAGAATGGATCAAGTCGATCCGTGATCCTGTAATGATGTCAGGGTGGGTCATGATCGAACATGTAAGATACTGACTAATAGCTCGGGTCTTACGAGGGTCTAAAGTAGTCTACACAAGGCGAGAACTACAGTGTCGCTAAAGCGACCGCTCACGAAACACGGGTCAATCAACAATTAACCCACAAATCAATATAAAGCAATGCAAAATAAATTGTGGAGTTAAAATTTATTATAACTCTATAACAAAGATGTGTATCGGTGTAAGTATGTGCAGAGGTCGAACACATGGAGAAAAACTGGACAGATTGGGTAGATGAATGCATAAAAGTGATCATGTGTTTCTTTGTCTATTTTTCTATGTGGGTTTTTAATTTTATATTTTTAAATTTTATTTCTTTTGTTTATATTTTTATTTTTTTAGTTTTATACTTTTATATTGTTTCTTATATTTTTAGATTTTTATATTTTTCTTTTTCTTTTCAATATATAATATAGGATATATAAGATTATATATACAATAATATATAAAAGAGATATAAATTTAACTAAATAAACAAAAGTTAGAATTAAATATTTTTTGGTTTTAAATCATTTTTTACTATTTTGTGATTTTTTGGTGAATTTTGCTAATTTTTATATATTTTTAAAGTCAAAAATACCCTAAATCGGGTATTTAATAAATAACCGAAATTGAAATGAAGAGGAAAAATAGTTTAAAATTCTTCAAATCAATTTTAATAGGTAGATAATAATAATAATAAAATTATAAAATAGAAAACACTATTTTTGGGATTTTTACGAATTTTTATTCTTTTTATACTAGACTTTGGAGCTTTTTGATTTTTATGTATTTTCTTTGTCTATTTTTAGTGTTTTTAATTTCTGGAGTTAGAAAATAAATAAATAAAATAAAACATATTTTTTTGGAATTTCAAAAATATTATATATATTAGGTATTTTATACTATAGACAGGGAATAAATATGCTTAAATGATTTTTAATAAATAGGAAAAGGAAATGAAATGCTGAACTAAAAATATGAATGAATCTACAACATATCAGGAGCCTACATCTATTTTTTGATGATTTTTGGAGCACAGTAGATATATTAAATAAATAGAGGAAATGCACAAAAATTACTAAACTGGTAGGAGCATATATGTAAATAAAATAAAGTGCAGTGGTTAATATGAAATTTTCATAAAAATAAATACCGGTAGTAAAATATTCCTAAGCCAAATTGAAATACAAGAAGTTACAAGGACCTGCCTACAAAATGCCCACCTCGTGGGCAGCCACGTGAGGTGAGCTGGCAAGGACTAAAATGCAAAAAAGTATAGGGGGCTTTTTGCAAAATATTTAAAAACATATAAACGGGAGAGTAAAGATTTTTACTAATTAATAAATACAAAAAAGGTCAGGTGTAATGTGCAAAATACCTAGCAACATGCGAGAAAGGATGGCTATGATTGGGTCACTAATCCACGTATCGACTCATGCGAGCGCGATGATGGTTCACAGTGGATGGCTAGGATTAGATCCTATATCTTGATCAGGCGGCTAAGGCAAAGCGCGTCGGATGGCTCTTGTGCAAACTGGGGCGACCGATCGATCGAACGCGGTAAAGACACTTGGAAGAACAGGGAAGAACTCTCGTTCCTCCAAGCTTCGATCGAGGGAAGCGCAACCCTCCGACCACTTGGAATCGATCGAAGAGGCGCAAAAGTTTTCCAGGCACTTCCGTGTCTGCTGGTGAAGTCAGAAGATCTCATGGAGGTCTGGTGTCGGCCGGCGAGCTCAGGGAAGAAGCGGGCTCCAGGGACCTCAAGTGGATCACAAAATCGCCCTGTTCAAGGGGCCTTGAGCCTCCAGGACCTACAAGAAAAGTTCGCACAAACAAAAAGGGGTCATGGGAGGTGTTATTGGTGAAGGTGAATGGAAGATGAGGGGTGGCGGAGGTGCTCCAGCGAGGTGGCAGATTTGGAGCACCCAAATCAGATCCAAGAAGGATCTGATGGTCTGGAGGTGTGTGTGAGGTGTGAAAAGTGAAAGGGAACGATGTAGAGGTGGTTTGGCACGTCGGGGAACAATAAAGATACGGTAGAGGGTTCGCGGTGTTTAAATCACAAAACAAAGGCAAGGAATAACAACTATGATAAAAACTAATCTAAAATGCGATAAAAATAGACCTCAAGCGGTGCTAGACCGTGAAGAGGAACCTCACGGTGGCGATGATGTCGGAGATGGTGGAGATCCGCCTTGGCCTCACATGACCCCGCTACACAGTGTTGGAGACGCGCCTTACCCGCTTCGATCCTGAGCACACCAGAGGAGGACTAAACAAGGGCTAAAGGGATTCAAAAATGGGAAGAAAGATAGGGGAAGGTTTTGTACAGCGTGGTGGAGCGGGTCCAAAGAACGATGGAGATCCGGTGCGATAGTGGATCAATCCTCAAGGCGTTGATTAGGCATGAAAGAGCATTCATCGAGGAGAAAAATGTTAGATGGAATCATTCCAAAAAGAAGAAAGAATCGGCGAGGAAAATTCGATGAAATCGAGTTAAAGCAATAGGCGTGTCAGGGCTAGACCTGGGAAATGATAGTTGACCGAAGTCAACTGCAGACTCAATCTGATTGGTCCACGTGGACCAATCAGGAAAAATGTGACACAAAATTATTTATAAATTCAAATTAAATAATAAATGAATTAATTAAATTAAAGTTATAAAATAAAAATGCTTATTATTTTCTAAAGTATTTTATTATTATTTTTATTTATTTTTTCAAGGTATTAAATTACAACTTTATTTTGAGGTTTCCATTTATAGGTATATTCATCTATATTTTGTATATTTTATTTTTATTTTGTAAATTTGATATATTTTATTTTTATTTTGTAAATTTGATTTTATTATTAAATTTTGTTTTTTATATATTTATAACTTTTTATATATATTTAAATATATTTTTAAAAATTTTATGATATAATATATACACTTAAATAGATAGGTATATTAAATATATAAGTATTAGTATAGGTATTTCATCTATGTATTTTTATACATATTTTATTTTAATGATTTGTTTATGGTTTTATTCCAGTTTTAATATGTACATATGTTATAAATAATATTTACAAAATTATAAAAATAAAAAAATAATAAAAATAATAAAGAATAAATCAAATGAATGAGTTATTCGGGTATATTATACAATAGGGGTCCAAAACCTAACTTTCACACCTTAACTCCAAAAAATATGAAATCACCTTCATTAAATAGCACATTCAAAGTTATATATAATTAAGTGATTTTGATACAATTTAAGTTCTTATTTGAGAGATATGGGTTTGGGAAGTTGGGATTTTGGAATGTTATTCAGAGTATAACTTTTACACGGTGTATTATTTTTGTACAAACTCAATTTTGTATTTTTCTATATATTATTTTCTACAACTTTTATATACAAAGTTCTTTATTTGATGAATAAAAAGTAGAAAATAAAATGGGTCCAAAAAATGAATAAATAAAGAATTAATAAATGGGATTTTTAATGAATCATTGGCCCTTATTTCCCCCTACTTTATTCCTTATCGACCTAGTCATCAAGCTGCCTAGGTCTCAAGGTTTAGGGTCATAAAATACCTATGGAATTTTATTCTTTTTCTTTATTTTATAATTTTGGTATTAAAGCAGTATTTTATACAGTATTTATGCAACAAATAGTGAATGTTAATTTGTGTAAATTAATGGTATTTACACGCATTAGCTAGGTTTTTAAGGCCAAAATGATAGAATAAAGGTGACGAAATGGAGATTCATCTCCCCTATACTTGCCTTCGCTAGTCCCTAACAAACACTTATGCAATAAGTGCAGAAAATGAAAACAAATAAAAAGAAAAAGAAAAAAGTGGATTGAATTTAATTATCAAACTTGTCTTCACAAAATCAAAGTTTGGAGCTCAAGTCGGACCTTTGGAATTTTAGCGAGATCGGAACCTTATTGGGAATCGAATTTGAGATACAACAACCTTCAAGTATCCTAACACTCTGCTCAAGTTTCCTCAATAGCCATGTCAGAATATTTCAACTCATATGCAAACCCTTAGGACTATGAATCTCACTTGTACAGTGTGTGTGATAGTGTCTCTTCTCAACTGAAATGACAAAGAGACTGAATTCTCCAGCATGGCAACCCAATGATTCCCCAATCCAGCAACTCTTTCCTCGAGGAGTGGGGTATTCCCTTTTACGTTCAAGTGGCAACCAGCTCAAGAGGAGGGGGTGAAGAGAAGAATAGACGGTAGCCATTGTAGCTACCTATCCTATGATGCAAGACCAGTGTAGTCAAGTCATCCAGCTGCAGGCTCACATGATATGACTTTGAATCTCAAGCTTGCTTATTGACTATACAAATATGTACACTCCAGTAGGCATTTTATTTTCAATCAGACATGTCCACTTTTTGGAGTTTTTACTTTTTGTTTTTTTTTAAATACTATATACAATAACATATATATAAGGAGTTTTTCCTCTTGAGCCAGTAGACTATCCCTCTTTTGAAGAATTATTGCAACCCATACTCTCATGTCTTTAGACGTCTTTGTTACTGGATGGGTTGGGATGCACTTCCCTCTCTAGACGAGGATAAATGTTTCCACTTGTATGCGTCTCATACCAGTAAATCCAATCCCCTCATCACACCAACTGAGTTGAGCCAAGTGAAAGGTCAGGTGTCCAAGTTAGGTCATTATCAACAAGAGCCGTGTGTGTGCTCCGAAAAACTCTACTTAGACAGTCAAGATTATATTGAACCAAGTCTCATGATTCTCAAAGAATTAACTTAACTAGACATGAAGTACCTCAATTCCGGTTCCTATAAGGCTCCTATGATTAGGTAGATTTAAGGTCCAACCAAGCTTCAATCTTCGGATTTTACTTAGACTTGTTCAATTATCAAACTCAATCCGAAAAGTGTAAATGTTATGCAGAAAATATTTTCGTGATGCAATTTTCAAAGTTTTGAACTTTTTATGGATTTAAAAAAAGGTTTCGCAAATGTTTTTGGTCCTTTTGATTTTGTAAATGTTTTTATGAGTTTTGAAAATAAAATATTTTGGATAAAAAATAGGTGCGAATATTTATCACGAGAATGCATCTTATATTTACAAGACTTAGGTGTTTAAGAATTTACAAGGAAATGTGATCCTTTTATATATTTAGATAAAGCATTATAGTGTGATGTATATATTCCTCAAACTTATTTAAAAATCATTTTACAAACAATTTTGAAAACTATAGTCAAAAAGATTTACAAATAATTTTTACAACCATTTATAAACATCTGAAAATCATTTTGCAAAGGTTTTTTAAACAGTATATATAGATTTTTTCAAATTATTTTTGCAATCATTTGCAAATAGTTTTTCAAACATTTTAATTTCACGCAAAGAAAAGAAATTTTTACCTGCAAATTATTTTTAATATTCAATAACATATTTTCCAAATAGTTTTCAAAAGTTTTTTCAAAAAGATTGTCAAACTATTTTTCAAACATTTTGTAAAAAAATAATCAGTATATACATAAAGAATTTGAGGAATATTAAACATCTTTTATTAAGTGATTTTAATGAATTTTATAGTATATTGTATACAGTATTTTAGTCATAATTAATGAAAATACGAAAGTACGAGTTATGGATAAAGTATATACGCAGTATATACGACTCCCTTATACTTAGCTTGAGCTATGTCGTCATAAATCAAAGAGAAAAGAGAAGATACAACTCATACTTAGTATTAAAGAGTCTAAAGAATGATAAATGAAGGAATGAATCAATGAATGAGAAATCGATCGTCCCCCATACTTAGGATCAACTAATCCTAAGTATAGCAGACTAAGCACAAGGCAGGGAGGTCCAAGGGTGGGAATAAACAGATCGTGCTCGGACTATCTCTGCCCTATACTTCGGGTAAGATATCCCTAAGTGAAGACAAGAAGAGGAGACAGTGGAGAGGATCAAAGAACGAAAGAACTCGGGGTGTGCACCCCCCTATACTTAGGATAAAGTACGTCCTAAGCATAGAAGATTGACAAAAAGGGGCGACACCTTTTTGGTAGAAAAAGAAAAATGAAATGAAAAGAAGAAAAGTAGAAAAGATGGATGAAGATAAATGAAGATATCAACGAGCATGTACACATCACTCCCACTATACTTAGGGTAAAATAGAGCTAAGGATAGGCAACGATAAGAGTGATGAAACCGAATGAAGAAAGAACACTCGGCTCGTCCACCCCCCATACTTTGGACAAAGTGTGTAACGTCCCGGGCTTAGGTCCCCGGTCCGTTATCGAGGAAAACTGGCCCTGACAACTTGTTGGGTTTGGGCCCAAATGGACCCGTTGACAACCACCCAAAATGCTTAAGCCCAAGTTGTTAAGTAGTAATCCCCACAACTTATAAACCACACCCACACTTTTTGAGTTTTAGGTATGGCACTATATTTGGGGTTGGGGTGTTACAACCTCCCCCACTTATTTCCGCAATGTCCTCGTTGCGACATGGCCCATCACTTATTCCCAGTGATAGTGGCGGCTGCACGCTCCGGGTAGCCATTTCCTCCTATCTCTTTGTAGGGGCGGCTCCACCTCTCGGGTAGCCCTTTCCACTATTAGAGAGAATTTGGCTCTGATACCATTTGTAACGTCCCGGGCTTAGGTCCCCGGTCCGTTATCGAGGAAAACTGGCCCTGACAACTTGTTGGGTTTGGGCCCAAATGGACCCGTTGACAACCACCCAAAATGCTTAAGCCCAAGTTGTTAAGTAGTAATCCCCACAACTTATAAACCACACCCACACTTTTTGAGTTTTAGGTATGGCACTATATTTGGGGTTGGGGTGTTACAAAGTGTATCCTAAGCAAGGTACACACGAAAATGGGGTGGATGAGCGAAACGGTGGATGGAAAGAGATAAACGAAAGTGAATATACAAGAGGATGGATATACAAAGGTCGAGAAGGTAGAAAGCGAACCTTCTTACGAGACCGGTAAGGAATATATCTGGCAAGGTGTAGGTCGACATCAGGGTCCTCTGATGACACAAACCAATCAGGGTAGACCCGGGGAAGGTCCTCAAGGGTCTCAAAGAGGAACGACACGAACGGGTCAGTGGAAGAAGTGAGGTCTGGTAAGACTTGGGAGTCTCAACTAAGTCAAACTAAAATGGGATGAACTCATCATCAAAAGAAGCAAGGTCAAGTTCGTCCTGCGAGGTCTCTACTGGATCATCATCCTCATCAAAAGGCCCAAATTACTTTATAAAAGCAATCAAATCAAATTCGGTCTCATCAGTATCATCTAAATATGCCCTCCACTCTAAAGTGTCGATCATGTAAATCTTGTGGATGTCATCAACGCATCGGCAAGTGCCAGAAGAGGGAACTCCAAGGTCTATGCTTTCCGAGTCTTCCTCCATGGGGAGGAATTCTCGGGTCTCAGTAGAATCCAACATGCAGTAAAAAACTATGATAGTCTCATCAAGATCATTGTCCTTGGGGTCGACTAAGATAGGTGTAGTCACATCTGATGCAGGTCTCTGGTCAGTAATAGGTGCAGTGATGATCACAGCACTCCTATCATCAGGACGGAAATGAATCTCTCGTAATCTGTAATCAATGATGACTCTCGCAGAGGCGAGAAAGGGTCGTCCTAGGATGATTAGAGAGTGGTCCCTAGTGGAAGTCTTCATGGGCAATATGACAAAATCGATAGTATAACTCATGCCCTAAATCCAAATGACAACATTTTCTAGAATACCCTTCGGCCTCTTGATAGATCCATCGGCAAACTGGATGATCATCGTAGTTTTATTGAGAGGTCCTAAGTGAAGAGACTATACCCGTGAGAAGGGTATTATGCTAATTGAAGCACCGCCGTCAAGGAGAGTATGATCACATGAATAGTTAGAAAGGGTGCATCTAATGAATGGTGTAGTAGTGTTACCCTTCCTAGAAGAATGGCGGTGGGTGATGGCGTGGGCAGTGGCCATGGTCAAGATATGACGCTCAGATCTGCTACTCCGCTTTCTCTTATTGGGTTGAGGAGCAGATAAATGGATCATGGCCTGGTGAAGTGGGCCTTGAATGATCTCATGAATAGTGTCCACCACTTCATGTTCAATCAACATCTTTTTGAATTTTTGGACCTCCTCCATACAAGGGAGGAGATCGGAATCATCATCTACACAAGGGTGACTAAGAGCAGTCTGTACAGTATTGTCCTCGAAGTCGAAGGTGGGACAAGGTGTGAATGAATGTACGGGTAAATGGTCTCGCATAGGTGTCTTCTCCTTATAAGATGATTCAACAATGTGTCTCCTAAAATCTTTTTGTATTTTTAGATTTTTCTCATTTTTTTGTATTTTGGGCTATTGTAAGCTCCCATGATCATCCTCAAGTGAATCCATATACTCAAACAGTGGAGCGTCATTCTGGATCTTATTTATGCTAAATATATTGTTAAGCCTTGAATTCATATGCTCCATCATTTGGTTCAAAGTCTCAATTGTGGACATCATGAAAGGTGACTCCAAAATCTAAGGATAAGGTGAGTGGAATGAGGGGGCGGGTGTGGGCAAAAATCACATTCCGCATCAAGGTATTCTTGGAAAAGTGGATTTCTGAAATGTGAAGGTGATGGTGGTAGTGATGGGTGAAAATCAAAATTCGATTCCTGAAATAAAGGGTTAGTCGTTTGATCCTTCATATGTAATAGATATATAAGTATATCATATGCTACACTGATGATATGCCAATTACCTTAGTCGATCAAGATTCAGAATATGTGACTTAAATATACACCCATGGTTGTTTCATCAATAATTATAATAACTAACATCCAGACATAGGTAGCTCTATTCGGAAGACACCCAAATTATTTATAAATTATTTTATCAGTGTGTGCTTATAGTGGTTATGCTTAGAGAAGTTAACATACCCGAGAGCGGGGCGCAACTCTCGTGGTCCCGGTGAGTCCTAGAGGAGTGTCAGTTCTAGTTCCGCGAGTTTGTCGGTGTGTTCCTCTACTCTGTCGGTTGAACGCAGTGCTACGGTACAGTCGGTGTGTCCGCGTCCCTAGTACAGCACTCGTCGAAGACTCGTACTTCGTCACAAGGGTGTATCCGGTGCGGTCCCGTTTGGCCGCGGTGTACTCGTTCCCGGGTATTCCCCTTTTGATGGGTAAGCTGGGGGAAATGGGTTGAAGTTGAAGTTGAGGTTGGTTGTATAAGTTGGTTGCTCCAGTGCATGTATTATGACTGTTGAGTTTATGTTGCTAATGTTTGAACTTATTATGACTATTGAGTTTATGTTGTTAACATTTGAATGCAATAACTAATGATGAAAAGGCATCTTGAATAGTATACCTATATGCATATACATATAGATTATCCCAAATAATGCATGTAGATAAATGTATAATTAATGAGCTCATGATATGAATAAAGGACAGACACTTTTAAAGTATGGTTAGAAAATTGTATGCAACTTATAATAACAATCTTATCGTTGGTTTGGAATAATGAGCAAACAACTACAAAAATAATAATGGAACATGAACATCCATCTCTTTACTCTTTTACACTTACTGCTTAGTGTAGTGTTAGCCTGTTTTAGCTGTGCTGAGCTTTTTGCTCATACGTACTTCTTTGGAAACCCATCCAGGTTTACAGGTTGTTGAGCAGCAGTAGTGACCTAAGCTTCCGCAGTTTATACCAGTCTCAGGGTACATTTTTCACTCGTGGAGTTATACTAGTTATTGTTATACTTTTATAGCTTCTACAATTTAAGTGCTAGTCATGTAATTAAATATTGTGGACTCTATTGCAAATTTATGATGTTTTGGGAACCATGAATATCTAAATGTCATTGGTACATTTCTATTCTTTACTTTTCATGTCTTACATTCTGAATGTTAATCATAATGTATGAATGTGGCTATTGCTGAGTATCTGGATCCTAGGGAGATAGGTTCGACGTCCTCCCTGCGGGTCGGGGCGTCACAGATGGTATCAGAGCAAGGATACTCCATTAGCCAACATTTATACTTATGATTATTAACGGTATTCGGAATGTATGGAATACATCAGGGTCCTCTGACTATGATGTTTAGTCCAACGGGAATGGTTCCCATACAAGAGTCCTAATATATGAAGACTTAAATATCTAGAGACTTATGAGTGTAATTAATTCATGCAGAATCATGTCGCTTTCGAACGTTGAGATTGCTAGACAGTTGGCAATGATGATGGACATGCTCCAAAGTATGGATAGGAGACTACAGACCATAGAGCGCAGACTTGATGGATTTGAAGAATCCATTTGTACCCTTCAAAGCGTGGGTAGTACTAAAGTTCCACTTCCCCCTCCGTCTACTGAGGATATTTTTCAGAAACATCAGAAATCTTCACTAGCTTTTGCAAGGGTCAAGTACCAGAGTTTGTAGGAGATACTACTCCTGAGGATGCTGATGCTTGGCTAGAAAAGATTGAGAAAGTTCTCAAGATTATCCAAGCACCCAAAGACTGTTGGGTGTCATTTGTCGAATACTCCTTGTGTGGTCATGCAAAGCATTGGTGGAGTGCTTTATCACGACATTTACCACATCCTTTGACTTGGGATAATTTTGTGAAGTCATTTAGAGAATAATTTCTTCCCGATTTTTGGGTTAGAAGAAAAAGAAAAGAATTACATGAGCTGAAACAAGGATCGATGTCAGCTAGAGAATATGAGATCAAATTTGATGACTTAGCACGCCATTCACCCATGCTTGAATTATGTGAAGATGAACGAATTCTAAAGTTTTGGTGTGGACTTCGCCTTGATATTCAACATAGACTTTCTTCTTGTCGACCATCCACTATCCGCGAGATGGTAGAAGTCATATCTCGCATGGAAGACTTACATCACGATATGAAATTGAGCAGGGAAAATTTACGTGAAAATAATGAGAATGAGCAACAGATTGTGATGCCTTATTCAATAACTTATAATGATTCCCTACCTTTGGAAGCAATGCACGAGACTACAACAAGTTCCACTACAAATGGACCAAGAGGAAGTAGCAGGCCTCGAAGATGTTATACTTGTGGTCAGAGGGGCCACAGTCAAGCCGAATGTCCGCAGTGAGCCCTTAATGTTATTGTTAGAGCACGGCATGAAAGAATCAACATGTTGATGAGAAGGGACAAAAATATACTCAAGACATGTGACTGATATAATGATTTTTTTTAGACTAGTAAATGTTCTTAGCTTTCTAAATGAAAAAAAAATAAATTCTTAGACAATGTGTTTTTATCTATATGAATATGAATGATGTCCTTTTTGGATTGATAGTATAGAGTATGTTTACAAGAAAACAACAACACATGGATTATATAATTTTGATAGTTATAATTGTGATAATGCAAATGTCATAGTTTTTTTAGGATGATAACTGAAATGAGTCCAAAGGTTGGTAAACGCCAAACCTTAGTAGTGTAATATAGAGACTCGCTTTAAGTAGTCTACACTAGTTTGTAAGATAATCTTAAGGACTGAAAAAGATGGCTCGATTCTTTTTAAGATTGTTATCACTGGATATGAGGACACCATTTCTTTTGTTATAATAAAAGGTAATAACTTGATTTCTTTGATATTCTTATCACCGAATGATGACTATAATCTTTTTAAAATTGTTATCACTGATCACGAAAACAAGGTTCTACCATGATTGTTATCACTATCGTGATAAGAAGAAATTGGATATGGATGCATCTTCCTAAGTAACAAGGGGAATGTTTTAAAGTTGTTATCAGTGAAGGTGTTAACTACAATCTTTTAAGATTGTTATCGTCTAACTTGATGATTTAGATTCTATTAAGATTGTTATCACTCTCGTGATAAGTAGATTGCAAATGCGGGTGTATCTCTTGAATAAATAGGAAGATTCTTTTAAGATTGTTATCGCCTCTGAGTTAAGAAAGATGCATGATTTTTTTTCAAAAGTTATGACCATAGAGTTTGTAGACTGTCTATTTTGGATCGTAATAAACATGTGTCCCACATAAGGTAATGGATACTCAATACAATATCGCAGATGGGTAGAACATATGATATGAATAGACAGAGAATACTACACATACCAATACCTGAAGTCTCGAGGACGAGACTTGTTTTAAGATTGTTATGATGTGAAACCCCTGGTTTTAGTCCCGCAACTTGGTCAAGTTGATGATAATCAAATAGTTGTGGTCCAATAAGAAATTTATGAAAAATTCAGTTTCGATCTGGTATCATATTATGACTTGTTGGATACGTATCGTCGTCAGGATTCCAATGCATCCGAAATTTTTCAAATCGGATATCGGATGAGTGAGATATGCTCATTTTAGTGAGGGTGGGTCAAGTCTGAAATGGTCATACGAGATTTGAGCGAGATCCACCCAAGGATCCGCCCAAGCCCGATTCTTAAAGATATAAAAGACCCATTAGGTTGCTCTCTCCTCTCATTTGCAAACCCTAGCCACCACCTATGATCTACCACCTCCCAAGCTCCTTGTAGCTCCATCAGAGCATCGCGGAGGTGGTAAATCACCACCATTTTTGGAGATGAGTTTTCCCTCACCATCCTCTACACGGATCTACCACAAGAATGTAAGATCATCTCTCTCGCTCCTTGTATTTCAAAGTTATGGATTAGATCTAAGAAAACGTGCTTGTGATTTAGAGGTTTCCGTGGTTGGGATAGTATGTGCAAGATGGATTTGAACGAAGACATGATATTGCAAGCCCGGAACAACCATATAGGTACGGTCCCCTCCCCCTTTAATTGCGATTTTCTCGCCTTACATACGCCCTATGGACCTTCGTGTCCCTCTTGCTGGATGGGTATTCCCCCCTTGGTGTGGAGATTGATGGTTGTTCATGTTCGTAAAGATGTAATAAAATAAAATAGATGTATTGTGATTTATTTTGTGGATTATATCTGTATAACGATCATAAAAAGTGCCTAATAATATTAGCATGAGGAGTATGGACGTAACGATTACCTTTTTTCCTCTTTGTTGTTGGTTTCTATGCGATTATCGATCATTTCTTATGAATATATCTAGAGCCTTAAATATACTTGTAGTGCACTTTATAGACAGTTATCTGTGTTGTATCATGCCATGCACATTATGCTAATGTATTCCTATGATCCTTACGGAATTCATGAATCAATAATATCCCTGACACATGATTGTTGGACCAATATAATGAATCTTGTTACTTAGATACCTTATTATTAATTATCTAAGAGCATGTTGAGCTGGATATAATTCCAATCGTGAAATATGAGAGTTTCAGGAAATTAAAATTTAAATGATAGATTGGATTGGAATTATATTGAATTATAATGAATGCTATTACTTTAATTTAGCATTAAACCTCCCTGAGACCTTGTAAATTCAAACGTATGAAACGTGAGCAATCATAGTCGCATATGAATAAGTTTAACGTTTCAATAATGGATAGCATTGCAAGGATACTTAAATTTGTCGGTTACTTTTAGTGATTAATTTTTCCTAAAAAAAAAAAGAAAAGTGATCGAGATGGACTATTATAGAGGTTATCTGCAAATAATAAATTTAGATATGCACACCCATACATCTTGATTTCTATCCGAACATGTTTACATTGGCAACACATTTTTCTTGATTGTATGCTATACACATTTACACAAGCATTATTTGGAAAGAGATAAAAACCTTTCATTATCATAGTGTACGTCACAAAATAAGCATCACGTGGAATATACATAATATCATTTGGGTTGCGAAATCATGTAAAGTTTGTATTTTTTTGTTAGAAATCGTATATTTTTTTATTACACTTGAGCGGGCATAGAATATAGTGTGCATTATTATTCGATAACCTGCTGGATACGATAATATGAAGTCAATTGTGATACTTTTGAATATTAGAGTTTGTTATATAATGGTAGAGGTTACTGTATGAATAGGTCCTTACCATTATGTATTGTTATGCAAGAATGACTATGTCTAGTAAATTTCAAATTCATGGTTTGATCGTCAATAAATTATTAGTGGATCATATTCACAAGATTATGTAGACTATGGCAGAAAAGTTTGCTTTGATTAATTATATGGTGGGTCGGTCTGGATTAAAAATGTCGATAGTTGGATATTAACGAGAATATTTATAACATGCATGGTTAAATCACCTTTAAATATAAACATGAATGAATTATGGAATATTAGTACCATCTTATTTAGCCATATGGAATAATAATGCTATATCTTTTAGATATTAAGGTGATTACGTCGTATACATGGTCTGTTCATATGATGGTATCTTTAATGGAAAATCATCGACTATATATGTGAAAAAAATAAAGATTTTGGGTTGTTTAGTGAATGCGAGTTAACATATTAGCATTTCTTGCAAATCAATAACAAATCTACTGATAAACTACTTTCTTTGTGTAACATGCATGCAAATAATTTGAAAGAATTTAAAAAAAAATTAAATGGAATGTTACATATAGTAAAGTGTATGCTAACTACTAATGGGAAAATACATTCTAAAAATTTATATATCAGTTTAAATATATAGCAGTTGCAAACGGGATTGGAGAAATTAAATTTGCCATGCCATTTCAATATTAACAATGGACAATTAACAATTGGTGTTATAATTGCTTCTACTAAGTAATTATGATGAATAGTAGGGGGAAAAACAACATCAAATGACGTAAGAATTATAAATTAAATTTCAGAATAATAATTAATAGAATCAAACCGTATATTACGAAAAAACACCTGCTTTATATATATATATATAGGAAAAACTTGAATTGAGGTGGATTCTCATTTCAACCATTGTTCGACAACTGATTAGACCCGTCAGATTATAATCGACGGCCTCAGTAAAAACCACCATTAGAGGTCAAAACCACTAAGACTCTATTAATGAATTTCTATTTATAGGAATTTACGATATTCTATCAACGACGACAGATATGGTGTAAATAAATTGAATTCCACTTTTCCAGCGGATTAGTTATGTTCGAATTGAATTCTCTTTCTTCCAAAAATGTGGATTTTTCATTAACATTCCATTTCCCTACTATTCAGAATTTCTCGACATATCTCTAGTTCTTTTTCAGATATTTCTTATCAAACTCCATGATAGTCAATGGAATTTGACGAAATAGCATATTGCGCATTTAACATAGATAATGCACAGGTAAATGTACTTTTTCTATTTTTTAATCATCATTTTGTTTGCAAATTATGAGAACTATATTAATTTTCGTTGAAAGATGAACTGGTTCTTTAATAGAAATCATAATAGGTGTTAGTATTTTTTATTTTGTATGTAATTTTTGGCATTAATATATTAATTTCGTTCAGTTATCTGACAGAGATGGTGAAGTTATTGGAGTGGTGGAACGAACTGATGATAATTCGCATCAACCAGGTATTCTTAATGACAAAGATGTTTCAAAGCATCATAGGCCTTGTTCATTTATATGATATTGGGAAACTACTGTTTATTATGCGCAAACTCAGTATATTTTGTGTTAGAGTTCATCATTTTACATCAATGAACTATAATTTACACCATTGAACCTCATTTTACACTTCCAATTTTCTTTTTTTCAACTCACACCTTAATACAACAGAACTTATATTGTATTTATGCTCTATATTCGAAAATACTTAATCTGACTGCCAGATATTCTGGATGCCAATTAGAGACCAAAGCATCATATTCCTTGTAGGATATGATGTAATACCACCCTGATATTTGCTAATACGAGTCCATAATTTGATAACTTATACATAGGTGCATCATTTTACATTTACTTTCAATATTTTACATTTATATGTAATAATTTACATATTCCATCAACAATTACAAATTCGTTATCATATTTTACCTATAATGATTTTTCCACTATCAACAATCTTAAATCATATAATCTATATTACCATTCAATAATACTTTTTTAGAGATTTGCTAATATGTTTCCTTCTTGAACAAGAGCTATGTTATATGTATACATATTGTATTTTAAGTGTCATAGTACTTCTAATTTAAAGTGGAGCTAAACATTTTACACATATTTGCAGTAATTTACATAGATTATCAATAATTTAATTATCTTTAGAATGATTTACATATTGCTATTATTATTCCTTCTTGCTAATACATCTCTAATTATATAAATTCCTTCAGGTTTCGACTACTAAATCAATGACACTGTCAATGGTATTACACCTCATATAGGCCAAACATTTGTATCTATTCAAGATGCATATAAATTTTATGAGACATATGTAACAGAGATTGGATTCAATGTTAGGAAAGCAAGCTCAAGAGTTGGTAAAGATAAAGTTTCCAAGGAACGGATAATTATATTTAAATCATTTGTTTGCTGGAAAGAGGGGTTCTCTAAAAATACAGATAAAACACTGTCAGTGGACAATGCAAGAAGTGATGAGAGCGATGAATGTATTTTTTATAAGGAGGGGCGTCGTGTTGGCTTATCACGGACTGGGTGCAAAGCTTTCATGTCAGTTTCATTTAGGCATGATCTCAAGGATTGGTTTGTATCGAATTTTGAAGCAGAACACAATCACAATCTCGTTTCTCCATCTAAACGCAGATACCTCAGACCAAATAGACGTTTTTCAAAAGCCACAAAAATACTTGTGAAGTCAATGAATGATGTGAACATACCTATATCCAAGCAGTCAGCGTTCATAAACATGTCTAGCGGTCAAGTTGGTAGTATTGTTCGAGATATTTACAACTTAAATAGAAAGGAGAAAAAACAACGTATTGGGATGGATGTTCACCTTCTAATTGAACATTTTGAAAGTTGTAAGGCCAATACTCCTGATTTTTACTATGCTTACACAACCGATGATGATAACAGACTTACTCAGTGTATATGGATTGATAGTGTCTCTATTGAAGATTACAAATTATTCGGTGATACAATATCGTTCGACACAACATATAGGACCAATGAATACAATCTGATCTTTGGATCTTTCTGTGGTGTTAACCATCACGGTTACACGATTTTCTTTAGAAATTCATTCATGAGCAGAGAGATAACCGAGTCATTCTTGTGGTTATTTGAGAGATTTCTAGAAGTAATGAGTAAACATCCAATTTCTATAATCACATACGAAGATCCGGCAATTTGTGCAGCTGTTAGGATATGTTTTCCACATACTGTTCATAAATTATGCACTTGGCATATAATGGCCAAGCTTAAAAGTAAGCTTGGAAAGATTAAAGATATAAATGAAGTTCTCTCAGTGTTTTCCATAGTTGTATGGAAAAGTATAACTATAAGTGAATTTGAGCAAAGCTGGTGCAAGATTATTGATCAATATGATTTATCATCTAATGTCTGGTTGAAAGAGAAATGTATCATCAGATATAAATGGATTAGTTTATATCTTAAGGATTATTTTTGGGCTGGTCAGCGCTGTACACAGAGGAGTGAAAGTATGAATGCATTTTTGCAACACCACATCACTAAACAGAATTCTTTGCTGGAATTTGTCTATAGATTTCAAAGTGCAATTCAACGACGCGGGAAAAGAGAGAATGACATGGATAACATTGGTGAAGTATACACTCTAAAATCAAATTTCAAATGGAAGATGGAGGTACAGATGGTTCGTATATACACCAAGTTCATATTTTACAAATTTCGGTTTGAACTAAACGAAGTGAAGGAACTTAATGTTCGAACTCATTCGAACTCTCTGGATTACTGACAATATTTTGTGTCATATATTAGGAAATCCGATGAAGAATTATGTGTTTCTTCGTCCACGGAAAGCGATTTTCTTGTTTGTGAATGCAAGAATATACAATTCTTTGGATATCCATATAGGCACATACTTGCAGTTTTGAAGATACAGAATGTGGAGCTTCTGAATGAGGAATATATATTGAAAAGGTGGACAAGAACCATTAAAAAATCAGGAAATTATCCTATTTATGTGAAAGTTGCACACCAAGAAAGGTCGTCTTAGCTGAATCAATTGTGTTCGCATATTATTTCAGCTTCGGTCGAACAGGATGAGGACATATTCTTATTTGTTAAAGACACATTAAGCGATTTATGTAGCAATATTGATCTTATGATAAGTAACAAACCTTCTTCGAGCTTTACAACCAGGAACAATACAAATATTCCAGATATGATTACTGAACCAGCTGTTAAAGAACCAAATGTTGCGAGAACGAAAGGAAGTGGTCGCGGTGGTAGACCTAAGGGCGTTGGCAATCGTATTAGATCGGAATCTAAGATGAGAAGAAATAGAGGTCGACAATGCAAATCTTGCCTCAAATACAATGTTGGACACGATTTTAAAAATTGTCCTAATAACAAATCGACGAATCATGGTAAATTTTTAACATTCTTTACTTATTAATTTCTATTTTTTGTTCATTAATCCTTGTGCTTTATTCTGCAGTTGAGGATGACCAACATTAACATGAATTGATCAAATTCTTTTAATGTAAGAGTATATTTTTTCTATTTTGATGTAACATTTTTTATATTTCATATAAAACATTTTAATGTTGCTTATTATATTTATTTCATTATCTTTTTTTTGCAGGATTGCAATTTACGGAAAGATTCTTGGCTGCAAATGAGCTTTGACGTTTGGCTGCTTATCAGACTTTGAATTTGTATATTTTATGTATTTTTTTACTTGTCGCACTTTGTTCAGTTATTGATGAATACCCATTCATCACTCTTTACTCTTTTATTTTAGCTACAAAACCTATGCAAAACACATGTATATTCGTGTAAATAGCATAAATTACCATTCAGCATGCATTGTGTAAATTACAATAATTAGCGTGTTTTTGTGCATAAATAAAAGAATAAAGAAATAAAAGAAAAATAGGGAGATATTTAGAATAAATATTGAGCGACCTAATCCCAAGGGAGGGCTCAGCATGGGCCTGACCGCAAAAGAACCAAAGTAGAGGGAGATAGGGTCAAGCTCAATTGTGTGTACATATACCTATAAATAAAAATTATTTTCCTCTTAATCAAATAAAAAGGTGTGTCTATTTATTTGTACATATTTGTAAATACAAAATTAAAATAAAAATGAAAAAAATAAAATAAAAATAAAAAGAAATAAAATTCCTTCTCCGTTATACATAGACCATGTGCATAGACTAACACGTTTATTTATTTTCTCCTTGTAATTAAATAATTAAAATCTAATAAAAATATATTCAAATTCCACATTTCAGGATGTAAATAAATAAAATAAAAATTTTAAAAATAAAAATAGAATAAAAATAAATAAAATAAAAATCAAAAGCAACCTTGTACATATAACATGTAAATATATGTATATACCTATTTATTTACTCTATGTAATTAAATAATAAAAATAAAATAAAAATACACTTTTGTTCCAAATTTTATGCTATAAATAAATAAAATATAAAATTGGAATAAATATACAAAAAATATTTAAAAATCAAAAATTCATATTGTATATACCTATATATAATAATAATATTTTGTAAATACCTAATTTATATTTCAAAAAAATAAATAAAAATCACAAAAAATAATTTTAAAATAAATAAACATTTTTCATGTTTTAAGTTTTTCGAAATTAATTCATTTAATATTTTTTTATTGAATTATCAAATAATTAATAAAAGCTGGTATGTGATTGGTCCACGGGGGATTGTTGACCCCCGGTCAACTCTCCCCCGCGGACCCTCTTCTCGTGGATCTGGGCGTCTGACCCGATTTCTCATCTTTTTCCCCGCTCGATCCGATCACCAACTACCCAAACCCCGGGCTCCAATTGTTCTCTGTAGATCCGAGACCTTCGTCCGCGCTTTTGCCTAGGGGTCCGTGCTTCACCAAGTCGGACTCGTCGCCTTCTTCTCGGACCAACAGGAGTATATAGCTCCAACTCCGGCCGCCATTCCACTCCATCTTTGGCATTCCCCCTTGACTCCAGTGACCTCCTCTTCTTCGCCAGAGTGACAGCAGTGCAGAGGAGGGTAGCAGCGAGGCCCGGGCAGCCAGGAACCACTGATCCGGCGACTTCGTCGCCGTGCGCCGCCACGAGGTGCGCTCAGCCTCGGGAAGCGACGGTCCCTTGAGGCCATGACCCCCGGATCTCCCTGAGCTCCAGCACAGTCGACCACGCCCGCCAGGTAGCTTAGATTCTCTTTAGGTTAGCTTAGATTTTGATTTTTAGTATTCAGCACTTTTAGCTCCGCCGCTGTCGCCAGCCGTCTCCGTCCACCCATTTGTCCATCCGACTCGACCTTCACCTTCGCCACACTCCTCTCCACCTTCTTTACCCAACCACCCCCCTGACTCACCCCGGAGCAGGTCCTCCACCCTCCTCCGTCGTCGCCTCGTCGGAGGGTGTCGCCCCGACGCATATACTCGCCCATTTCACCCATATCTTGGTCGAGGCAATTTGCCCTCGACCAAGGAGTTGTTCTGTGCACTTTGCAGGTCGAAGGAGGCCCATCTGAGGGCCCGAACGCTCATCCACAGCAGCTCCAGTCCTCCGCCATCGTCGGACCACTCCGGTGGTCGCCGGCCTCATCGGAAGCATCCACTAGCTGCGGACCGTCGAGGCGAAGCTATCCCCCACTTCAGCAGCTCCAGAGGACGTCTTCACCGCGTGCATTGGGCCGGCAAAACTCGCCGGTGTCGAGTTCTTGGAGATCCTCCAGACACCGTCCGATCAAGCCTCCCGCTCCAGATTTGATCAGAGCCACCTATTTGCGAGGAGCCTACAACGTTTGATCTATCAGAGGCTTGATCCGGACCGCATGTTCAGACGAAGAGGAGCCTGATATCATCACCATCCGATCTCCACGTGGCTTCCTTCTCGCCGTTGATCCAGCAAAGGGTTGGCACGCCTCCAGCCGCCGTCGGATCCTCCACGTGCCCACCCTTCAGCCGTCCAATAATAAAGGGGTAAATTGTTCTTCGGCCCCTCCTGTTTTTGCATTTACTTTTTAGTCATGTAAATATTTTACTTAGTTATTTTTATTTTGTAAAATTACATTGAGGACCTTCATGTTTCCTTTATTTGCATATCAGTCCCTGTATATGGTAACCACGTGCGTCGACACGTGAGATTCTGGGCATTTTGCATATTTTATCCTCTATTCCTTGTGTGTTATGATTTGGCCCCTGTAAATAACTTTTCTTGCATTTGGGTCCCTGTGCACTATGTGCCTTTATTTGATTTTAAAAAAATATCAAATTAAGTCCAAATCGTGTGAAAATTGGACAGTGCCACAGTGTAAAATTTTCACCAAAAATTTGGTACATTTTCGAGCATTTTTATATTTTTAAAAATTCAAAAATTGTTGTTTTCGTGACTGTCCGGATTAGAAAATCATAAAAAAATATAAAAACTATTTTAAAAATTCTAAAAAATTTTAGTATGTGTTAGTTTTGTTGTGTTTTATTTTCTCTCTAATTTTTGTTATTTTTGGACTTATAAAAACACTAAAAATTGAAAAACTATTAAAAACATATAAAAATTCTAAAAAAATCATAGAAAAACAAAAAAATCACAATTCTTTTTCTGAATTTTCTTTGTTGTTTATACTTGTCATAAAAAATACCTCCAGGCTTTTACAGATCAATTTGATATTTTAAATTGATCTTCCAAGCCTGGCTGGACAGTAGGTTATTGTTTCTACCTTCTTTGATTTTTAGAAAATTCTATAAAAATTAATAAAATCTAACAAATTCGTCAAAAACAATAAAAATTCTAAAAAACATAAAAATATTTTTGTTTGAATTTTTGGAACTTTTTAGAGTGTTGCAATAATTAGTTGATTGTGCTTGTATTTACCTTTTTCTCATTTTCTTTTATTATTAGAAATCCAAAAAATATAAAATAATTAAAAACCACCAAAAATATTTGTTTTTATTTTATTTTGTTCTCTGACTACTTCGTAGGCCACGAGGCCAACTCGTGCTCCCTGAGTCCAACCTTGGGTGCTACACCAGGCTAATCTCATAGCCAGGACCGCTATTTTTGCTTTTATTGATTTATATCTCTGATTGGTGGTCTGCTCTTTATTTTCTTGATCGAGCCTGATTTCTCGAGCGACTGAGGTCGCAACGACCTTAGTTATATTTTATTTACCTTAGTCCATTCGGTGATTTGGCTCGCATCAGTTATTATAGAATTCAAACATTGTGTTATTTCTATTGTTTAAGTTCAGATGTATCCCTTTGTGATATCATAACAGAGAGTATTTCAGCTTTGTGTTTTTTTGTGATGTTAATGTTCAACGTTCAACTCGAGCTTTCAGTCATATAAGTTCAAAATCATATTATTTGGATATATGTGTCATTCATTTCATTCTTGTCTAATGATTCTTTTTTCAGGGATTTTAACGGTTTAATTATACTTGTCATTCATTCTTAGTATACGAAATGTATACTAATCCTTATTAACTGTTGTTTAGGGCTTTGATATAAAATTTGACACATTTCTGTAACACATGTCAATATTACATTATTAAATATTTCTTATCAACAATCCTAACAATTGGAGTCAATATATAGGTTATATGAATTCTTACTGTATATTATATAGTTGGCAATACCTGCTAATCAGACACAGTAGTTTTATTTTATACTCCAGATACATAATTTACAAATATGGGCAGTATTTTACAGTTGTATTCAATATTTTACATCTCTATGTAATAACTTACATATTCGCTCAATATTTTAAATATCTTTATCATATTTTTCTTATAATAATTTTTTCATTATCAACAATCTTAAATCGTAGAACTTATATTGTCATTCAATAAATCGTAGAACTTAAATAATATGATTCCCTCTTGTACAAGAGCCATGTAATATGTATTCTTATTGTAGTTTAAGTTTCGTAGCAATCCTACTTTAATGTGGAGATATACTTTTTATAAATAGGTTCACTATTTTACATATATTATCAATAATTTACATATTATTATCATGATTTACATAAATTTCCATTATTTTATAATAGGGACAATGGCTGCCTGTATTTTATGTAAAGGTTATCGGTGTCATATTCTTTGTGGAAGTTCAGAGGTTTGCTATTTTGAATTTGTAACATACTATAACACATAGTACTTTAGTGCTTTATTGTTATGTGAAACTCTAACGTACGAATCAACTTTCAGTCTTATAACTTCAGTCTGTTACAACTTATATTACCATTCTATAATAGTTTTCATATATTTGCTAATATAAGTCATTATCGTATAAGATATAAGGTAATATTATTTCATATTGTATACTAATCATTGTACAAGTCTTTATCGGTACTTTTTATATTAAAGTGGTGATATACAATTTACTTGTGTATGTATTATATTACAGTTACTTACAATAATTTACATTCTTTTGTATAGAATTACAATTTTAATCAATATTTTACACTCCCTATCATAACTTTCATCAAAATTTATGCTTCTATTTGCAAGAACAAGTCTAAATCAGCAAGAGTAATAACAAACATACAGTAATCATTGGGATGTGAATCTTTAACGTAGAAGAAGATTTTCGACCATTGGAAAACACACCTGTAACCAGAAAACCATTTTATTATCGAGCATTAGAATACATATTTTGTCTCCCTGTCAAACATGTATATACTGACTACAACATGTAACAGATAGTCAATGCAAACATAGGATAATCATGATAGTTAAAAGAAGTGTTTTGTTCTAAAGAAGGTTTAAACAGAAACTATGGAAACATAACACAATTTAAGACATTGTAACTATGCATAGTTCTAAAGTAATATGCAAAAACTTTAAGATGCGTTTATACTATGTCTGTCATCTCTATCACGGTGTCGATGAGTTCTCTATGTGACCGCACGTTAACAATAAGGAAGCTATTTCAGCTCTGAATCTGTCAATATCGTTGTAGTTGAAATCCAACGCCCTTCCTTCGCACAGGTACTCCATCATTTCCATCACGTAGACACCGCAGTCCAGACTCTGCGAAGGTTGCTGCGGGCAATCTTGCACGTATATGATTTCCCAACCTGCAAGGCATTCATCTGGAATGCTGTCCATGAAGTACTTCGAAATCCAGCCATGCTGAGATGTAATTCAAAAAGAATATTATTAACACTGAATTAAATAATTTAATAAAATGTAAATTTTTATTATGTCATACCCATTTTAATACATCCTTTGTATGGAATTTTGTTCCTTTCATAGAATTGTACGAAAGGAACTTTCTCGATGAAAAATCAGTCACAAGAAGGTGCCAATGGTTTCTTGTATGAATAACCGTGAAAATTTTCTCCAACTCTGGTATGTGTATTCCTTCTTTGTATAGCACCTCGAGCTTATCAAATTCATTTTCCGTAGCATTAACCACTAGATTCACAAGATATTGCTGAAAAATACAAGTAAGAATATTAAATTATGGTGATTAATGATATTTAAAAAAAATATATCAGTAATTACAATCTCACCATTTGGAATATTGGTGTGAATAGAAACCGTACATGATCATTAGTTGTACAGTATTTATGTTGTAGCATGTCCATAAACATGTCGATTATCTGTAATATCAAAAACAATTTATTGATAAAGAATTTTAAAAAAGTAATTAATAAAAATATACGTACCGAATCTTCGATCATTCTTTCGTACAAAAAGTTATGAATTTCTCTCTCTTTACAACTCCGGTTCTCCGGAGTAAAGTAGGTGGCATTCAATCTGATGAATAATCTTTAATTAATATTATCTCTTTAAAGTTAAAGATTTTTAAATGTAATGTTGAAATTTATTTAAAATACTTACTTGTCTGCAGGATCATAAAGAAATTTTGAATTGTTTTCTTCATCTGTTCTGATACTTTCTCGTAACCAATGAAATCGGTTACGAGATGGCATAGATACTGATTCTTATCTAATCAATTACAAACAATGTTAGAAACAATTACTATCATAATCATAAAGAATATATAAAGTTTTGTGAGCAGTATTAAAAATCTTTATTCTACGCCATCTGTATTCAATGTATACAAAATAAATTGTTTTATATTATATGGCTTACCTCACTTGTTGTGTCATCCTCTTGTGTTTCATGATCTTCTTTCCCTTGCTTCATTGATTCTTGTAAAAAAATTTTGGCTTCTCTTCTCTGTTTCAATCTTTTAATTATTGAGCTTTGTTGAACTGTGACTTTTTCCCTTTTTCTTCTTTTTGTTGTAGTCTCTGTGTGCACATTATCTGAATGTGCAATGTCACCAATGTTCAGATCAAACGAAGGCATGCCAATGTTCATAGTCAAAACTTTTTTTGTCGTATATTGGGATTGCTGAAGTGAATCTTCATCACAGATTTCAGAAATTAAATTCTCAAGTTTTTCACCGATATCTGAGTCACTATGTTCCAAATCTCCTTCTTTCACATCAGCTACATTGCATGTCGGTGCAAGCATGTCTGGATTATTGTTATCAATGTCACCTTCAACAACATTTTCAGATTTATTCAATAATGTATCTTCTGATTGGAATGCATTTTGTTCAACATCAATCATATCATGATCATGAAACATTTTTAGTTTTTCCTCCAGCTCCAGAGTCTCAGATCTCAATTTATCATTCTCTTTCTTAATTTCAGAATTTATTCTGATGTGTTCTGCATCCTTTTTTTTATACGTTTCACATATTTCTTTAATTTTCTCCTTCAGCTCCTCTATCTCACTAGAAAATGTTTCACACATACATTTTTTGTTTCTTTTTTATTACGATGTCTGCAGGTGAAACACAAGCAACTGTTTTTTTGTCACACAATTCTTCTATCTTTTGCTTTCCTTTCTTTGTGAAAACATCTGGTGGTACTGGGATGGGGTTTATGATCACAATTTCTGGTCTTCTCATCGTAAAACCACCCATGGTAAACTTCTCAAACGGAAAAACATACTCATCTGCTCCTATCTTTACTATTTCATTTTTTTGTAGTTGCAAAGCAGGCAATATCTATAAAAAGAAGATCATTTAATAATGAAAATATTGAAATTATGAGACACCCAGTATATCATAAATCATCTTAACAATGCTTACTTGTTCACAACTGATTGAAACCAATGATCTGGAAACCCCTTTGATTGGACCAGCCCACTTCCTGATCCATGGTCTAAGATCTTTGCTGACCACAAGGTCTTCGCAGCAGTACTCCATCATCCATACTTGATACAGTTGTTTTATTATTAATTCTTTTTATTGATCATATAATAAATAATTAATTTCGAAGAACTCACATATAAGCATGCAACACATCCTGTAAGGTAACCCAGTGTTACCCTTGATGAACCGGCTCTTCTCTTTTGAACTCTACTTACCACGTCATTCATGTTGAACACATCCTTGCTACAGCACCAGACCAGTTAAAGAATCGTGTATCTTCGAGGGATTCTACATAGTGTAACAAATCTTTCGGAAAAGAATAAGAACTGTCTGGGAAAAGGAATGTGGCAAACATCAAAAGTATCAAGCATGTAACATAAATAGAGACCAAGTTGTCATCATCTCTATTGTAATAGTCCTCGAGAATGTTGTTCAACTTCCTCCCATTGAAAATCATTCCTTCTTCAAACAGTTTGTGTGATATAAATGATTTCCATTGAAGGTGTCTTCCTCTCACTGTGATTGAGAAACCAAAGCTTGGTAGGCCCAATATTGCTCTAACCTTTTCATCACTGAAACTCACCACCTTATTTCCAAATCTGAAATTCCTCCCTCCTTGGTACTGTTCAACCAACCATTGAAGGTTTTTTCGTTGGATTTCAACATGGCCAATATTGATTAGCTTCCCAAAAGCAGTCTTTGTCAAAAGTGCTTGTTTTTTGGGCGTGGGTCTATGGTTACCAATGAAATGAACAAAATGTTCAATGTAACATCTGTGTTGTACATACCCTTTGCCTAAAAGTAGAGACAAAAAAACATTTTTGTGGTTGCAATGAATCATGTGTATATTCATACAAAATAAAAACGCAATTTATATTTAAATAAACATTAATCTTCATACTTCCAAAATCATCTTCAACCTTCAGAGGATCCTTCTCAACGTCAACCTCTTTTGTTTTGCTAACTGGCAGTTGTGTTCCTTCTGTTCATACCATTTAACAGAGATATAATTTATAAAAAAATTGATAAACAATTCTTTTTAATTTGAATTTTTACTTACTTTTGATATTTGGTTTCGGACGATGGATCTGGAGTTCTAACAATGTACCTTCATTGTACTGGTCAGAATCATCTTCCTATTCCCGCATGGTTTCAACCAAGTTCGGCTGCATCTCCTCCATCGTCACCGGTTGTCCTTCTTCCTCCTTAGAAAGTGCTTTTTCGAGGGCAGACTCTCTCCTCAATCGATCGTCTAGAAGAGCGCCTTCTTCGTCGTCGTCGCCTATATGCGGTACCCCTCTTCTCGTTTAATTTAAAATTAGGTTTATGTAATATTATTATATGAATATACTTCATTTTTTACATTCCTAAAACTCTATTTGATTAATTTAAAGATCCCGAATCTTGAGTTATCCACAATTTCGTATTCATCTCTAATAAGTAAGAGCTTGTTTCCGTTTTTGCCTAAAAATAGAAAGAATTTAAAATTTTAAATTACAAATTGATTTAGCTTAATCAATGAGTTATCATTAATTTGGTAATCAATTATTACTCGAAAACATCATTTCCCTTTTTTTTCATTGCGCTTCAAACATTGTTAGCTATTATATCCATTTGAAATGCATTATTGCGATCTCATCAGTACGTCTAACCAGGTTGGTATTTTATCTTCATCTATATAATATGTTTATTCTTGTTCTTATTATCAATTCTTCCAAATTCTTGTATATGTTTTCATCAATATTGCTGCATATTTTTAATTTCCAATAGATATGTTTGCTTTCAGATTTTGTTTCTTTGAATGAGAAATGTGTATGCTACTTTTTCTCTCAAGAAAATCTTCAAAGCATTTGCAATCTCAGTCTTCAACGATTTTTTTCCTGGAATATATAAAATCATTAATAGAATTTTTTTAGTCCGTAAAACAGACATTGTATATATATCATTGGTTATATTCTTTCACGAAAGTCTGAAAAAATACTAAATGAAAATTTTAAAAATTCTATATAAGATTAATATCAACATAAGAGCTGATACATTGGATATGTTGTCATTTTATTGTACTTATCAGTGTTAGACATAAAATCAGTAACAACTAGTTATTTATCATTTAGTAAAATACCCTTTTATTCTGTAAAATACATCATTTTATTGTAAAATACAATCAATTTGTTTAAATTAATCATCACATTACCATTTGCATAGATACAAAATGTTATATTTCACTAGTAAAATATGATATTGTGTTATAAATTAAATGAAGTAGTTGTAATATATTGTTAAAAATTGTAATTCTATCAAACTTCATGAAATAGTTAATTAGAATACATCAATTGTAGAATTGAGAACATCAGTCCAAGAGAACTATCAAATGGTAGAATGTAAGACAATGTTGTAAATTATAACTTGTTTTTGTAAAATATAATCCAGTAACGTAAAATAGAAGCAACATTGTCAATAAGTTAATGTAAAATATCATAATATCTCAGTAAAATACCTTCATTTGATGTAAAATAAATTGTGACCTTGTAATTTATTGTATAAAATTGTAAATATATCTCATGTCAAGAATCTGAGAATTTAAATACATCCTTTGTAGACATAACGTACATATATTAATTGAAATAGAACTTACTAAAGTATAGTATCTTTTCGTAAAATAGATAATGTTTACGTAAAATACGATAATTGTTGGTAAATTAGTTATCAAGTTTGCATTATTTTTCACAAGTTGTCATAATATCGTTGTAAAATATAAATCAAATTCGTAATTTCGTTCTTATATGTGTAAAATAGATATATATATATAACGTATTTCATATTCTCAATTCGTTCTATATAAAATTCTCATTTCGTATATGCGTATAAGAGAGTTTGCAATGTGTTGATCAATTTATTATTTTATTATGTAACCCTCATGTAATTTTATGAAAATTAATATGTGTAAAACTCAATTGAATAAACATAAAATGTCTCCGTATGTAGAGTTTTTTTCTCAATTATCGGTAGAAACGCATTTGTAAAATATGACACGTACATGTAAAATATCTCAATCGATTGTATTTTCATAACAAATATTTTAAAATGTGGTGCTTTTTTCAGTCAAATCTTTTTGTCATGTTGTCTACTTAAATCTACATATTCCTAAATATAGAATGTTCAATGACGTGTATTACTACTTTTTAGCATTAATTTAACCATCTCACATTATAGGAATGTTAATTGGCACGAAAACCACATAATGGTTTCAATCTCCTTCGTACACTCCTCATCCGACGGCCTGTGATAAAACTTTTCCATAATCATGGGAAGGTGTCATCTCAATTCTAGTGCATCCTATATATATATATATATATATATAAGTAAAAAGGTAAGAAGAAAGCAATCATATAAACTTTAAATTTTAACAGAGTAGCAATAAAAGATGCGAACACATCTATCACATGAAATATAAAGATTCAGCAGCTGGAAAAATATTCACTATCTGGGTGATGGCAACACACAGAAGTATGAAAATGTCCAATGGATAACAACCAAGATGAAGTCAAACAATTAAGCGATAATCGTGTACAATAGGGAGGAATAGTTTGTGTTTATTGGTACTGCAATCTGTCACATGATTTTTTGTTGTTTTTATATAGATATTCTATAAAAGTAATAGTTTATTATGGCCTGCTTCTGGGAAATACATCTTGCAGTGGTGCAATTATCAGTGTCGAATTTTAATATCCCTTAGCAAAGCATGAAATCATCCCCATTGAGTTTAAGGGAAAAATTTTGGCATCAAAAGATCAAATAAAAAATAGAAAAGATATCGTTACCATGACTATTAATTATCCAATTGTAGTATAGTAACACATCATCAAGTATTATAGTAGCATTAAAAACCACACCCCTAGAACAACTAAGAAAATTTTCAAAAATAAATAAGATCATACCTGGAGATAACCATGCCGATGTGTTTTCCAAGGATACCACCCTAGTAGCTTACCATGAAAAAAAGGGCGGGTTATCGAGAACAGTGCCTCTAACTGCAATATGTTCATTTATAAATGCGAAAGAACTTGAAGAACACGATGATGACACTGAAACAGTCAACTATATATCAGAACAACTCTTAGTGAATACATGTTGCATTGATGCAAATATCAGTTCCGAAAAAGTTAATATCCCCAAGTAGAGATGTGAATATTGCCAATAGTCATAGATGTGAATATAGTAGAAACATAAACGGAAGTATAGACCCCTATCATGCTGCGTACCTGGTAATATCTCAACAACACACTTTTAAAGAGTGTATATGTATGTGTATATATGGAGTTTAATAGACGCTCATATAGATAAAATTTGAACAGTAATTGATAATGGTAATATGTAGTTATGGAATATGTAAAAACAATAGTATATTAGAAAGCATTATTAGACCAATTAAAGTTGGCAACTAGTGGTTAGGAATTAAACATCGATATTTTAATATATGAGGTACTAAATTGGTTCCTCAAAAAACTCTTTAAATTTCTGAAGCATGTGATTCGAAAACTTACGTAAATTGGTCCCTTATAAAACACCCTAAATTGCCATAATATACCAAACATTTTGTTTTCCTCCACCTTCTGAAGGTACAGGTGGTGTTAAACGTAATCTGTAACTCCTAACAACTTTAAAACTATGACAAAATATAAAGAATAAAAGAAATCCATATTTCATTATCAGTATTCAGTACAATTGGTATGAAGTATATGTTGGAAACAAATTCCCCATATAAATTGAATTGCGGAAAAATAACCAAAGTCTATAGGCAGATCATGCACGATATATCAACTACGAGAAAGTATCTCAACTACAAAAGAAAATCAACCACAGATGCACAGAGAATTTTTAATGTGGAAAACCCTCAATGTGAGGGGGAAAACCACAGGGTTGATCGCAACCCAAAACCAAGCACTATAATCGATATAATCTCCCATGAGGGGCTTACAAAAGGCTGGCCCTCTACAAATCACCAAATAATGGAGAATAATAGAGAGGAGAAATATCACCAAACGGATAAATCTATTGCCAAATTGTAGGGAAGAATGTTGGAGAAGAACTGCTTCAAAGGTTACTCCCTCCAAACTTCGCAGCAACCACATATCTTCTTTTTCCCCTTCTGTCTCTCTTTCTCCCTTATTTCTTTCTTGTACTAGTTGGGATGATCCTCGTATGTACCCCATACCTCCTATTTATACTCCATGGAGATGAGTAAATAAGGAAACCTGGACTCCTACTTCCAATAGGATCGGGGAAAGATCACTCCTAATCCTAAAAGGTAATTGATCTACTTCTCCAATCACTAATTGATTTTTCTTTTCCAAATAGGACTACCAATGTCCTATAAATATGGAATAGGTTCCCACAATGAGGGGAACCCATCCAACAAATCTCCCCCTCATCGACGATGTGGGAACTGCTTCAAACCTGCGAATGAGCAGCATATCTCGAACTTTCCAAGCGGCAAAGTCTTTGTCATCATATCGACATTGTTGGATGAGTTCCCCTCCTTGTGGGAACCTATTCCATATTTATAGATATTGGTAGACCTATTTGGAAAAGAAAAATCAATTATTGATTGAAGAAGGAGATCAATTACCTTTTAGGATCAGGAGTTATCTTATTGGAAGTAGGAGTCCAGGTTTCCTTATTTGCTCATCTCCATGGAGTAAAATAGGAGATATGAGGTGCATACCAGGATCATCCCAACACAAGCTCTTCTAGCACATGAAAGAAATAAGAGAGAGAGAGAAGGAGAAAAAGAAGATATGTGGTTGCTGCGAAGTTTGGAGGGAGTAACATTTGAAGCAATTCTTCTCCAGCATTCTTCCTTACAGTTTGGCAACGGATTTATCCATTTGGTGATATTTCTCCTCTATACTATTCTCCGTTGTTTGGTGATTTGTAGCACTGTATTGAGGGTCGGCTTTTTATAAGCCCCTCACGGGAGATTACTTCGATTATAGTGCTTGGTTTTGAGTTGTGATCAACCCCGAGGTTTTCCCCCTCACATTGAGGTTTTCCATGTTAAAAATTCTACGTGCATCTGTGGTTGATTTTCTTTTGTGGTTGAGATACTTTCTCGTAGTTGATATATCGTGCAGGATCCGCCTATTGACTTTGATTATTTTTCTGCAATTCAATTTATACGGGAAATATGTTCCCAACAAGTGGTATCACAGCAAGGTTCAATGGTGGATTACAAGATGGAGTTTAGTTCGAGCAGGATGATTAGTCTTAATGGGACTAATTACAATTTGTGGAAGAGCAAGATGAAATTTCTTTTATATGTGAAGGCTATGCGCCTTCCGGTGTTCTCCACGCAGAAGCCCGAAGCCAAAACAGACGAGGAATGGGAATTTGAATACGAGCAGGTTTGTGGCTTCATCAGACAGTTTGTTGATGAGAATGTCTACAACCATATCCAAGAGTATACTCATTACCACTTCTAAATTATAAGTACTTTGGGCAAAATCTAGTCAATTGTATGTGTCAGTTAGATTATGATGGAAATCAATCAAAATTTGATGATGATGCATTTAATATTTTTCATATGATCATGCACATTCCAAAATGAAACAAATAAAGCGGGATGTATCAACATTTCAACGGTAAAAGTAATAAATATAAAAATCTGTAACTAAAAATAGCTAGAAATATTGAAAGAATATTAAATGAAGGAATGATATATACTCAGTAAAGGGCACAATATGAACCTGAGAGTAGAGAGAAGATTTGCATGTCCAACAGAAATAGAAATGACAATCATGTTATATTTTGATCTTATATTTACATACATCATTTTATGTACGTTATATTTGCATACATCATTTTGTTGCAGTTGACTTTCAAGACAAGCAGAAATGACAATAATGTTATATTTTAACCAAGATGAGATGTATAATGGGTGATAAAAATAGACAAAATAAAAAAGAATAACGTTGATTTAGAAAGAAGGAGACAACGTGGATAATTTATAGAGTAACAAAATTAATTTCCAATTTCTAAACATAACTACAAATCGCAAAACAAATATTCAAAAAGATTGATCATTTTATCAATGAAAATTAACAAGAAGTAGTAATACAATATCATGTACAGCCATAATATTTCATATTTCATTGAAAAGGCAGAAATTGTCAAAATTGGCCATAATAAAAGAAATTATAACGTGAATCTGATGAAAAGAAATGTTAATATTTGAGGTATAAAACTAAACAACATATATATAATACTATTTAAGTGATTGTTTACATTAGAAGACACTATGGATATTCCTACAAAATCATTTATATTTACACCCGAGAATATTCCTAAAAAAGCACAGCAGGTAGCATTTACACACACAATTTCAATTAAGGAATACATGTATGCCCTCCTAATGTATACAGAAACAGCAATGATTAAAGACAAATTAATATATTTGGATTGATACTCTTGTAAAAATATCAGTTGATGAAAGTGTAATACTCTCAATAGATGGTCAGATTTTATGAATAATTATAAAACTATAAAGAGAGAAATATAGTTCATAATGATATACTTGAAAGTCTGCAAATAAGTTCTTAAGAAGGCTTCCTAAATTACTAGAATATGTAGACCCAACATATCTACAACTTTGTTCCTTGTAAAGCATCCTAAATTGCCACAACATCTCAAGCATTTCATTTTTTTCCCATCGTAAAATAAGCACTTGCTAGGAAGTGTAATCACTGCCTCTTATAAATTATAGGAAAAATGATAAAATTATTTAAATTGTTGGAGTAGAATGAAACAATGTAATTTAAGGAACGTAGTATAAACCATCAGGTTTCATAAAGTATAACTCAATTGAGTATGAAAGTAATTTGTAGTAAGATGCGAACTGAACCAACAAAATTCCTATTGATTGGCCATTAGGATACATGCAATGTTGCAATAATCTAGGTGTGTAATGAAGTAATCACAGCTATTGTATTCATTGAAACCCAAATGAATGATTAATAATTACTACACATGGTGGTCACTACTAATAGTAAATAGATTGAAAAGTAAATTTAAAAATAGGTGTGGGTAACTATCAACACGTGGAATACCAAAAAACTGTAAAACGTCTTAAGAAGTATTATTAAATTTTATTCAATCATAGTAAAGGGATAGCTAAGAACAGTAGAAGAGTTTAGCAAGTATTAAGGTACCAGTAGACGATTTGAACCTAATCAATATCAGAAACAAATCCAATAGTTAGTATGTTGGTCTTCACAGTTAGATCCAAGCAAAATATGTTTCAAAAAGCTGAGTTTTTTCCCTTCAGAATAGGAATACTTTTTGTAGAAAAATATAGACAAAATTGATTGGCATAAGGAGAGGAAACTTTGATTCGGTAGAACATCATATGATATAGGATATTGGCTCTGACATGTTAAGAGATAGAGTAAACTCAGTTATTGCAAACATTCATAAAATTAAAATTTATAGCAAATACTATACATATTTATATTATTCGGGTAGTTCTATAGCACATGAAATAATTAAAGGAAGATAACTCCAGTAGACATAGAATATCATATAGGAGTAGGAAATGTTGGAAAACATTATTTTACCAATGATAATTATGTAGCTAGGTGCAAGAAAGAAACAAACACATCACTTAAACAGTACATGTTTATTTACATATATTTCTACCACAAAATATTTACAAACAACAGAAATGTTTTTCATCGAAGAAGAAAAAGGATTTTTACAAAAAACATATGAACAGAAATGATAAGGGGAAGTAGGGGAAGTATTGCTTCATGCAACATTGGCACTTGATTCATGATGTTGACTATTTGAAATGACAAGATATTAAATAAATTAATTTCTAAAATACAATGAGAGAAATAAATATTCAATAAACATCACATGGAATTACATTTTTTGTGACAACTTTGCTTCTCTTTCTTCAGCATTGTCTGGGGGAATTTCAACAACTCGTTTCCTTTTGTCTTGATCTTTAGGATTTCCAACGAAACTGTGAAGGGGTAAGTTTTTGTTACATTACGATGATCTTTGCTTACCATAGAATGAATTTTTAGTTTACGAGTATAATTAGTTAGGATAAAAAATTGGGATTGACTGGCTTATCATGCATACTACAGGACACCTCACTCTTTTCTGCACATACACTCGAATCCACATGAGAAGTTGAGTTGCTACAAGTAATGTCTATTTTTTTAAATGAAATTGTATTGTTAGTTTTATTGGACATTTATGATACAAATATTAGAATTGTGTTTCAAAATCTAGAGTACCGTGTTGTATGTTGATCAGTTGCTGCAGAAGCGGGAGTTGTTTTAACTATTTTGGCTTGAGTTTTCTTTCTACTATCACAGAAACCCAAAGTTATCATGAAGTTAAATGTCTTACTAATTAATTCTTGAAATATAGGAGGAAGGCTCAATCTATCTTGCTTTTGATTTGATGTTAGATTCAAGCATGACACTCCTATAAAATCAGCTACCAAGGTTCCAAACATTATAAATGATGCATAGCTCATCTCATCTTGAACAATGAGAGGCAGTTTATACCTGATAGATTTAATATTATTGGAACATATTTAATTAATAATAGTTCAAAATAGTTTAAGTTATGGAATGTCTTCCACGATGCAACATCTATCACACCAAAACTTGCCTTCAAATGCTTTCAATGCAGCTTTACACTGATTACATGAGTTATACAACCATCCATCTGAGGCATCAATATCCATTATTCTAGCTCTATAGGTGAATCTTTTATTCTAAAATGTAAAGACATATTGAATCAGAGTATAATAGCTACTTTTTTAATATAATCGACAGAGGAGAACGAATTTTCTTTTCTGAAACGAACACTATTATAAAAGCAGTATATTGATGTAAGGATATGTAAAAAGAATTCCTCATACAGCTTCAGATCCAAGATCTCCAATTCTGCGCTAGTTTTTTTATTGTCAAGAAATTCTTTAGAAGGACTCAAAGTTGTGAAACGTTCGCTAGACATTAATGTTGTCACTTCTAGTGGGTCGGTGCTACACAAATATTATCATTATGAATATTAAGTTACTCAACCGTATTTAGATACATGTTTTATTTTAAATTTATTAACATATGTGCAACAAAGTTTAGATGTAAAATTGTTACCTTTCTCGAAACATGTGAACTTCTGGAATGCCTATATCAATGTAAGATTCCGTTGCTGATGACGAACAAAGACATGTTTGACCTATAATATATGAATCAAAATTATTTATTTGAACTATTAGCTATAAGGATTGTTACTCATGCAAAAAAGGATTGAAGAATGATATACCCATAAAAGTCTTAACAGTCATTCATGTAAAAACAACAATTACGTGCTTCAATTTGCTCGGTATAAGATTTTCAGGAAATGCATCTGCAACCTTCCCCCACAATGTGACCAGCAGTTTGTTATCATTGTATAAACGAAAAAAGAAAAAAACTTTTAGAACGAATAACACACAAATTACCAATACAGATAAATAGTTATAAAATTTTATTTAACGATATAAGTAGAATCTCACTTTAGGTATTGTATTTATATATTTTTCTTCTTAGTCAAAGTGTTTTTCACATAGGTGTTGCCAAGACAGCTGACAAATATTATATGCTCAACAACATCTTCCAATTATACAAAGTTAGAAACATTCAAACAAAATAAAACACTAAATATTAACAAAAAATACTCATGTACCAGTTATATTTATGTCCTTGTATATCCTCGCTGGAATTTCAGTGAATTCCACAAAATAAAACTTATAGTGTGACAATGATTCCATATCCCGCGAGATATGCACTATAGATGTTGACCTTGTGAATCTGATCATCAAAGTGTGTGGAACAACCATGAAGCTTTGCCTATTTGGGTAAACTATGAAGCCCGAGAAAATGTAGATGCTGCATTCATGTAATTTCCCTTTAAAATAAAGGGTGTCCTGGGTTCTAATTGTTCCCTACATAGTATCACCCTATGGGAGAAGAATTTGCTAAATCAACACTTGTAAATAGAAGTCTACATAATTTCAAAAAGACCATAACAAATGAATGAAGAAGGTGTACATAAAAAACAATATTTATTTCAGAGCTAAATATTAATGATTACATACAATAAGTTAACGAACGATTCATATAACATCTTCCTTTGGTTGATTTAGACAATAAATTATATATAAGAACATTATTAGCAACTAAAAATAAATTTAAGCATGCCTTCTCATCAATGATGACAAAATCTACACTCATAATTTGATCATCCATGTTGAGATTGGAGGAATGCCAAATGCGGATCACCTGGACTCTAATCTTAAACATTCCTCTTGATAGTTGCAAGTCGGGCAGATTTTTGAAATCCGTTGGACTTCTACATTAATATTGTTGTAAAGAGAACTAGATGTTTATAATTAGAAGATTCTGCACCAAAAGTCCAAGTTTTATTTCTAATAAAAATGTAATTTTAGACTTTTATCAAAAGCAATTTTGTCTTTAATATATAGTTTGATTACATTTTTAAGATATAAGGGAAGAAAATAGTCGGACATAGTATAAAATGCAGAGAATTTATGTCAATATGATCGGGAAAACAAACAAACCTTCTACACTACGACAGATTATTGAAAACTTCATTGTATACAATATTTTTTGTGGAACCACAGAATTTTGGATCTTTAGTAGGTATGTAAATGCGTAAATATTTTCTTGATGTAACTCTAGAAATAGCAACATAAAGTTGGCCATGGCAAAAAAAGGCATAGGCAAATATAAACCAACTTTATTTAACGTTTGACCTTGATTTTTATTTATTATCATACCATAACAAACTCTAACCGGAATTATTTCTGTTGTAATACAACTCGACATTTAGTTTCCTTCACTTCAAAAGTAATCCTAGGAATATACACTTTTGTTCCATTATTATCACTGTTAATGATTGTTTCTTCTATAATGTTAGATATTAATTGATTTATTAACAATCTGGTACCACTACATAATCCATTAGTTTGATCAATATTCCGCAATAATATTATTACTGCACCAATTTTCAGCTTTAAGATATAATTAGGAACACCATTAAAAATTAATGAGTTAAGAAATTCTACAGGATTAAGCAAATCTGAATCATGTTGGTTATTAGAATTCTTCCCAAGCGAATCACAATTCATGTAAAGTTTTTCGTCCTTTTAGTACCAAGGATAACATGTACTCATTAATGTCATCAATTACTACAATTGTAGGTGTAACTATGCAACGTTCACTGAGATATCTAACATTATCAAACTTATTCATAAAACATTCATATATAATCAAGAAAAAATTATACATGTTTATTTTAGAAGAATCAATAATTAAATCATATGGAATTTTTATAATTATAACTTCATCCTCGCGTTCACCTTTCCTAATTGTAGGCACTAATCCACTTCCTATATCTAAAAGCCACTGCTCAAAACTAATTGTTAGCAGTGACGTTTGAGCTACAAATTTAGCATTCAACAAACGCATATTTTTAGATAACTTGAAAACAATGCAGTGTTTCCATAAATTAGAACTATTGATAGCAACATTTACAATATCTTGTCTACGTCCATTGTTGACTACAAGCAGTATCTGCTTAAAATCACCACTTAATAAAACAATGATGTCCCCAAAAGGTATACTATTTTCATTAGAAATATTTTTTGTTACACTATCTGATAAGCTTCGATGTAATGCTTCAAAACAATATTTATGATTCATAGGTGCTTCATCACAAATAATAAACTTGTTTTTGTATAAATATAGCCAAATCATTGCCTTTCTTTATCTGACAGGTGGAATCCTCATCTATATTGAGTGAAATCTTAAATCGTGAATGTGTTGTTCGACCTCCTGGTAATATCAATGAGGCTATACCAGATGAGGCTACGACAAGAACTATTTTTCATTCAGAACATAATCTTGAGATAATCGTTTTCGATAAGAAGGTTTTCCCGGTACCACCATGTCTGTAAAAAAAGAAAAAACCACCACTATTTTTCTCAACAGAACCACAACACTATCATAGACTTCTAACTGTTCAGAATTGAGAGAACCAATATTTCTAGACAATCCATCCTTAAGTTCCTCAATATTTTTTTGATGAAATAGAGGGTGATCTCCCGAGTTGGGAGTCACCGCACAATGTTTATATCATATCAAAAGCAGTGGCACATCATGATTTAACTTGACTCCCAGAAACACAGGAGAGCCTTACAATGAGAGAAAACATTTTCAGGATAAAATCTCTTATTTTTAAAAATGAGTTCATTTCTCGCCTGCCAAATTGCCCATAGTGTCGCAAAAGGTTTTGCCACTCATCAGATGAACGGCCTACTACTTTCCTTACCCCTTCCCAGAATCTCGAAAAACAACCCACTTCCACCCATTGAATCGCCAGTTCTCTCCAGACCTTCACCGAGGTCCGATAAGTGACGAAGAGATGCTCCGAGTTCTCAACCTGCTCCCCTCACCTGTTACACATCACATTCTGAAGATTCAAAAACCTCGCCCTCCTTACCTTGTCCATTAACTTGTCTCTCCTCAAGCATCAAAGGAAAACTTTTATCCTATTCGGGATCCTGCTTGCCCAAATAATCTTCACATCCTGGTACAAGTCCATATCTTGTCCTTCTTCTCCATTTCTTAGTTCGCCATATAAATGTTTGACAGAGAATTTAGTACATGTCCATACGTAATGGTCTCTGATCTCGGAGAAGTCGTTCGGGGTTGAAGCCGCAGCCATTAGTCTAACCAACTCCTCCCTTCTTCTATCCGATAGGATCACATTAAAACCTGGTCTCCACTCACATGATTGAGCCAACTCCCTTAATGTGGCCTCCTTTAACATTTCCAAAGCAAAAATTCTAGAAAACCGCATCTCGAAAGGGCCTTCCCCCATCCAATCATCCCTCCAAAACCTGAAGCCTCTCCCGTCCCCAATTTTCGGTGCCAGTCTATGCGAAATAAGAGGTAATACCTCTCGCACGCCTTTCCAAAGGGTTGACTCAAATCGAAAGGCCCCCGCTTCCAAGACCCCTTTCACCTTGTAAATCTTTCTCAGCAGTCTAGTGACAAGATCCACAGATGGGCCCCAAATATGCAATACCCACTTTCCCAGTAATGCCATGTTCATGCAATTCAGGGCTCGGACTCCTAGACCCACGTACTTACAGGTTCTCGTGATCTCCTCCCAAGCCACGAGATGCACACTCGACTTTTGTTGTTTCCTGCCTGACCAGAAAAATCTTCTCATCAGCTTTTCAATCTTCCTTCTCACTCATACTGGCATCTGCCTAGTTGAAAAGAAGAACATGGGAATTGTTGATAGAACATGCTTCAGCAGAATCAGCATCCCACCCTTCGACAAAGTAATCGCCTTCCACCGGTCAATCTCAGCTCAATCTTCTTGATAACCGCATCCCAATCAATAGCTTTGATTTTTCATGCGACTAATGGAAGGCCAAGGTAAGAGATCGGTAGGTCACTCAGTGGACAACCAAGCAACTCAGCTACCCTTGTCCGATCTTTATTCTGAAACCCAAAAGTGATAACCACCGACTTCTGCACATTTATCTCTAGCCCAGAGAGACTACTAAAGATGTCCAGCAACTGAGCTGCTCTACTGCTCATCTCATTCGAACCACCAAGAAATAGTATTGTGTCGTCCGCGTACTGCAGTAGCGGTATCGAGATGTCTTCAAAACAAAAGCCCTCACACCATCCTCCATCAACTGCTTTCCTGAACAAGACTGCCAGCGCATCCGCCACTAGAACAAAAAGCATGGGCACTAAAGGACATCCCTGCCGTTAGGGACGCAAACGAATGCGGTTATATTCGTATTCGTTCGTTTCTGTATTCTTTTTTAAGAGGATATGGATCTTGTTTTTCTAAAACAGGCGAATACGAATATGAATATTCGAAATGATTTTTTTGCGGATACGAATACGAATACGAAAAAAATAACGGATACGGTTACGAATACAAATATTCGTCATTTATTTTAGGGTTAATGGGTTATTTACCTAGGGCTTATTCCTCTTCCCCCAAAAAAATTCACAGCCGCACCCCACCCCACGGCTCCGACCTCTCTCCCAGTCCCGAGTCTCCCCCTCCCCTTGCGGCTGGCCTCCGCCAGGACCGCCGGTGCCACCCCTGCAGCTGGCCTCCGCCCCCCTTCCGCCCAGTCCCTACCGCCCCTCCTGCTTAGCACGGCAGCGCCACTTAAGTCCTGCGGCACAGTCCCTACCGCCTTGTCCCTGCCGCCCTTCCGCCCCCCTTCCACCCCTAGCGCGGCAGCACAAGTTACGTCCCCTTGCACCTCTGCCACCCTTACAGGCGGCCTCCGCCCTCCTTGTGCCACTAATGGGCCTTCCCTCTTCCGTCCCCTTCCTGTCCTGCCCCTGCCGCCCCTCCCCCCACCCCCTTCCACCCCTTGCGCCACTGCCGCCCCCTTACACTCCCATTGCAGCCGTCCACCACCCCCGGGAACTCAAGGACGACGTCCCCCCTGCCACCTCCGCCTCCATTTGCAACTGATCTGGTAACAAACCTTAAATTCATATTCTTGTAATGTTTTTTTGTGTATGGAATGTTTTGTTAGAAAGAATTAGAATATGGTTGAACTTATTAGAAGTTTTTTTAGACAGAAAGTTGTAATGAGATTAAATAAATTGGAATGTTATTTGTGCTTGATTGATTGTTAACTTCAATGTTTGCAGAAAAATAATGAATACCGACCCATCCATTGGGAATGAGAGTACTAATTTGGAAGATGCTCAAAAACACTTTAAGAAGCAAAAAAAATGAGATCAGAAATATGGAATCATTATGATCGAATTTACAAAAAAGAGAAAATGAAGGACAAGGACGGTGAAGTTGAGGTGGATGTATTGTGGGATAAATGTAAACATTGTTTCAAAGAAATTCATCATGGCACTGGGGCAGGGACAACACATTTATCAAATCATTATAAAAATTCCTGCACAAAAATACCAAAACTTGAGCCTGGTCAGTTGTTGATGCAATCATTCACGAAAGCCGATGGAAGTTGCACACTTATGAATTACACATTTGATGATGAACATAGCCAGTTATTGCTTGCAAAGGCTATTATGGTGCATGGGTATCCTTTCAATATAGTCTCACATGTTGCATTTCGTGCATATATCCATTCCCTTCGTCCACACCACAAAATTCCATCACGAACTACAATGGCAAAGTTATGTAAGGTGGTTTACGTTGATGAGAAGAAGAAGATCTACCAAAATTTTGAGAATCTTTCTTCACGAATATCTCTCACCATGGATAAGTGGACCGCTTCTTCACAGAACAAGTCTTGACTCTGCATTACAACACACTTTATTGCTGATTCTTGGGAATTACAAAAAAGAATCATAAATTTCATCAATGCAGATGGGCCAACTGGAGTGCATATTAGTAGCCATTTTTTGTCACGTATGTTTGAATGGAACATCGATGAAAAATTATTTACAGTCACTGTGGATAATGATAAGGCGAATGATGTGGCTATCCGCCATATTAAAACTTGACTTGGTGATTCCTTGCCATGCAATGGATTATTTTTTCATGTGAGATGTGCTACTCATCTCATTAATCTTGTTGTCCAAGATGGACTGAAGGTTATATCAAGTGCAACACAAAGAGTGTGTCTTGGTATCAAATATGTCACTTGTTCACCACAAATAGAAGCTATGTTCAATGAGACATCACAACAAGTTGATCCACAGTTAAAGAAAAGCTTGGCATTCAATTGTTGCATGAGGTGAAATTCTACTTACCTCATGTTGGCTACTGCCTCGAAATACAAAGCTCTTTTTAAAAGGTTTGGCTTTAGAGATGCCAACTTTGTTCATGCGCTGAGTGATGATGAATGGGAATATGTAAGGAAGTTGGATGAAGGCTTGAAACACTTTTATGATGCTACAGAGTTATTATCTGGGTCGAATTATGTGACATCCAATCTTTTCTTTGTCGAATTTGTGAAATATAATTGCTTTTTGTGGAATGGTTGAAAAATAATGATAAGATTATTATTTCTATGGCCACAATGATGAAATTGAAGTTCGACAAATATTGGGATATGTGCAACCAACTCTTAGCTATTGCCTCTATTTTGGATCCTCGTTACAAGATGAAGGCATTAGAAATTTATTAGACTGATCTTTATCCGAATGATGCTGATAAGAAAGTGATTGAACTTCAAAGTATCGTTAAAAATTTATTTAAGTCATATTCTTCTCATGTTAAAGATCAAAGGGTTGGATCAAGGGATGTCAATGTTTCTCTTCCTCCAAGTATTCCATTAGAAAAGAGAAAGAGCATATTTGCTCAAATCATGGATGAAGAAGATGTGGAGCCTTCAAAATCTGAGTTTGATGAATATCTAAAAGAGAAGTGTTTAAAATGGAAGGATGATTGTGGAAGTAGCTTTGATATTTTGGGATGGTGGAAACAAAATGTTGGAAGATTTCCTATATTTGGGAAAATGGCAAAGGATATTCTTGGGGTTCCTATGTCAACTGTTGCTTCAGAATCTGCTTTTAGCGTTGACGGTCGAGTAGTAGATGCATATCGCAGCAATGTGGGTGTGGAGATGGTAGAGGTATTAATATGCGGGCAGGATTGGTTGAAAGATGAATTCAAAGGTATGACAAATGCTTATAAAATTTTCATTTTATCGTGCATTCATCATATAATGCATACTTTATTTTTTTGAAAAATAGTTACAGCAAATCCTTTGTCTGAACAAGAAGCGATAGAAGACATATCAAGCATGCAAAAAATTTCAAGTAAGTATAGTTTTCTAATGAAAATATTTATTTAACTTTACATGATATTCTTTTGATTTTCTTTTTTCCATCTTGTAGTTGAAACAAATGAGAGTGTTGCCCAAGAAGTAAATAATGACAATGTTGAAAAAGAAGAATGTGTGAATGTTGGAAAAAATGATATGAAACAGATAGAATGAAAGATGAATTTTGGTATGATTAATTTACATCATAGTTTTTTAATATTATATAGATTTTATTCTAATCAATTATGTTTTGTTCATAGGTGATGCGATATGGAGCGTGTAATTCGAAGAATGCTTTGATTTAGTCATCGATTTATTTGGTTGAATGTTTGTAGACAATTTCTCTCTTTGGATGTTATTTGAAATGTTTGTTATTTGAAACTAGACATATTATGCTTTGCTTTACGTCTGCAACTTTAAATTTTTATCATTACTTTGCAAGATATTTATTTATTTCCATCAAGCCCTTTTACTTCATTATTCGTTATTATATTATTGTATCATACTAAGTTAAATTTCATATTCAAGTCATAATATAGAAGTAATGCGGAAGTGATTACCAAATAATCATGTACGCTTTTATATATAATTTTTTATTGCAATATTCGTTTGATATTTGCATTCATTCGTAAAAGATTCATATCCGTATTCGTATTCGTATTCGTATTTTGAGGATATGGATCTTGATTTTTTACATTCGTATAACATTTGTATTCATATTCGTATTCGTAATATAAAATGAATATGGTTATGGTATGACCTGAATTCGCATTCGTATTCGTTCCTTTGCATCCCTACCTGCCGTACACCTCTCTGCGGCTGAAAAAATCCACCTTATGGCTGACCATTCACTAGGACCGAGAAGAAAGACGTAGTGATACATCTTTTTATCCATGCAATCCAGCAATCTGTGAATCCTCTTCTCCTCATCGACGACCATAGGAAGTTCCAGTCCACACAATCATAAGCTTCGGCAAAATCTATCTTCCACAACACCCCCTTTGTATCTCTGCGTTTCCATTCTAAGCAAATCTCTGATGCTAAGACCAGTCCATCCGTCATTTGTTCTCTCGGAAGAAATGCGGACTGACCCTCCAGAATAATAGAGTCCATGACTCCCTTGAGCCTGTTTGCCAGCACCTTTGCCACAATTAGGTAATTCCCATTTGAAAGTGCAATCAGTCTGAAATCTTCAACTCTCGCAGGGTGATCTTTCTTTGGAAGCAAAAATAACATTACCTTGTTAATCTTCTCGAAACCCCTATTTCCTTCTATGAACTCTTCAAGCACCTCTAAGATCTCACCCTTCAGAAGTTCCCAAAACTCTCTGTAAAAGAAGATCAGAAACCCGTCCGACCCCGATGCCCCATTCGCGTTTAGTCCCCAAACTGCTTTCTTCACCTCACACTCTGAAAACGGTGTTACTAGCTCCTCTTCCTGCCCTGGTGTTAAAGACTTCACCCCCTTCCCCAGCCACCCCCACCCATCCCTTTGCCTTCTCCGCGATGTCTCCACAAAATGCCCTCTCAATGCACTACCAAACTGTGCTTCATCGACAAGCCTCTGCCCCCCCTCTCGAGTTCATGAATATGGTTCTTTCTCCTTCTACCAGACGCCATGGTGTGAAAAAAAATCTGAAATTAGCATCCCCCTCTTTCAGTCATTTCTGTCTAGACTTCTGTCTCCACTTCGCCTCTTCTTTCCTCCATCAAAATCTCCTCCAAAAGCCTGGATCTCTCTATCATCTCCTCTTGGTCTAAACCTTTGAGATCTTCAATGCCATCTAGACGAACCAAACCTTCTTGTGTCTTGCCTCTCTTTTCCCTTCTTTTCATTCTCACATCTCTTCCATACTCTTTAAGGAATGTATTGAGCAGCCCCATATTAGCCACCAACCGACTAACAGTCGACCCCACCAGAATCCACTTCCTCCACTACTCTGTCATCAACTCCTTGAAACCATCTTCCAGCATCCAGGACCGCTCAAAGCTAAAGAAGAACCTTTGTCTTTCCTCCTCACCCGACGACCATAGAATAGGCGTGTGATCAGAGTGAGTCCGCGGAAGAGCCCATGCCCGTGAAAGTGGAAACCTCTCTACCCCCTCAATGGATAGCAAGAATATGTCCAGCCTCGATCTTGACCTTGCGTTTCGCCATGTAAAAGAACAACCTGTTGCATCAACAATTGTTAACCCCAAAGTATTTGCCATCTCCAGAAACTCCGCTGAACCAGCATCCCTCCCGTCCCTCCTTCGTGGACGGTCATCCGGCATCAATGTAAGATTGAGATCTCCCCCCATAAGCCACACCCCGTCAATACGTCCATCGTACATCTGCAACAAGTCTGTCGCTAAAGAGCCCCTCCCATTATCACAGGGCCCATAGACATCCGTCACCATAAAGACAAAACCGTCTATCCGACGCCTGAGGCGAACCGAGAGAGAGAAATTGGACCTCCAACCCACAACCGCCTCAAAAGCTTCTTTCCTCCACCCTGTGATCAAATCACCCGCTGCATCATGTGACTCCATCTCTGTTACTTCAAAAAAATTGCCAAAGCCTAGATCGCGACCAACCTCTGCCAAACTACGAGACAATTTTGTTTCTTGCAACAAGAAGATATCCGCATTTGCCTCACGGATGAGATTTCCAACCCCCATGCGCTTTTCGGGTCGGCCAAGACCCCTTACATTCTAGGACAGCAGCTTCATTTAGCAATTGAAGAGATCTTCCTAAGGGTACCTGGTTGCACCACCCACAGACATTCAGCAAACCCTCGATCTAACAGGGCAAAGCAGTTCACCCTTCCCCATGTTGAACTACCTTCTATCTGCAGCTGAGAGGCTAAAACCTGTCACTCCTCTTCCTCCAAGATCTCCGCCCTTTGCCTCCTCCTAGCCGACCTAACACCGCCTCCGTATCTAGGCGCAACTGCTGTCCTAGGAGCTTCCCCTTCAGACTGCATCTCCAATGCACAACCACTTATGTCCGCAACCTCCTGCTCCTTCTCGGACTACAAAGAAGGCACCACCAAACCTTTTGTACCAATCCCGTCCCCTCCCTCCATTACATACTTTGCCAGACCACCCGAGCCACCGAGCTTCCGAGCCAGACTTCGCCAACCACCACTCCCTCTGAGCCTCCGAGCCCTCCGAACTTCCGAGCAGTCGGGCTCTTCAAGCCCCCAAACCAAAGTCCGTGCTTCACAACCCACAACGCCAAAACTCGCCACCCCCTCCATCCACACTCCCGCTGACCCCTCCGGGCCCAAAACCACCCGATTTTCTGCGCCCTCCCCTCCACGCCACCCACAACCCACCCCAAGCACCACCCTCACCAAGCCCTCCTCTTGACTCCTGCCTACATTCAAGCTCTTCCGGGGTCTCCCTCCTCCCCTCGAGATAGGAGGTGCTCCCCCCTTCCCTCCAGTTGCTTTCCTTCCTGCCTGCCAACCTCGCCTGGCGACGTCCTCCCTCCAAATGGGATCTCCTCTACATGCTGGGCAATTACAGTCTAAACCGGCCTCCCCCCTTCCCATATGCCTCCCCCCTCCTTCCAGATGGTTTCCCCCTCCTCCTCCAGGACCTGGACAGAGGCTTCCCTCACCTCCCTCCGGCTACAAACACCTTGCACCAAACATCTGGTATTAGTAGACCCATGGCCGCTCGCGTGAACATGAAGCGGCTGCAAATCTCGATGAGGGAAGATTTCAGCGGTTTGCCCCTCTCCAACGGGCCTATCCTCCGCTTCCAGTCTATCATCCAAGTCCGACCCCACATTCGGGTCTGCTCCAGTCTCCGAGTCCAGACCCAACGCCAATAGCGGAACCTCCTCAACTCGAACCTGCGTCAACGTATCCATATCTTGGGAATTGGACCTGCCTGCACCCTTCACAAATCCCTTGAACTACGCCTTTCCCTTTATGGCTCTCTAGAACGTACCTTTCCCATCATATCCCCCTTGACTTGGGCCTTTGAAATTGAGCTTTTGATTTTGGGAAGAAGCTGCTACTCTTGAATTGGGAATAAGAAACGCCCCTATTGATTCGGGCTTTTGAATCTAGAACCGTGTTGATTCGGGAATTCCAACTGTGCCCATTAAATCAGGCTTTTGAATCTGGAGTGATTTACATTGAATGCCACGCACAATTCTAGGTGGCGGATGCGTAACACCCCGATACGCCGCATAGTTCCGCACCGGTCCCTCGTCCAGCCTTTCCATCGGTTATCCCATCACCACCTTTGACCATGGCTTACGAAGGTCGACCATGCGATTCACCGCCTCACCGTGAAAGAATCCGGCCTGATCGACGCCACTTCCACGTCCAACACCTCGCCGTGGAAACACAATCTCCTGTACCCTAGCGCCGAAGGTCTGAACCTCTGCACACGGACTATCAAGTCTGTATTCTCACCCACCTCACTACCGGATGATATAATCCCATCCACCCGCACTACCGTCGCGAGAATCTCCCCGAACATGATCCAGCCTTCGCTAGACCATAGGTATTCCCCACACCCTTACGCAGTTGATCATCTGAAAGTCAACACGACCATCGAAAATATAAGGCATAGGCCACCGAAGGAATGCTTGCATGTTCTCGCTCAGCTGCAACAATGCCTTAGCCTCACGCGTTGCAAGCCCCCGCGCCACGACCCGCCACAGACTCAGAAACGCGATGTCATCGCCAAATCTTCCTTATGTTGCCGCACACACATCAGATGTGCCGAGGAACAACGAACAAGAGCCTCCCCCTTCGCCGATTAGAAACTCCCCCACGGGAGTCATCTCCTCTGTGATTCCCCGTGGGCAAACCCTTACGCGATGTGCAAAACCATGGCAGCAGAAGCATTGCAAGGGTTCACGGCAGGAAGATGCTGTGCCGTAGAGATCCGCACCGGAAACACCCACGACCAAAAGGTTTCCCTTTCAGCCCGTGACATTGCCCATCAGGAGGATCCATATCCCCTCTTCGTCCCCTGGAGCTGTTGTCCTTCTTTTTGCGCCGCTCGGAGCGAACAAGCACCTACGACACTCCCTCACTTCCGACCTCTCCCTCACCCCCGACATCTCTACCAGACCTCACCCTCTCTGCCATCAAGCACAAGGTTGTAAACAATTATTCAAGTCCCTCAATATTGTAACTAACTTCCTCAAGAATCAACCTATTTGTGGTATAATTAGTGGTGTCTCTTACGTGTTCACTTATGTTAAAATCCGAAAGAGAACACAAATTTCGATTTAAAATTTTTTCTATTTCATTAAGAGTAAATACCTTCAAATTTTCTTCAGAAATATTTATATTACAGTTTTGATATTTATCTTTGTATACATATTCAAAATATTCTGAAAGCAAACTCCAAACATTATTCCATAATTTATTGGAGTCGCCAACTTTAGAATGTACTAATAACGTTGTGAACAAATGTCTCATTGCCTTAGCTATTATCCATTGAGAAGCATCTTCTGAAGCTTCATACTATTCTTTATCATCACCCAATAGACCAAGAGCATTACATGCAGCTTGGTAAGTATCAAATAAAACACCATTTATCATTTTAATTTCATAAAAATTCCTACAACCTTTAACAATATTTAACAACATCCGCATATAATATAATTCTCCTAAATTAGGATGTACATATATAATTCTACCTATACATCGACCTTGTTTTCTTTTTTTCCATGATCTTTCCTTATTATTCCACACCTACTAGGAAATTCAACATAAGTTATTCCTCTTGCTTCTGACGATGATATGTTGGTATTCATCCAAGATGTAAACGTAGTAATCTTAGCACTATCTCTATTTAAAACATCATCTAAATGTTCGTCACATCTAAAAGTTACCTTGTTTTCTAAGGACAAATGTATCATAAGTCTCTCAACAACAGGATCTCGAAATTATATTGGAAATCGGAAAATTCTCCAAATTGCCTCATAAGAAAATATGTACCTACAATCTAGATACTCTTTTATCTCATCTATTTGGTCTGAAGTAGTCGATGATGCATCTTGACTTGTAGAATAATTTTCTATTATAACTCGGATTCTATCCGGACCTTTGTTGATATATTTAAACAAATACTTAATAGCTTTGGATTGATTACACCATTCACATTAATATGCGTTTGATATCTCACTACTAAATTTCTATTGTAAGGGACAACAAATCTATCATAAAAAATTAACCCATTTTTAATTACTGTTTTGTTGTTATTTCTTTTTCTATAAGTTGCAAAACCATGTTCTTCTGTAAATGTTTCGTTGTTAAACAATTTAGGATATAATTTTGAACATCTTCCTTTTTCATGAAAGGTGATTTGGGATTCTGAATTCCACATGGGTCGTGCATCATAAATTATGACACAACATCATAACGTTGTGGGTCCGTATCTTTACACGGGAGCTCTCTATTATAATTGAATCTATTATCATTTGATTATCCAATGAATCCCTTTGTTGTCAGATTAGAATATGTGCATGAGGTAATCATCTCTTTTGAATTTCTATTGTATACAATACTGCAATTATTTTTTCAAATTCTTTCATTTTCTTTATATGATTTATAGGATCATTTAGTTTAACTTAAAAATGCTGCAGACTATATTCGATCAGTCTTCAGCTTTCTGTCCAGGTATAATATGTAAAGTATTTTTCATCTCTTTCCATTTTTAATTGTGAGTAAATGTAAAAAATAGGTTAGGACATCCAAAAAATCTACAAATTCTCATATCATCTTGATAATTTTGCATCATATATCTAGGACCACCAGTAAAACTTGCAGGTAAAATAACTCGTTTGCTAATAGAGTTACCTTCATTATCTCCTTTATCTATAACATCCCTTATACTTTGATATATTTTAGACCGTAATTCTTTTTGATTTTGTCTTAGAAAATACAACTTATCGTCCTCAATACAATAATAAGCATCAACAATATACTGTTGTAATAAACGAACACCTCTAATCAAGGTTTTACCATCATTATTTCGATGTTGCAATCGGTAAGAATAAAATTCTCTCATAGTAATATAATTTCTTTTTCTATTATGTTGACTATTATCAAAGCAATAGTTAATCCAATACTGAAACCATCCTCACCATAAGATAATAACAATGGGTACTACATGGCCATAAAAGACGGATGCAAGTCACCGATTCTCTTTAAATCCCCACCTCTACTTTCTATAATGATATCTCGATTTCTGCCACTGATTTCAAGATCTCCTACAACCAACCCAGCAATTTCTGGCATAGTTGGTACATTATAAGTTGATTTATCTACAGCTCTGGAAACATTTATTCTCAAACACATTGATTCATTAGGTGTATTACCAAATCGATCTTTCATCATTCTAAAAATCTTGACTATTGATTTATTTCATCTAACATTTTTATTAATTCCTCAACAATATTTACATAAATTAAACACTTCTTCAATATTAGACAACACATTTATTCTATTTGAAATTTCATTCTCAGTATCAAATATATATATACATATATATAATTGTGAGAATTTTGGAATTTGACCAAGTTCTGGTAATAAAGAACCAACACGATGGTAATTCTGACCACATACACGAAACACATAAGGGCCAGGACGTTTATTAACTTGGTGATCAATTTTTGCTCCCATGGAAGTAAAAGCAAATAGAGAGTTGCATATTCTAATCTTATTTGTAAAGTGTTTAGAAACATTTCCTTTATTTCTATCTAGTAATAAATCAAGATAAGGTGGTGTAGGAGGCAAATTAGTAATTTTAATTTTTCCTTTATTACAACACAATGGGAAAACATGATTGTTCTTTTATTTAGTCCTTCTAAGACATTCATCAATCCAAAAAAATGTACCACGATATGCGCATAAGTGATCTGGACAACCAAGATCCAAAACTGCACCAATAAACAAGATATTCAATTTTTAGTATATTTCTATAAAGATTTAGACATTAATAAATGTTTGTTAAAGACTAACCTTCAACATCTTCAATATGAGATGGATGAGAACATTCTGCTAAGTTGGCCATATCTATATTAGTGTTATCGATTTTACGGAAATCCCCATAAGTTGATTCGACATTAGATGAATACCCACATATTCTAACAACATTGGATTTTTTTGCAAGGATTTTGACCAACATATAATGTAAAAGTAGCTATGGAAAATCTCTTTCTCTTTTTTGGTTAAGTATATTCATACGATGACATCTATTGTTTTTAAAAACATCTCTTAGTGTCATACCTGTGATATTACCTACATAGTTAGCCATCTCATTATTGGTAGACAATTTTCCTTCAAGTAATGCATCATTTTTAAAAATGCTTTTTGTTTCTTTATTTCCATTATTTTTCTACGACGAAATCTGTTATACCTGCATATTTTTTGCCTATCCGTGTTATATATATTCGTCATTTGTTATGTAATTGTGATTGCATAAACTAATGTGAAATATGTAAGATGTAATGCAGTAATTCCTGGAAATATGACAAATTAGGTCATTTAATATGATATTAAAATCACCTGAGGAAATGTTTTTTCCACGGAAACTCTCAAATCTAAAACAAAAAATCTGATATCAATAGGAAAAAATAAACATTTCTAATCACATAAGTATCTGAATTCAAAACTAAATGCATATTTCATTTGCATCACAACCCAACCCAAAAATAATGTTGGAATTTTTTAAGACAGGATATTCGCGTTGTCCCTTTGAATGCATATTGAATATTTGTAGTAGAAAATACAACAAATATGGCGGCAATTTATTACAAGTCATGCTGAATAACATTCAAAGAGCATCAACAACATACCACAACATGTTGCATTCACATACATCATTTTAATTAAGAACTTCAGGTAGACCATTCCAATTAAAATACAAATGACAATGATGAATATCTAGATAATCAATAATTACATGTACGTCATACCAATTAAAACACAAACGACAATGAGGGATATATAAATCATGAGTAGCTGGAATGGTGAAACATATTGAACACTTAAAATTACGAGTACTATTAAATCATGTCAACTTAGAAGGAATGGTGAAACATATTGAACACTTAAAATTTACTAATATTAAAAGCAACAGCCACAACATAAATATTAAATAGACAATCATGATTTTACCTATGGAAAAGCAAGGAAAGAGAAACATATATGCAGGGAGAAAACAAAGAAACCTACGAAAGAAGCAAATAACATTTCAATTTATAAGCATAAAAGCAATGACCAAAATGCACACATTCAACAAACAATCATAATGTAAGCTTTGTAAAAGCGAGGGTAGAGAATCATGTATGCAAGCACAAAATCTAAGATAAAACATGAAACAAAGAAACCAACTTATAAATATTTCTGGAAAATATGAAACTGCTCAGAAGAAGAGATAATATTTGAGATAAACTAAAAACCATATATATTTTTTGAGTAAATAGAGGGTGATATCCCGAGTTGGGACTCACCGCGTGAATAAAAACAATATATGCAACACTATTCAGTGGATATTTATAGTATAAAGACACAACAAATATACTAACAATATTATTCCCTTATATACTGAAGTACATTCCAAGAACATCAATTAAAAACGGTGGCATGTTACTTTTACATACATCAGTTCAATTAAAATCACGTGTATGTCCTTCTAGTTCCCTGATGAACCTCAGTTTCATCATCTTTATTTCCCATAATTAACCCCCTTGCTTAAAAGTTTGTCAATAAATCCCTGTTAATGTCTAATAATTAACAGAGCCCTTAATAAATTAAAAAAAATCACAAAAAAAATGGCAAAACAAAAATCAGCGGTGTTTTTAGACTTAAAAATACCTTCAAAAATATTTCGTGTCTTCGTTTGATCTCTTTTCCAGTTTTAGTCAACATGAAACTTGTAGATCTCATCAAGATCTACAACTTTCATGTTTTGAGTTTTCTCAACTTCGGCCATTTCAGCCCCCAAAAATCCAAAATACCCTCGGAATAATCTGATTGGGCCATGTGGCCCAATCTGGGTGAGCCACGTGGCCCGCCTCTCTTGTCTCTTCCGCCTCCTCTTCCAGCCGTCGGATCGCCGTCTTTATCCAACGGCCAGAGCACGTCCACGCCTGCTATTTTCCGCAGCCGTTTGATCTTTCCCCTCCCCCAATCTGATCCGTCTGTGAGCGCTCTGATCAGAGCCCGCCACGTAGCAGCCTTGGCCACCCCACGATCATATCGGGGATGCTCCATCTGAGCCGCTAGTTCCGCGACCATCACCAGCCCTTCGATCATGCGCCTTCTTCACATCACTACCGTCCGCTAGCGCTCAAGCCTCACCACGACACCTGGCACACTCTTGACGCTTCGATCAAAACACCGCCGATCAGATCCAAACCGTCCCTACGCGCCCACATCAGGACCGTTGGATCTGACGATCCAACGGTCCAGACCTCGTCTTCCTCCTCCCGCAAGCTCCGCCCGAGCCCCGCGCCTCGCAGACCTCCTCCACCCTTCTAAATTTAGCTGCCTCACCTTACCACCTCTCCTCTCCCTAACCACCTTACGTTCGAGCCCAGTCCTCCAGGATTCTCGCGCACACCCCACAAGCTCCGTTCTCCTCTCCATTCGCCCCATGCGCACCCTTGAAACCCGCGACTTCACTCATCAACTCCGCCATCACCACCTTTAAATACCACGCCTCCGCCCCACTTCACCCTTGTCCATCGACCAAGGGGGAGAGGCCTAGCCCTCCAGCTCATCCCTGTGACAGGGGGAGGAGCTCGGATTGAGCGACAATGGCCTTCTTCCCCGATGAGACCCACCGCCGATCACGGCGGTGCTGCGGAGGCGCCAGCCCCGCTCGAGCTCCGAGGAGTAGCCGACCTCGACGTGCGACGACCCGGGCCTCTTCTCCGACGCCCAGCCCAGGCCACAACCTCCATCTCCGGTCAGGTAAGCCCTCTAATCTCCTCTTGTTTTTCTCTTGATTTTTGCCTAATTTTCTACGCCTCTATACGATCTACTCTGCTCCATTGATCACCCATTTAGCTTCGCCATCCATCCATCTTCCTCGCCGACCCTACCGATCACCCCCTTCCTCCGTCGCAACCTCCTTCACCCCAAGCTTCCTCCTCCGCCGGAGGCGGAGGAGGACCCACTAAGGGCTTCGCCTTCTGCGCTCCACCAGAGCCCTCCGTCCACTTCAGCCCGCACGCACACACCGCTAACACTTCTTGCAGGTCTATCAACGTCATTGGCCGGACTTCGGGCGGAGCTGAGTTCTAGAGCTCCGCCTCCGGCAACCAATTGTCGATTGAGCATTCCAGGAGTCCCCGCGTCTTCTCCGACCTCAGACCTTGATCGCCAGAGCATCCGCGATCCTCACCAATCTTCACCGAGCGCAGCGAGGCGCGGTGGAGCTCCAGGCCTCACGCCGGAGCTCCAATCGCGCCGCCACCCTACGGAGGAGGAGATGGAGCAGATACCGTTGGATCTCGCCCCCCGGTGGAGATCCAACGGCCCTGGAGCGGCCACGTCGACTTCTCCGGAGCACGGAGGCTCGGTGGAACCGAGCCTCGCCCGAGTCAATCTCGAGCCACCACGTGGCCCGAGCCACCTGCGACGGCCACCCGAAGCAAGCGCCGATCCTCGCCTCCATCCGAGCCTGAGATCACGTGCTACACGCACGTGGCTCTGGGCTTTTTGCATCGGCGCCCTCGCACCTTCCACAAATTGCATCCAGGTCCTGATAAACATGGCACAATCAGAGACTACGCCGAGCCTGATCGCCACCAAGCCTGGAGGCTCGGATGTCCCGAGCCACCCCGAAGCAGCAGCGAGCCTCTGCCAAGCCCGAGCCTCCCTCCGAGCCTGGATAGCGCGTGCAGGGCACGTGATTTCTGGGTTATTTGCAGAGTCGCCCACAACGTTCTTTAAAATTACAAACAGGTCCGGAGCACGTGCAGCACCTGCGCGCCTGGGGTTATTTGCACTCATACCCTTGCGGGTTTCAATAATTGCAAATATACCCCCGCGTGTATGGTTTATTTATAGGGAAGTCCTCCAGACTTATTTTTATTGCATTTGAGTCCTTCCCAGGGACTGGTTTGTAGACATTTTTCATGTTTTTCTTTTCAGTTATGCCCCTGTGTTCCTTTATGCATATCTTGAGCATCTTGTTTCCGTTTCAGTTGATTTCAGTCTCATTTGAAAGCTTGTTTGATGTACTTCTTAATGGCATGTTAAGTTCTGCATTTTGGACACTTGAATTTTTATGCATTATTGTATTTGCCATGTGTCCCTTATTAGTAACTTATGCCTTGTTAACATTATCGATCAAGCTTGACATTTTAAGCAAATCTGAAATTGACTCATATTTACTTTTGCTCATCATTATTAACGTAGGGCATATTTCTACTCCATTTTAATCGCTTTGCATGTCCATTTATTTACATTATAAAAATTGATAAAAAAAATGCATGTTTATTTTAATGCATTATCTTGTTTTATCCCTGCATGATTTTGACCTATATACCTTGAACTCAACACTTAATTAAATAGACTCAAATTCAATTAATACGAGAAAGGCTCGTGTCCCTGAGTTCGACCTTGGTTTCTTGCCAAGTAAAATAAATCACGATCACCTCATTTTGATTGATTATAGCATATCTTTAAATGAGGTGATCTTTTGATGACCAAAATCGGCCCGACTGCTTCGACATGTTGAGGTGCTAAGAACGCACCCTTAAAGGGTCGATTTTGCGGTTCGTCATTCCCGCCTCCACACAAGCAACCCTCCGTCGCACAACCTATCAATCGTAGGATATAAGTTATACAGATGGAGAATATGCTTGACACATATAATCATGAAGAAGATATTGAACACTTAAAATCATGGCCAATATTCCAAAATCAACAACAAATCAACATAGATCTGCACCAACTTGCCGGCTAAAAATAACAACATTAGACAGAACACCTTAACTAGCTTCTCAAAAAAGAACACCTTAACCAAGTGGGCTGAATTTACACACACACACACAATATGTTCAAAGAAGTACTGTTTTCTATTTTGACTGAGTCAGACATCACACATATTAGTAACCTTCGATACCTCTATTAGATAAGGCATGCATACAATGGAATCGGATATAATGAGACTCCTGCTGTCAGTCTGCAAAAACTCAATAAACCCAAACAATGCATGAAAATCTATAACCGTAAAAGATGAAATCCACAATGGGTAAGAAATAACACCTACAACCAAGAATGCTCCAACAATAAAGTAACAAATTGGTTTGCATAGTCGCAATAACAAACACACCTTTTATAAAACACAAAATCAACAAAGAAAATTTCGTAAGAAATATGAACATACCAGGAGATCGATGCGCAATCAAAATCAGCACCTTTACATGTAATAACCAATACACCTCAACGAAACCGAGGAAAGAGGCTAAGAAGAAAGTCACTACTAAACCCTTATTATCCAAGGCGAAAAAAATGTAACGCATACCTTCATCGGAAGCCTAACCAGCAGCCGGAAGAGAAGATGGAAGGAAGACGCGGAAAGGAGCTAGACGGAGATCAATACCTTTACATGCACATAACCAACACATCTCAACGAAACCATATAAAAGATGGCAAGAAGAAAGATGGTGGGAAACCCTTGACAAAAAAGGGTTCCACGTACCTTCGTCAGAAGGCAAGCACAATTGGAAGAGAAGGCAAAAGTATGACAGGAAAGAGTATCGACAAAGGGTAAGTGATGCAAGGGAAACCGACCGACGAAAAAGAAAAGACGGAGATTTGAGGGCGAGAAAATGGAGAGCCTAAAGATGGTGACTCAATAGGTGGAAGTGCATGTGACATTCTTAACATTAACACGCGACCTTTAATTTGGCATCAACGAGAATCTATATACTTGGCAGGAGCAGGAATGACACAAAGACTGGAAAAGGAGAAACTGATAGCAATTCCTCATCGTGCCATGTGCCTCATAATGAGCGAAAAACCCACCTTTATATAGACTATATAGATCATACAACTATCATCTGTGCGTCATTCAATTTTCCATCCAACAACTTTGCATTCTTTAACTTGTTTCCTTTTTAACTTCTAACTCGCTTTTTATTCCTTTTGCGGTTTTTATATTTATTTTGTTGTCCTTACATATGATAAAATGATTAAGCTATTAAAATATGTTATTGATATATACATGTAGAGGAATAATTGGAGATTTTTCATCCGTTTGTATTAAGAGTTTATTTTTTTTATAGTATGAGAGAAGATACTAGAATTGCAGATAATAAGTAATATGTAAATCATGCACAAAACTTATTATCAACAATATAATGTTTTATCTAATAAGCCAAAAAAATATAAAAAATTGCCAAAAGTGATCCCAATACCCTTAGCCCATGCAAGAACACAACATGTGCGACCTAGACACACTCACTAATTTAGCTGAATAAATTTAAACATATCACACACGCTATCCACTATTTGAGTTACGTGTATTAGTCGTATCTTCAAATTAAAAATCTCACGTTAAATTCACCAACAAAAATAAAATCGTTGTCTCTGTCATCAAATACACAATAACAAAAATTGTTAATCATAAAAATAGCTCACATATATAAATTGTAAAAAATAACTTTAAATATCAAACTCTTCCCATCTATTTTCATCAGCTATCCAACTTAAACAATTTACTTACATCAATGTGTTATTAGAAGCAATAACAAAAAGGAAACTATCCTCCGGGAGAGGACGCAAGAATAGAGACACGGAGTAATCCCAAACTCTCCGCACCTTTCTCCACCCTTAATTAGATCTCCCCATCGCCATGGACGGGGGTGGAGGAGGAGTTCCTCCCGACGCCGAGATGGCCGACGCCTCCTCCGCCGCCGTCGCCCCGCCTCCGCCGGGCATGGACAGCATCCCGGCGAGCCTGAGCCACGGGGGACGCTTCATCCAGTACAACATCTTCGGCAACGTCTTCGAGGTCACCTCCAAGTACAGGCCCCCCATCATGCCCATCGGCAAGGGCGCCTATGGCATCGTCTGGTACCCACCAATTTCTTATCCCGCTAAATCTGCCAACCGGTCGAGACCACCGATTTCTAGCGTCTCACTTATTGCTCTTGTTCTTCGTTGGTTTCAGCTCGGCTTTGAATTCGGAGACGGGGGAGCAGGTGGCCATCAAGAAGATCGCCAACGCCTTTGACAACAAGATCGACGCCAAGAGGACGCTCAGGGAGATCAAGCTGCTCAGGCACATGGATCACGAGAATGTGAGCCATTTCATTCTTTCTTTTTCTCAAAGTCGGTTCTTTTTTTCTTGGCTTTTGACAATGCCGTTTCGTTCTGGATGTTATACATTGGATTCGGGTTGGGAATGGGAGATGAGCAATCTTCGCTCTTTGATGTATTCATTTCCAGAGGTGGCAGCTGGCTTTTTGTGGAGAGAGAGAGAGGGGAGGAGGAATAAGAAGAAGTAGCAGCGGCAGCAGCCTTGCTTTCTGTTTGGCAGTTAGTTTGGGCGGGATTTAAAATGACCAAATTCTGTTTCTAAATTGTCTTTTGTTTTCATTGTTGTCGAGATTCCTTTCAAAAAAAAAATTGTTATTGAGAATCTTGAGATTGGTTGGTCATTTATGACAGAATCCATGCTTGTTTTGGGTAACTGATTGATGAACACCAAATGCGGGAGGCTTCAAAAAAAAAACACCAAATGCGGGCGATCACCTGCATTATAACTGGAATTCATATTGTTGGAAAATTCCTTTCTCTCCCAGTTTAGTTGCTCGGGCGAATTTGGTCCGGATGTGTTTGGGTCATTTTGAATATTTTCGTCCCGTATAAAAGGCGAAAATCTCACCATGTACATCTGTTTATTCCTTCAGTTCAATTTTATACAAAGGCATGCGAGAAAACATATCTACTGCATAAACAAGGGGAAGATATTTACATGAATCTGAATGACTATGTGCTTTTAACAACACAATCTTACTGATTATGTTGGTTTTCTGGGTTATAATGGGTGATAGGTAATTAAAAAATAAAGCTGTCTTAATGTTAGATGGTGTTAAAATGCATATTAGGACAACTATGTAGAGGATGGAAGATATATTATATGGTATAGACTATCTCTTGGACGGAGTTTGATAACCTGGTGAAAAGAAGAATGCAATTGTTTCTACATCAAGTGTTAATATACTTCCTCCGAGTACAGATGTGGATGTTCCCTTTTGGCTTCATAAACCTATGAACCATAACTTTTGATTCACATCTGTCACCTTCAAGCCAGTTTTCTGCAGCAAATCAATGTTCACTGGGATGTACCATTTACTTCACACTTTATAATTTGAAACTGTTTATTCAGATGCATATCATATGAACTTCTCCTAGTTGTTAATCATATTCATTTGAAGGGAAGTTTGAAGCAAAAATGAAGATTCTAGCAATTAATTTATTGCATGGAAAAATATCAAAGTTGCAAAGTCACTATTGGTGAAAAGGTTTGCTTTGCATTGTTTTGAGATAATTGAAGATAAATCTTAAGGTGTTTAGGCATTTGCATCAAACGCCAGTTGCCTCCCTAGTTAGAAAGTGGGAGGTGTTGGAAAATGCACCTTTCACGAATTTTAATGGAGGGACTTGGTTATTAAGATTCATCCTCACATATGCCCAAGATAAATTATCAAGAGGTCAACGAATCGATACATATTTTAAGCTTCATTATAGTCTCTTCTACATTATAAATATATTTTATTTTGCATTAAACAAATCATTATAAACACTGATCCTTCTGCTTGCAGGCATGCTAACATAGGTTTCTTTTTTTAGAATGTTGTGTTGTGAATTGAATCAAGGTCATCAGGATTTGGTAACTTGCTTACTTACATGGCCCCTTAAGTGGGTTGACATAGGCTCATATCTTATTTGTTAATTGATGAAATCCATAATTAAGATAATTTATTTGATAATGTAATTTGTATTAACCATTAATATTATGCAGTTTCATTTGTTAGGATGATAAGCTAGGTTGCTATATTCTTTTATATCTAAATTTGTTAATTTGAGTTGTAGCATGACTTTTTCATAGCAAATACTTTCTTCAAAAAGAGGAAGGACCATTTAATTACTTATAAGAGTGACCCGATTAAAACACAGATAGATTACTTTACAATAAGGAGAAGAGATCAGTTGTGTCACAAAGATTGCAAAGTAATCCGAGGAGAGAGCTTGACATCTCAGCATCGCTTGCTAGTCATGGATGTACAGATTAAAGGATTAATAAAGAAAAGGTCGGCTCCCAAAATCATTAGAACTAGATAATGAAATCTTCAACTAAAGCAATATAGGTTCAACGAGAATGTTTTAGAAGCTTATCTTGGGATTGTAATGGAAGTGGAAATGAGATGTGGGAGGTCGTAGCATCTTGTATCTGAAGGGTAGCCAAAAAGATGCTAGGAAAGTCTAAGGGAGGAGTTCCGGGCCAAAATGAGGCTTGGTGGCGGAGTGACGGGATGCAAGAGAAGCTTAAAATTAAAGAGCTTGTTTTATAGCTATGCATAAAGATAGAACAAAGGAAACTGTCACAAACAACAAAACAACGAAGAAGGAAGCAGAGAAGGCTGCAAGTAAAGCTAAGTCAAAAGCTTATGAAGTTTTGTACAAAAATCTTGACTCTAAGGTGGGTCGGAAGGATATATTCAGATTGGTCAAAGCAAGAGAAAGAAAGATCAAAGATCTTTCTCAAATGAGATGTATTAAGGATGAGGAAGGATGCATGCTTGTTACTTAGAAAGGTATAGAGACTAGTTGGAAGCAGGATATCCATAAGCTTTTCATTGGGGAAGGAAATACATAGATGACTTTGGGATATCTAGCTAGCAGTGAAAGTTACCCGAATCATGCAAACTATAGATGAGTACAAGTGAAGGAAGTAGAGGAGGCTTTGAAGGTTATGAAACATTGGAAATGTATAGGATATGATGACATTTCTATAGAAGCATGGAGGGTTTCTAGGTGAACGTAGTTTGACTTGGCGCACACATTTATTCAATTTTATATAACGAAGCAAAGAAATACCTTAAGAATGGAGGAGAAGCATTGTGTTACCTCTTTATAAGAATATAAGAGATATTCAAAGTTGTTTGAATTATATAGGTATCAAACTGATGAGCCATACAATTAAAATTTGAGAACCCATGATCGAAAGAAGGTTGAGGCAAGTTTCCAAAGTAACAGAAAACCAAATTGGATTCATGCTAGGTCGCTCAACTATTAAAGCTAGTCACTTGTTGAGAAGAACAATGGAGATTTATATAGCTAAAGGAAGAAACTCAATATGTTTTTATTGATTTGGAGAAGGCTTAGCATTTAGCATTACGTGAGAGAGGAAAGTACATGTTCTCTACATTAACTTTATAAAGGATATGTATGCTGGGGCTTCATCTTGTGTAAGGATCGATATTGGGAAGACTGACTATTTTGACATTAGCATTGGTCTGCATCAAGGTTCAACTTTGAGTCCATTCCTTTTTGCTTCGATTATAGACGAGTTGATTATTAGTCACAATTCAGGATGAGATATCTTAGTGTATGTTGTTCGTCGATGATATTATGTTGATTGATGAGACTAGAGATGGAGTAAATGAGAAGCTTGGGGTTTGGAGACATGCCTTAGAAACTAAATGATTTCGTATAAATAGGACTAAGACTGAATATATGAAGTCCACATTTGATGGAAGCAGTGGTGAAGGAATCGAGGTGAAGATTGGAGATGATAACATTCATAAGAAAAACCCTTTTAGATACTTAGGATCTATTTCCAACATGATTGGTAATCGAATCAGTCGATGGAGATGTTACTTATAGAATAAAGTGGAGAGGAGCCTCTACTGTTCTATGTGATAAGAAAATTCCTTTGAAATCAAAGGAAAGAATTACAAAGCATCTATGAGACCTGCTACCGAAATGTTGGCTTGTTAACCATAGACATGTGCAAAGAATGACAATAGCGGAAATGAAAATGTTAAGGTGGATGTGTGGTCATACATGAAAGATCAGATTCAGATCTACGCGATCAAAAGGAAAGTTGTTGTATCTTCGATAGAGGATAAGATGAGAAGATTGCTTAGGATGGTTTAACCATTTCCAAAGAAGGTCGGTTGATGCATCGGTTAAAAGATGCGAAATTTGGGATATTGAGCCAGTTAAGAGAGGGCGTGGAAGGCCCAAGAAGTGTTGGAATGAGACTATCCGAAGGGATCTTAGTTATTTGGATCTAAACCTGAGAATGACCCAAGATATATTTGAATAGATGCAAAGAATCCATGTAGCCGACCCTACTTAATATGGTAAAAGGCTTGGTTGTTGTTGAGTTGTAGTCAAGTCACATTGAAATTATAATTTGAATTTTGGCTCCCAAATCTTCTCTTTTGCTATCTTCTTTCTTTTATGGAATATGTATTCTTGTTCCCATTCTACCCCCATGAACAAAGCTTGTCGTGCTTCTCTCCATTCTCTTCCCTTCCAAATTTAGACTACATCATTTGGTATTCGAGCGTGGGCATCCAAATTGTTATAATTGTTGATGATTGTACAGAGTATGAGAAGAAGATTAGAAGATCGAGCAAAATTTTGTGCTTTGTCTTCCTACAATTAGGGATGAGCATTGGACTTGGCCTTTGTGGGCCATGCATGGCTACATCCGAACCCATTTAAAGCAGTGGAATTTGGGCCAGGCCAAGGCTCATAAAATATAGCAAAGTTTGGCCCAAGCCAAGCCAGACCTAGAAATAATAGGCTGGACTTGGGTCGGATGGCCCAAACTGCCGATACATAAATTTTTTAAAAAAACTACCAACACACATGGTTCAGAAAGTCGGTATGCAGTATTCATTCGGTCAGGCGGTCTGAAGCGAGTAAGCGGGCATGCAGAAGTATATGCGGACTATTCAGTTTCTATCATTTTAATTAAAAATAATTAGCAATATAATATAAATTCAAATACTAGACATTTCATATTAAAAAAACATAAAATGTAAGTATTCTAATGTGAAGATTTTCAATCCAAGGTCAGAAGCATTTCCAAAGTTGTCTATTTAGATAAAAGAGTGGAACATAAGATTCAGAACAAAACAAGGTTCAGGAAAGCGGTATGCGTATGCGTTCGGACATGTCACCGAATACTGAATAAGCGGTATGCGGGGGCATATGCGGGGTATATGCGGTTATACGCGGTTTTCTAATTTTTAATTTAAAAATAAATAAATATATATGAATAACATTACCACTGAATTTATGTATCTAAGTGGAGTTAAAGAAGAATTAAGAAAAGCGGTTCATGTTAGATGGGTGTTTATATGCTTTTAATTGCCTCATATTTAATCACAAAAAACATTTACCATAAAAACTTCACATATTAGATGATTCATGGTAACAAAACTTCAATACACATACATGCACTACATGAGTAAAACCTCAATCTCCATTTATAAAAATATTCGACGATATATTACATATACTTGTGAAAACAATACATGAGGAAAACATAAAACATTGCATATACATAATGGTATAATGCATTGCAATTGTATACAAAATGCATGTCATATTCTTACAATAGAATGAAGGAAGAGGCGGAGTTACGGAATTAAGGACCTGAATGAGAAGATTGAAAAGTTGGAGCTGCTGGAGCAGTATGCGGGGCATATGCGGATATGCGGGGCATATGCGGGCCGCATATGCGGGAAGGACGCATAATGCACTGATTCATGTAATCGGTGCGTTCTGCATGCCGCACGGGCATATGCGGCCCGTGCGGCCGATTTCATCAACACTGGAACAAAATATCTATGAATGACAACTTAAAAAAGGTTCATAACAACTCAAAAAAGGTTCATAGTTCATACACAAATAATCAAACTCCTAATCTAAATAAAATATGTAGAAATATGATTCATAACAATACATAAACAATTTTACTAACCCCCCCAAAGTTAGCCTAAGAATTTCAAGCACTTAATAATGGATAAAACTTAACATTCGATTAGGGATTCATGTAAAGATTACCTGCATATAGGTGGAGGAGAACATGGCAGAGGAGGTCCAGGCGGAGGGGGTCCAAGCGTCAAGGCAAGGTCCAGGCGGAGGGTCCAGGGCGGAGGAGGTCTACGCGGAGGAGGTCCAGGCAGAGGAGCTCCCACTGGTGGAGAGGGTCCAAGCGTCAAGGCAAGGTCCATGGCCCAGGCGGAGGGGGTCCAAGGCGAAGGAGGTCCATGCGGAGGAGGTCCAGGCGGAGGAGCTCCCACTGAAGGAGACGAGAAGCGCTGGAGGAGGAGCGTTGGAGGCGGAGGCAACAGAGCATCGTCGACAGTAGATGCTAGGACTTTGTAGCATCGTCGAAAGTCTCAAGCTTTGCTCGAGTGGGGAAGGGCCGAAGGGGTTTTATTTCCATATTCAAAAGCGGCCGCATATGCGGAATACTCAGTCCGAGTACACGGGCTTGGCGTATATTCAACGTCTAGACCATATGTGGTGCGCTCTATGGCCGCCTCTGTATATGCGGCCGCCTAGGCCGTTTTTCTGAACACTGCCAACACATAATAAGAAAACCTGATAATTGCCTAAGTTGCTCTTTCATACACATGCCATCAATACATACTTTTTTAATTCATTATTCAAAAGGATCGATCTCCACATTCTGGTATAATCTCTTATTAAGTATCTTAAAGATGATTTACGCCTTACACTTCTAATTTGTTATAGGAAAGGTCTCAAGAATTGGAGGTCGACTGAATGCAATATATTATCTTCATATTGACCAGCCACTTGTATGGGGAACAAGATACCAATAAAACTTTCTAAGAGAAAAAATAAAAACATATATTATTTAGCATATATTATGTACCATTTTAGCATTGTATATTATATTAGGTTAACGGGCCGAACACGGCTTGGGTAAACCTTGTCCCAAAAATGCATACGGGTCTATATTTTGGCCAAGGATTCAATCCATTTCAATTTTGAGCTTGGACCGACTCGTATTAAGAGGGTCAGATCTTGAATTGGGCTGGGTGACCTGACCCAATGCTCATCCCTACCTACAATCATGCGCATACTAATTTCCATTATCTCTTCCAACGATCAAAATTTTCTATTTACAACTCGAAAAATCTGGTGAAATCTATAAGAAACATTCTAAGCACTCGAAGAAGAAAATACAATAAAGATATTAATAACGGTAATACTTGCAACATCCACACGCCATTGTCGACAAGTTACATTGACTTATGTTGACTTGTTGATCTCTTGCAAGTCTTGATGCGGCGAGGAATTATCAACCAACCACAATTGCCCTTTCAACTATATGAGAATTGGATTCAACGGAAAAGAAAGAAGAGAACAAATGCGCAGATATGGGGTCATCGTTTTCAATCCTTTTCAATAGTTGGTATACCTTTAAATAGAATACATAATATAATCCTAAGAATCAAACTAAACAAATTTAAAAACAAACTATCCTAACAACATAGCTTGTTAAATTAAAAAATAAATCAAATTATCCTAACCAGTGAAATTGAAATCGTACTACTATTCCAATTTGTTGTTTAATACAAGTGAAATACATAAATAAAATGTTCTAATTTGGGATTGCATCTTTTGTCTTGTAATTTTGTTATTTCTAAAATATTCTCCTTTTACATCTATATTTTTGCACATGGGTTCACTCAAATCTATAAGGTGGACTATCTGGACACATTCTCTTCGGTTGCTCGCCACTTTACACTTCAAGTTCTCCTTATTGTAGTAGTGGTACATGATTAGCTTTTATTTCAGCTTGATGTCAAAAATGCATTTCTGTATGGTGATTTCCAAGAAGAAGTCTATGTGCAGCAACCTCCGGGGTTTGCTGCTGAGGGGGAGTGTCAGCATGCTTGTAGACTTCACAAGGTCATCTATGGCCTTAAGTAGAGTCCAAGGGCTTGGTTCCAGAAACTCTCGGACCTGATTGAGAAGGATGGATTCAATAGATCAAATGCAAACCATTCATTGATTGTTCAGAGGACCCACATAGGTACGGGCACTATTAAAGTCTATGTTGATGATATCCTTGTTACATGAGATGATTTGCAATGGATCAAAAAAGCAAAAAAATTTCTTGGTCAATAGTTTGTCACCAAGGATCTTGGCATCCTACGGTACTTTTTGGGGTTAGAGTTTGCCAGAAATCAACAGGGTCTTGTGATGACCCAAAGAAAATATGTTACATATATGCTAGTTGAGACAGGCATGACTGGGTGCCGACCTGCCACTACTCCTATGGATCCGAGTATGAGTCTATACGATGATGATACTGAGGAGGTGGAAAGGAGAAGATGCATAGAATCGATGGGAAAGCTACTTTATGTTACCATCACTAGGCCAGACATCTCATTTGCTGTTAGTCAGGTCAGTCTGTTTATGGAGTAACCCAGACATGTACATATGGATGCAGTCCATATGATCTTGAGGTACTTGCAGGTGCATGATTGTTGTTCAGAAAAGGGACATCTCTCACTATCACAGTTTGCACAGATGCACACTATGGAGGATGTCCTAAGGATAGGAAGTTGACGTCAGTCTTTGCTGTATTTATTGGCGGTTCTTTAGTGTCCTGGAAGAGTAAGAAACATATTGTGGTTGCCAGGTCTATTGCTGAGTCAGAATATAGAGCTATGGCATAAAGGAGCACAGTGATGATGTGGGCCCGAGATGTTTTAGCTGACTTATATATATTGACGTGCCACTTCCTATGCAATTATAGTGGGATAACCATGCATGCTTATTCATTGCAAATAATGCTGCTTTTCATGAGAGAACTAAACATATTGAAGTATATTGCCACTATACACGGGATATGATTCAGAAAGGCTTTATTTCTACTTCCCATGTAAGCTCTGGGGAACAAACTGCATACATTTTCACCAAGGCCTTACTCAGAGGACCCTTTCAAAAGTGTACATCCAAGCTGAGCATGATTGACATCTATGCTCTATCTTGAGGGGGAGTGTAGAGATATTATTATGTATATGTACCGTTTTTGCAGTTTATATTCTTTTCTTCCATCTTATGTAATTTACTCATGGGCTTCTCCTCCATATAAGAGAGCCCTAGGGTTCTTTGGAATAATAAATTTGATTTTTTCCTAGCAATCCTCTTTGCCCCCTTCACGACCATCTCCTTTTTAGTCGTTGCATCACCTGGTGAAAGCCTCGAAGTGGTCAACAATCACATTTCCAATCTGTTTATCTCTCAGAAACTGCTTTGCTGCTTTCTTACTGTTTTTTGTAAGGTTCCTTCTCCTTCTGCCACTTGCTATTATGTGGAAGAAGCCTGTATTTACATCCCTTGCCTTTATCTAATTTCGTCTTGATTGTTGATGGTAGTTGATCTCTCCTTGAGGAAGGTTGCTTTAGGTAGCCGATAGCTAGTGAAAAATAATCGGATCTTTCATAGATTTGATAAGAATCCATGTAGCTGGCCCTACTTAAAGTGGGAAAAAGCTTTGCCATTTTTTTCGATGCCAATTGATCTCTTTCTTATGTCACCTTCTTTGTCAACGTTCTGTTGGTGTAGTCTGTGTTCCCTCTCCCCCTTATCAAAAGGTTGGATATTCTGAATCAGGTCCAACCTTTTCTCCTCCTGAACCAGTTTCGTGATGGCTTCTCGCTTGGTCAACATATATTTATGAAGATCTTTGAGAGATTTCTGCAGTCTTTCCAGTTTGAGAACAAGATGCCCAGTAGCTGAACCCCACGTCACGTTTGTTTTCCATTACTCTGCTAGCCAATATCTGTAGCTTGGTTCCATCAGGTATGATTTCTCAAACCTAAAGAATGAATACGGCCGTATCTCTTCCCTTGACTCTTATATGAGAGGAGTGGGATCAAATCTTAGTGCTCAATGCTCCCTACCGAAGCTAGTTGATATCATCGAGCAGGTTTGGAGACAAAGGAATATATTGAGCATCGACCTTGCTGTTGAGAGTCTCTACATAAATGACAATAGGAGATAGTATGCAGAAAGCTTGGTGTATAGCACAAAGAATTCACATGCATCGTGGTACAATAACAAGTGTGAGATGTTGTAAAGAGGTGTAGGTAGGCATGCGTTGGGGTGTTATACCTGTTTTGTCTCTCCTTTTTTACTTTTATATGAATCCAGAAGGCATCCCACACTGGATAACCATCCTTTGGCATCTCGAAAAGAATCTCCCCACAATAGTCAATTGAGCTTGGCTTACTAGTTTCTAGTTTCTACATAAGTTACACAACCTATTCGCTTGTGTTTTAACAACGATGTGATCGATTGCACTACGCATACTGTTGCAATATTTTGCCGAATAAACCGAATATTCGGTTGAATATTCTTATTCTGTGGGGTCACCGAATAGAATATTGATATTCAGTCAATATTCGGTACAACTCGAATATTCCCGAATATCTGGCCTGCCGAATATTCGACTGACTATGGCAATAGGCTACTGATTTTTTTACTTTTTTTATTTTGATATTTTAAAGGTTCTCATTTATTCCGGTATCGCCATAAATGTTAAATGTCCATATATATAACTTGTTAATTGGTACTTTTATCTTGTATTCTTATTGATTGATGACCATATATGTATAAATATATAAGAATATATATCAGACATAATATTTATATTTAAAATAATTAAAAATTGTCTAGCCGAATAATTCCGTATATTCTCCCGAATACCGAAAATTCTTTAATCAGTGACCCATTTGACGGAATACCGAATAGGCGAATACCGACTTCTGCAACACTCTACACAAGGCAATTAGGAGGAACTCCCATCATGTCATTGGCTTCTTTGTGGGCTAAGCAGCGAGTTTCTCTACTGTTCTTTGCCCTCCTACAGCCTGATCTTGGCCAACTTATATATACACAAAAACATTATATCTTCTCATGTTTGTTGCAAAATGAAGGTCTTTGGTATTAGTGCCACCTTTTCTGAGTCACATTGTCTGGAAGACTGCTGCCACTGAATTTCTTTTTCAAAGCTTTCTTTGGAACTACCTCCTTCAAGCTTGTCCTCTGCCAGCTTGCAGGTGTCCTCTTTATGAAGTTTCATGAGTATTTCCTATACCCTTGACAAGCAAGATTTTCAGCCATCTCCATACCAGTTAGGGTGATACCCGGTGAGGCAGTTGCTACCTCGATGGAGTCCTCCCTCGCGTCTGTACATTAAACAACACTTGCATGACTTATCTTTTGAGGAGAAAAACATTGGTTAATTGTTTTAGTAGACCCCTACTCGCTTTCCATATTCTTAAGTAGGTCAAAGCATTCTACTTGCAAGGATATATATACTGACTATACCTAACATCTAAATATTCTACAGACTAATCAGTTTGCCTGGCAAAAATCGGATCTAAAAAATCAGGCTCCCCTCGATATTAAAGGCATCATGAGCACTCGACATCCTTTGTTGCATAAAGATATGCCAGAGCATTTTGTATCAAATTTAGATGGATGCGTGATTTGTTGTTACTTGTACCCAGCGATGTTCTAGAAGCCACATATTTTGACTTTGAACTTGTAAGTTCTTTTCAAATCAGTGCTCCCATAAGCAGATATATATTTAATTTGTTGGATTAGTCAGTGGGATTTAAAAACCACGTGGGTCCACATCAGATCAATACTCTCACTTGTTGCCACTATAGTCATTCTCAATATTTTGTATATTTTGATGTGTATTATTGTCAGGTCTATGTTTAAAATACCTTTATCGTTGCTGCAGGTTGTCGCCATTAGGGATATAATTCCACCGCCTGTTCGAGATTCATTTAATGATGTATATATTGCATATGAACTTATGGACACTGATCTTCATCAGATAATCCGGTCCAATCAATCTTTATCTGAAGAACACTGCCAGGTATCATTACCACAATAGACCTATCTTCAATTTATAGTCTAGAATTAAAATTTCTAAGGATATATGCCATCCTCTGCCATGTCTATTACATGCTACATTTGCATTGATGACGGAAAAACTTGCTATTTTATTTGTTTAGTTTAAGAGGATGCTAGTTGTTGGAATATTTGTAGTGGACTATGTTAGGACATTTTTTTGAGTTCTTGAAGTCTCTGCAGTGATCTAAAAAATTAGTAATGATTTATGTCCTTATTCTTCCGAATTTAGATAAGATATTCAGGAGTTCTCATGGAAATGTACCTTTTTTGGTTGTTCCATGCGCTCCAAGGGATTCTTATGTGTTAAGGTTCGGTCAAAATAGGAATACAACTATAACTTACCGAATTGACATTGTCATGCTCTGTAAACAATGTTTTAAAAGATGAAAGGCGAATGGAGGCGGTTTCCTAGAATTGTGGTGCTGCATATCCTTGAGACGGTCGATGTGCAAGCCTCATTCCCCCTAAAAAGCATGCATTTTAACCATAAATATTGCATAATATTAAGAAAACCATAGTATAACATAAATTTCTATACATTTAATGCAATTAATTTTTTAATATAATTCTCAGTGCCGAAGTGAACAAATATTATTGCTAGTATCAAGCATTGTTAATAAACTACAAGACAAGCATTACCGCTAAAAGAGCCTAATTTAATTCCATGTTATATAACTATAAAACAATGAATGACGTCATGCATAAAAATATTACCATACAATTCCACATGATAGTTCACACTCCACAACAGTTGACGATCCACATTTCAGTTCACAATCACGGAAATTGGATCTAAATATTTCAAATTGAACATGGGTATATATGCTAGTATAATTTTAAAATTAAACTGATTTGTCAATAAAAACAATCCATAGCATAGTTATTTATTTTGATACTCCAAGGCTGTATAATTAAAAATTCATGCTGCCAAGGTCTAAAATATCGTTAAATTTTGATGAATATTATCGAAATCTTGGTTTCACCCAACCAATGATGTTGGTACCCCATATCATATTTTTTCTAGGATTCTCCAAGATGTTGGTGATATATTGTCAAGATATGGCCAAAAAAATGAACAATGAAGACCCCTTTTGATTTTCTTGGCATTTCTACTGGTATAAGCTAAATCACTTTCTCGTTTTCCCAATTCATTTTTGGCAATGCGGAACTTGTAGCTATGAAGCACCCTTGTAGCTCTTGGATTCAGAGTCCTCCGCCGACATAGATGGTTTGCAATTTTTTATCTTAAGCTTCGACATCGGTGCGACAAAGGCTTAACTTTTTGATACTTCTTAATTACTCCGTATATTATATTACCGGTTTGTTATAACTTGACGTTTAAAGTCATCCGGCTTAAAACCTAGTTGAAGATTTGCCTAGATTACCGATATATGCCGCTACCCACCATAATATATAGTAAAGTAAAGCTCTTGATTTCAAATTCCATTTTCTAAAGTTAAATTTATATCCAAGTTTTATTAGATTGATCTTAGATGACTCAAATGGAATTATTTAAATATCCAAGCCAGCCATATGATTTCGATTTGAGTGAAATTGGTTAGATCAACAAGTCGTATAATGTCGATTCGAGTTGTTACAAATAATATCATTATCTTTTTTGTATATAATTCATATAATGCAAATATTTTGTGTGAGTCTGACGCAAGAGGGAGGCGAATTGTGCAATATACAATTATCCAATAACAATATCTAAATAAAAATAATTCATAAATCACAGAGATAGAAGAATAACAAACTACAAAGACAATGCTTTTTACGTGGAAACCCAAGCGGGTGAAAACCACGACCCAGACCCATGTTCTAGGATTTCCCCTTCGCACTCTTGGTGAAGCATGTTTCCAATATTCCATCACTACTTTAACTCGAGGGTAGCACAACTTCCGTATAACCTATACCCTTCCTTGGACAATCCCCAAAGGAAGATTTTATCTCTCACAGAGAAAGGAATCCACAACTCGGATACCTATATAGAAAATGTTAAACATAATATTGTTAAGCAGTGGGACTTGAATTCACAAGCTTACAGACTTTAAGCGCAACATATGCTCGCGAATGATGATGATCACATTAGAGCACAGAGAGCATGTAACAACTTCAGTAGCAAGAAGCTTTGTATTGAATAGAGCTCGAGAGCGCATAAATGCTGTACGAACTCAAATATTACACAAAATGATCATTCTTTCTTTTCTTTTGAGAGTAGAAGATGCCTCTCTTGGTCGTGTCTCTCAAACAATGAGCCATAGGGGTCCCTTATATAGGGTTAGAAGAGTTGTTGGTGTCAAAAAATAGAAAGTTCCAACGTTCTGATTTCCAAAATCCATGAAATGATCCGCACAGACCCGAACCCAACCGGACAATAAAGTTGTCAATCAACATTAATTGACCTAAATCGATCAATTGATCGTAAATCGAAAGTCGTTCGGGCGAAATTGACTGAAAATCGATCGCATCGTAAGACGTGCCACGGAAAAGTCGCAATGTGAATCCAGAAACTGCAAAACAAACCGAGACTACCTAAAAATCCCATTCGACGAAATAAGACCAACGGAATCGACCGTTCGTCAATCAGAGATCGTTTGATATTTTTAAATCACAAAATTTAACTCTAAACCAAAACCGTATCTTGAAAATTTCGGGGATTCGTCCTCAATCCAAATTTTATGAATATTATACTCATATTGATCGTTGTTTAGAGACAATCAAAATTTAACTCTAAACCAAAACCGTATCTTGAAAATTTCGGGGATTCGTCCTCAATCCAAATTTTATGAATATTATACTCATATTGATCGTTGTTTAGAGACAATCAAACCGAGATATTTCACATCGAAATTCGGAACTTGATATGCGATTACGACCAACTTTATGTATGTCAAATAAAGAGAGATTTGGTTAATTTTTTTTAAATCAGTAGCAGACAACAGTCTGCCTAATTCCAGTATATATATATAATATAAAATAGAAATTTTAAAATTTCTTGATAAGCTACTGTCTATTTTGCAAAAATAAAAAATAAAAGGCAGCAGCTGCTGCTCATGTCCGCCGTTTTCCTCTTTGGTTATATAACCATTCCCTTTCCCTTTTCCCCATTCTATACCTTCGTACCATACGTTCCCAACTAGAGAGGAGCTCCAAACCCCTCTCCTCTCCTATCCTCTTCCATTTCCTTTCTTTCTCTCCCACTTTTTCTTCTTTTTCCATTTTGTTTAGCCGAGAGGAGCTCTCAGATCCATCTCTTCTCTCTGTTGGAGCCTCCCCATCCTCAGGAGCTTGCTGGAGTACCTGCTGGGGGCTGCCTGAAACCGCCCTTGGAATTGTTATTTCATGCAATTGATAATCTAATTTTGGAGAAGATCTATAGGTACACTCCCCTCTACCCTCCTACTTTGCTGCCATGCATGCTATTCCTACCCCTTTTGACTCCAGAATTAGTGCTCTTTTCATGAGTAATGTGTTGTCTTGGACAAGATTATAGATAATATTTGGTATGTTGGGAAGGTATGATTCTCTTTCTTAGTCCTTACATTTGCTGCAGTCGAAGGCCAAAGCATCATCGTTTCTTCTTTTGTTTGTTCCTTGGAATCCTCAACATAAGGTAGACTGCAATTACTATGATATATATATATATATATATAATAAACTCAAATTTGCTGGAATGTTATTATAGATTGCATATGTTGTTAAATGATAGTAATATATATAATATATATATATATATATATGCATATGTGTGTGTATATATATTTAATGGATAATTAATTGATTTCTGTAGAACTAATGCAAAGCTACTGTGAGCCTTTCTTTCTCAGTATTGGAATCCTTTTTTGAATGGATATGAAATCCTCTGGCTTAGTAGATGAATGGAAATCTTGCATTGGCAATGTCTTCGATTCCAAGTACAATTTCGATGCTACTGCATCTTTTTATTTTGAAGTAAATTTCTACTTATGTCATGTTGCTATATTAAAATCAAGGAATATGAAAGAAGATTGCACGATGTGTTTAATGCTTTCTGCCACCACAAGTGCTTTCTGCCACCACACACACAATTCCTAATCTAATACTTAAATTTGAAGTGCAGTGAAAGTCCCTTAGGTAGCGTTTGGTTCGCGGGTTACCTGCGGGTTAGGGGAGTTTACCCCCCTTAACCCACATCCCTCTCTCCCCCCGTGGGCCCCACTTTATTCCTTTTTAAAAAAATTAAATAAATCAATTTTACATCATCAATCCTATCAAAAAATAATATATTATACCATCATATCATATAAAAATTATAAAGTACTCCACTTCTACTCCCTTTTCCTAACTTCAATACAATCACATCACAATAACTACTCACTTTTTCAAACTCCAATACAATCATATCACCCCAAACCCACTTCTAACCCACCCCTAGTTTAACCCTCTATCCAAACACCAAAACACAAAAACGGGTTACCTTCTACCAGTTTAACCCGCCTTAACCCGCCAACCAAACGCACCCTTATATTTACCTCTCATTTTTCCTTCTTACCTGAACATATTTTCATGATGCAGCTCTAGTTAGTTTGATATGCAATTTATATTAGGAGTTATCAAATTACTTACATCAGGAATTAGTTCTCTACATAACTCTCTAAAACTAATACATTCAAAACTTACTATTTGATTTATTTGGTATCTATAATATTATCTTGCATCCATCTTGAGGGCTAACCTCTCTGTGTACTTCTGCTTTTCCCATGACAGAAACAAGTTTATTGCTTGCTAAATTTACCACTAAGCATTATATTTCCAAATCAAGTTAAAAAAAGAGACCTTAATTTGATAAGTGGTTGAAGCGGTTCCTCAATCCTTAGCATGGTCCTTCATCTGATAAGTGGTAATAAAGACCTTAATGTAATCACCATAAAATTCCATTTTTTAACAATCTAGATTAGTTTTGCTTCCACGTCAATCAACTATAGTATTATTTATCAAGTGTAAACGTTTCTATATTTTTTATTTAGATATCATCCTCAATATCAAGACCCAACAACTTGATCTATAAAAAGATAATATCATATATAGAAGTTATATGATATATAATAAAGTACATGTATTGATACTAATACCTTTGCCTAGAAGGCTGTAAATAGTTAATATATATGAGACTTTTCTTCAAGAAATATTTTAGATATGATTACATCATCAACAATAATCCATGATCATAGATCATCTTTATAAAATCATTCCTTAGGTATAATATGCTATCTATGAATCACCTTCAATAAGTTAGATGACCAAGAGATCTAGATCTATAGGATTAACTACAGAGAGAATTGAGAAAGAGATGAATTAACAAGCAAGCGAAGAGGATCGTAAATCAGTAATGATTTATCAATTAACAGTGCCGGTCATGGTGACCCTTAAACCTGACCATGTGAGAGCGCGGTGACTCTCAACTGGGCGAGAGATAGGAAGCCCAATTAGGGCAGTGATCGCCTAGTGCGCGAGTCTAGGATCCCAGTTTTTTATCGGTTTACGCGAGCTCGCAATGTTTTTACGCCTCGTTGGGATGTAGAGAGGCCACGTGATTGCTTACGCATCACGTCAGTTGAGACCGCATGAGCGGAACTATCCCACACATGACTTGGAGTTCGCGACAGTTGTCTTTGCCTTGAAGATCTGGCGCCACTATCTATATGGGGTGAATTTTGAGATTTTCACTGATCATAAGAGCCTGAAGTACATATTCGATCAGAAGGAGCTTAACATGAGACAACACAGGTGGCTCGAGCTACTGAAAGATTACGACTGCACGATCTCTTACCATCCTGGTAAGGGAAACATGGTGGCAGATGCGCTTAGCAGAAGAGCTCATGCAGAAGGTACGGTGAACTGGCGATACACATGGGATTTTATGGTTCAAAAAAACGCGCCGTACGCCTCGAGGCAAGGCGGCCTGAAACCGCCCCAGAACGGCCGCCTCAGGGGGCCTCTGAGAGGCGACTGCCTCTGTTCGTCGAGGCGGTCGAGTCGGTCCATGAGGCGTTTTTTTATTTTCAGATTATTTTTTATGTTAATCATTTGTCCTATTAGTAATTTCATATGTTTATAAAGGTCTAGTTGTTTAGGATATAAATATACAAGATGAATGCTTAAATTTGGCCACTTTCATGTTCATATTTACCATTAAACATGTCCAATTATGTAAAAAACTCTTAAGTTATATCCTTAAACATAAGAATTCACAAATATCATTTAAAACATTACTTGTAAACTTAATTTTAAGGAGTTGTTATACACAATAAGCTATGCTATATGCCGAGAAGGACAAACAAGATTGAATTCAAGGGGAGTTCATGTACTATTCCCATACAAACAGATCCATATATCCGAATAGAAATAAAATCTTCAATAAAAAAATTCACCGGGGGCGCTGCATGGTATAGCAGGAGGGCTGCATACACCAGTTCTTCAACTTGGGTTAGATAGTTAGAATTCTGATGAATATCAACAGATGCATTCTCATACATTTGTATATCTTTCTTTCGGTGTTCTTATCTTTATAATTTTATCATATCTTATAGTGATATATATATATATATATCATATGTTAGTCAACATATATAAAATTTCATTAGTATATGTTTATTGTAGTTTTTTTAGATATTTATCCTTGTAAACTGAGGCTTACACCTTGACCGCCTCGAGGCTACACCTCGCCTCAATTCCAGGGAAACCGTCTCGTTCCGTTTTTAGTTTTTCAAACCTTGCGTACGATATACTCGCAACTTTTACTGATTGGCATCCTCAGAATTGTGCATCGATTTCTACCGCCGTACCTCTATGATTCAACAGTTTGTGGGATCGCATCGTAGAATGCCAGAAGTCGGATCCTTGAATTCGAGATAGATACTTGCCCGCCATCAAGGACGAGATTGATGATTTTGTGGTAGCCGAGTCTATTCTGTGGAAATCTGGCAAGGTCGTTGTACCCAATAATGAACAGTTACGCAGAGACATTCTTGATGAGGCACACAGTTCATAATTGTCTATTCATCCTGGCAATATGAAAATGTATCGTGATTTGCATCAACATTTCTGGTGGGATGAGATGAAGCGCGATGTTGCACATCATGTTAGCAGATGCATGACCTGTCAGATGGTCAGGGTAGAGCACATGAGACCACCAGGGCTATTGCAGTCTCTCCCCATTCCTGAGTGGAAGTAGGAGAGTATCTCTATGGATTTCGTCACAGGATTGCCAAAGACACTAGGTGGCTATGATTCTATTTGGGTTGTGGTTGACATGTTGATATATGATATCACTGGGCCAGATATATCCTTTGCATTGAAGAAAGTGAGCCAGTTTATGGAACAACCTAGACATGTATATCTGAATGCAGTCCATATGATTCTGAGGTATCTGAAGGCCTCACTTGGCACTGGTCTTCTTTTCAGCAGAGGTTCATCCCTTGCCATTACAGCTTGTGCAGATGCAGATTATACTGGATGTCCCAAGGATAGGAAGTCTATTTCTGGTTTTGCAGTATTCATAGAGAATTCTTTGGTATCATGGAAAAGCAAGAAGCATACATTGGTTTCCAGATCCAGTGCAGAATCAGAATACAAGGCTATGTCACAGATTAGTACAGAGATTATGTGGACCGGATCTGTTCTTACTGACTTGGCAATTGAGGTGCATCTTCCCATGCACCTCCAATGCGACAACCAGGTTGCTCTCTTCATCGCCAACAACCCAGCTTTCCATGAGGACCAAGCATATAGAGGTGGATTGTCACTACACTCGAGACATCATACAGAAGGGTATCATCTCTAATGCTCATGTTAGCTCAGGAGATCATACATCGGATGTAAGGGTTCTAGCCAGAGGGCCTTACCAGAGATGCTGTTCCAAGCTGAGCATGATAGATATCTACGCTCCAACTTGAGGAGGAGTGTTGAAATATTTGTTATATTTCCTATCGTTTATGTATTTTCTATTTTGTCTGTCTTCTCTATGTAATTGGCCCAACAGGTTACTCTCCTATATGAGAGAGCCCTTGGGTCTCATGAATAATCAACTTATCATTTTCTCCCAACATTACCGTTCTTCATATCTCATCACCATAGCCATATAATCTACATCTTAAAACTCGAAAGCATCTTTTCTCACATGTTTATTCATCTCCACTAGAAAAATTATTTTCGAACGAAGGCTCCTAGAATAATCTTGTCCAACTCCTTTAAAATCTCCTTTTTATTTTTTTTCATTCAGACCAACTTGGGGTATGTTGGGAAAAATGAAAGGCTAGAGAGAAACTGGTGAGCTTGTCAATACCTTGAGACAACTGGTGGACGAAGGCAACTGAGCCAAATACACGAGGAGTAAGTGAGAACAATTCCTTTTCAGGAAAGGCTAAAGAGAAATGAATCTTATCACCCAAGATTGATGACGACATGCGATTAATGAGATAACATGCCGTTTTTTTTGAAAGCCTGAAATAGGGGGAGACACTCATCGGTGTTCGCCCTAGCTTTTATTTATAAAACGAAAACAGAGGAGGTAAAAACAAAAGAGAAGGTAAAAAGAAAAATCAATTACACCTTTCACTCCTCCACTAATCTCGCGGCATGAATCCCCACGTTTTCCTTGTAGAAGCGCTGCCCCGAGAAGAGTAAAGCATTCCTTCCCAGCCATACGGCCCACAGGATGGCAACAGGATAGATTATCTCCCTCCGAGGTCTGCTCCTATTAGCCACCAGCGAGCCGCAGAAAGCCGCGAGGTCCTCAGCGCAAAACCAAGTCAGACCGGCCTCCCGCCAAACCTGGATCACCTTAGGGCATCTAAAGAATAGATGCTCGACGGACTCAATTGCCTCCTCGCAAAGAAGGCACCTATCAGAGGTGGAACCCAGAAGCCTAGCACACCGGTCCCTTGTCATCAACCTTTGTCTCCGAAACAACCACAAGAAGAAACCAATTCGCTCGGGGAACTTGAGAGCCCCAAAAAAGCACAATCGCAAATCACAACCTCCGAGCGAGAGGGCGGAGGCCTGCAAATTGCCCCAAAAGCCTTCTTAACCGTGAATGGACCTGCACGCCATCCCCAATGGTCTCTCCCCTCTGCTGGACGCCCCACATCCTTGATAGAATCCAGCAATGCCATGAAGTCCTCGAGTCTCTGGTCCGAGAAGGCAGATGAGAAGGCCTGGAACCAATTTCCATCCGACCAGCAGGACACAACCATCACATTTTTATCATCCGCCAGAGCATACAATCGCGGGAACCGCGATAAAAGGTCCTCCCGTCCAATCATCATGCCAAAAAGCGAAGGAGTCGCTCCTGCCAAGGATCGGTCTAAATAAAGATATATATTTCGAGAAACCTCCACCCCCCTCCAGAACGGAGTAGGAGAGTCCATGCGAGCACCCGGCCTAGGCGGTGCCCCCCCAATACCATAGATCTTGCGCAGCACGGCACAACAAGGTTCCTCCCCAGGGCCCCAAATTCTGCTTGCCCACTTAAGAAGCAAGGCCTCGTTCATTTGCTCCAAACGCTTTACTCCCAGCCCTCCCTCATTCTTCTGGAGCGTAATTTCCTCCCACCCAACAAGGTGAATGCCCCTCGACTCCTCCCTATTTTTGCCCCATAAGAACCCACGCATACGCTTCTCCAGCCGATCACGAATTCCCTTTGGTATACGGCGGTTTGATAGAAAATAAATAGGGATGGAGGACATGACCGCCTTGAGGACCAACCGCCCCCCCCCCCACCTCAATAAAACGGCCGCCTTCCACCCCGCCAACCTCGCCTCCACCTTCTCCATGACCCTGAGCCAGTCCCTCGTCCTTGTTCTGCCCACAGTCAAGGGCATCCCCAAATAGTCCATCGGCAACGAGCTGCAGCCCGACCCTAACACCCGCGCACAAGCATCAACCTCATCCACAGAAAGGCCGATAGGGATGACCTTCGACTTATCAACATTCTTGAACAAACCGGATAGTTCACTGAAGATATCCAAAGCCACGGCCATGCCATTGGCCTCCGCTACTCCCCCCTCTATGAAGAAGAAAGTATCGTCGGTGTACTGTAAGAGCGGAATCAGTGACCCATCCCTCGAGTATCCATTTGATAGCCCGTAATTAACCACACGAAGAGCAATGTGCGTCAAGACGTCCGCGGCGAGGACAAACAACATAGGAGCAAGAGGGCACCCCTGGCGCACACCCCTACGAGGCTGGAAGAAGCCCCCTTCCGGGCGACCATTCACCATGACCGTAAAAGAAGACGTCACACAACGCCTCATTCAAGAGATCCACCTCTCCGGGAACCCCCTCCTCCGCAACACTGACCATAAGAATCTCCAGTCAAGGCTATCGTACGCCTTCGCAAAGTCCATTTTCCACAGCACACCGCGCTCACCCCTTCTCCTGCAGTCTGCAGTGATCTCCGATGCTAGAGTGAGGCAATCCGAGATCTGCCTACCCGGAATAAATGCAGATTACAGCGGGGAGATAGTGCTCTCAAGAACACGGCTCAACCTAATGGCGAACACCTTCACGACAATCAGATATAAAGCGTTAGAAATCGCAATAGGACGAAAGTCGGCGATACTTTCCGGCGTCGAAGACTTGGGCAGTAGAATAATCATAGCTCGGTTAATCCTTTCGAAGCCCGCGTTGCCCAAACAGAATTCAGAAACAACCTCCAACACCTCTGAGCCAACCAAATCCCAAAAGTTTTTATAGAAAGCCACCGGGAAGTCATCTGGACCCGGAGCCCCATCCGCGTTCAAGTCCCAAACCGCATCCTTAATCTCCTCCAAGGACACATCCATAGTGAGCATGTCACAAAAAGAGGGCGCCACGGGCGTGGCCCCGAGACCCAACCACTTCAAGATTCTCGGTATAGTCCTCGATGAAACGTCTTTAAAGTGTTTGACAATAGCTTTTCCCATTTCTTTGTTTCCATCCACGCGCATCCCATCAATCGTAACCGATCGAAGTGCATTGGACTGACGTCTCCCACTAGCTACGCGATGAAAGAAAGACGTGTTAGCATCTCCCTTTCGCAGCAAGCATTTCTCGACGTCTGCATCCACTCAGTGACTTGCTTACGATCCTCAATCGCAATTTGCTTTTGAGCAGCCGAACGAGTAGCCAACTCGTCCACTGAGAGCTCCCTACATTCCTCCATCGCATCAAACCTCCGAACCACCTCCTCAGCCTCCTTCCTCGCAGCGCACCTGGCCGCTCTAGACTCCCTTTTGACGGCACACCGCCTTACACGCAAGGAGGTAAGCTTCTGAACAAAGCGAGACGCAGCGGAGCCGGAAGCATCCATGTTTGACCAATGAGAGGCCACCACCTCCCTAAAGTTTTCCTCCAAAAGTCAACACTTTTCATATTTAAAGAGCCCCCTTTGTGTAGGGGCATCACCAGAATCCCAAACAATTGGCGCGTGATCGGAAAAAGTCCGCGGCCTGGCCCCCACAAAGGATAGTGCGAAGGAATCTAGGAGCTCAGGCGATGCCAAAAAACGATCGATGCTGGAGCGTGAGTTGGAGCTTCTCCAAGTGTAGGCGACATCCCCCGCATCCAGAACCTTAAGGCCCAAGGAATCAATAGTGTCAGCAAAATCGACCGACCCCGGGTCCTGCCCCTCCTGCACCCGGGCCTGTCGGAAGTTCGTAATGTAACATTGAAGTTCAAGGGACATCCTTGAACGTCCTCCCCGCCTCGAGAAGATCCTCCCATACCTCTCTACGTAGCACATGACAACAGGGTCCGTAAACACATGAGATAGCCAACGGCATAGAGGAATCCGTACACACCAAGAGGATCGATAGGACGTGCCTCCCGTGAATAATCGAGTTGAAGGCCAACGTTGAGGACCTCCACACCACCAGCATCCCACCAGAAGTGCCCACCGCATCCACCACTCTATACTAATCGATGCCACCCGCAGCAAAAGACCTCCACAGATCATCCGTGGTGGATTGAAGCTTCGTTTCTTGCAGCAAAATGACGTCGCAACCCCATTACACGAATCTCGACCCCAGCGTCCTCCGCTTGCCCAGGTCCCCGAGCCCCCGCACGTTCCAGGATAGAATTCTCATTTGGGACCTTCGCGCCTCCCCTGAATGTGGGCCACCCCCGCGGCCTCCGCAATGGTATTCTTTAAGGTCGAGCACTGTTGCACCTCAGATCGCGAAGACCTGGACCTGTTCCTACGCCTGTATCTCTTCCCTGCTCTCCTGTCATTAGTCCCCTCAGAAGATTGATCATCGCCCGGGATAGGGTTCGGCATCATTGTAGTAGCAATGGCAAAATCATCACGGCAATGGTCATCGACGACAGCGGGCGAGCACAGCAGAGCAGCATCGGAGCACGGAGTTGGTTGGGTCCAGACCCTCCCCTCCGACAAGAAGCGGTCGCTCCGGGGAGGTGATGACTGTGGAGGATTACCTTGGAGCGAGCCCCAGGACCCGCCAAAAGGGATGGACAAGCCTCTGCGGATGTAAAGGCCACGCAAGGTGGGGGAGTAGAGGGGCCCGACGATGTAGAGAAGAACCGACCAATAACCGAGTCCGAAAAGCCCTTCGTATCCGAATAAAAGCTAAAAGGGGGGACCGGACCCGCGAAAGGGTTCGAGCGTGATACCCGGATTCCCGAACCCACCTCTAGTGGCAAAGAGTAGGGCACGTGTAATCAACCTCGCGCGACGTTCCAACCAAAGCTCCCCTTGGAAAACCACCCGTCATCTCGGTATGCGAAGCGACGTCGTTCACCCTTAGAAGCTCCGGCGGCGGCGGAGGCTCGGCGACCTGCAACTCGATTCTGAATGTGAAGCAACCAACCTCCATCGCCGCGAAAGAACTCCGTCCATGTAGACCATCCAAGAGGCCCTTGTTGCACTCCAACAGCACCATCGTGTTGTCCGCCGGCGAGCCGGGCTTGAGCCCATCTTCAAGCACCGCTAGGACCGTTCCCCATCGCCGTAGGGCCTTCCGCAAGTAGCCTACCGTCCTGGACAGGAAAGGAACGCCTGTCACCCTCGCAACACAAACCTCCACATCCACACACGAACCATCCGCAAAGCGAAGATTTCGCCAGCGGACATCGCCAACATCGCCATTTCGAAGGACGCGATCCCTCTGGATCGTCGAGAGTCCACGAACGCAGCACCTCCGAGCATCAAGCGCCACCACATCGCCCATGAACCGCGACCCAAGAAAACCACACAAGTGGGATTTCTGGGCCTCCACCGAGATAGTACCTCGCACCGCGAAACCGATCAACGCATGCATGTCGGACCCTCGCACGTCTCCCCTTATGATGCAGCGTGACCCCAAATTATAGGGCCACATTTATTTAATTAATTAATAGTCAATTTTATTTACGTTTTTAGTGGTCGTAATGGTCCAATTAAATAATTGAGGTCGCATGTGATCTCAACGTTTATTTCGTAGATTTTAATTGCAATTTTGGTCAATTAATTGGTTAGAGTCTAATTAGAGTAATTAGAGGTCAATTTAAATTTGTTAGAGTCCAACTAGGCAATTCGGTTGTCAATTTAATTTAGTTTACTATTTTTGTAAACCCCTCTCTCCTATATAAAGAGAGGGTAACCCATTGTTTTTAGGCAGTGAAGTATGAATTAAAATTGAGAATTATTCTCTCTATCTCTCTTTCTCCCTTCTCCCTCCACGCGATCTCTGCGGTTCTCCTCCTTCAACCTCTCGTGTTCCCGGCGAGTTCTCTTCTCAACCCTTCCAATTTCTTCTTCTCAACCCTTCTCTTTCTTCTACCAAAATTCACCCAAAAAAATATTTTATTATCAACGTCGACGCAAAATCCAATCCGCATCATTTGGTATCAGAGCATGGATATTGAGTCGTTCCTACTATTCAACGATCCCGTGGCATATTGGCGTCTCAAGCTTGATCTCAACCGCATATCTCATGGGTCGCATGCGCGTTCGCGTCAACGGAAGTACAAAAAGCGTCTTACGACATCCCTGAAGGTTCAAGCATGGCTGGACACGTTAACCGACGAAGAAATCATCGCCGAAGAAGACGGAACGACCGCTGTCCGGGTCGTTTTAGAAGAAAACGAAGAAGCCCGCCCCGTGGAGGAAGAAATGCTCGCTGTCCAGCACCTTCCAGACCCTAGTTCGTCACCGGAATTGCTTCCATCGGCCCCTCCGACCGTCCCGACGTTGCCCAAACTACCCCAGGTAACTCCCCTACCTTCCTCCTCGACCACAACCCCCGTCCCAGCCCCGTCCGCACCACCACTACCACCCGTTGCCTTCGCTGTCCCAACGCTCGACCCATCGCCCTCTGCTGTTCAGCCCGCGCATCAGCCTTTGCCCCCTCCTCCCCGCAGCGCCGGCACTCTGCAACCCCTCCCTCATCGCCGCACTCCGCCTCTCTCCCTCTCGCTGTCTCCTTTCTCCCACAGCGCCGATCTCTCTCCCTACACAAGTGCCGCCCACCCTATCAACCCCACCGTTCCCTGTACCCGCAAAACCCTCGCGCCCCATTCTTTTTTCTCCTTTCTCGATTCCGCCCCCTCCCCTGCCCTCTTTTCTCGTGTTCTTCTCCCCCCTCCGCTGTTCCTCTCTCCAGCACTATCGCCAGGCCGCAACCCCGCCTCCCCTCGCCCTGCGCCTTCGCAACCCACCCGCCAAAGCTCCCGGCCTCGCCTGACCTTCCCATCGAACCCCTTCAGCTCGCCCCCTCTCCACCGCCACGGCACCGCGCGCCGCCTCCAGCGAGAAACGCCGCGCGATCGCCCTCAACCCCGCGCGCGCAGGCCCGCAACCACGAGCCCCAACCTGCATCGCCCAGGTCGGCGCCGCCCTTGGGCTCCGAAGTCACGCCGCCGCCTTTTGTTGAAGAGAACCGAAACCCTATCGGGGTTTCATGGAGCCAAATCCCTGGAATTGTGGGATTGGATGGATAGTGGGGAAAATTGCAAACTGAAATTCCCTAAAACCTTTATTTGCAGGAAGGTCCAAAGTGAAAAGAAAGTAAGGAAATTTGAAAGGGTACGAAAATTGCAGAGATGCCCCCCAATTGGAAAAAACTACAAACGTAACATGGAAAATGATCGCATTGGGGGAGATTAAAGCTACAACTCGAGGATGAATTCTCCGTCGACGCCCCTACTTCGAGCAATTCGTCGGGAGACGAATTTTTTAAAGCGGTGGAGAGTTGATGCAGCGTGACCCCAAATTATAGGGCCACATTTATTTAATTAATTAATAGTCAATTTTATTTATGTTTTTAGTGGTCGTAGTGGTCCAATTAAATAATTGAGGTCGCATGTGATCTCAACGTTTATTTCGTAGATTTTAATTGCAATTTTGGTCAATTAATTGGTTAGAGTCTAATTAGAGTAATTAGAGGTCACTTTAAATTTGTTAGAGTCCAACTAGGCAAGTCGGTTGTCAATTTAATTTAGTTTACTATTTTTGTAAACCCCTCTCTCCTATATAAAGAGAGGGTAACCCATTGTTTTTAAGCAGTGAAGTATGAATTAAAATTGAGAATTATTCTCTCTATCTCTCTTTCTCCCTTCTCCCTCCACGCGATCTCCGCGGTTCTCCTCCTTCAACCTCTCGTGTTCCCGGCGAGTTCTCTTCTCAACCCTTCCAATTTCTTCTTCTCAACCATTCTCTTTCTTCTACCAAAATTCACCCAAAAAAATATTTTATTATCAACGTCGACGCAAAATCCAATCCGCATCACCTTATCTCCTCAGTGGTCTTCGAGCCACCCCCCTCCACAGGTTGAGGTTTACTCGCAGGTTGAGCTTCACCCGCAACCACCTCGGCGAAGCTACGACCCCCCGGCAAACCAACGGCGTAGAGGATAGGCGCTGCACGTATTGATGAACCGAGCCACGCGTAGTACCATCAGCCGCAACAGACCCTTGAGCAAACATGCACGGAGCTTGGCGGTGTCCAGGCCTCCCGCAAGAGAAGCATCTCGACGGAGTAGGATAGAACGCCGCAACGTGTCCCCTAGTTCCACACCGGAAGCACCTCCTCTCCGGCTTCCTGTGTGATACACGCACCCATTCCTCACTCCCCCCGCTGGGTTCCGCAACCACACCGACGGCCTGCCTCTCCCCCTCCTCCCAGCACACCACCGACTTCCCCTTCTCCGAGACCCCGCTTCTTCCCCCGACCATCGCACCGCTGCGAGCTCCCTCCTCACGCCTTCCCTCCAAAAGCACCCCACTGCCGAACCTCCGTGAAACAACCTCCCCCCCCCTTCCCCCTGCGACGAGGCTCTTCCCGTCGAAGCACCCGGCGGCGAAGCACCCTGCGTTCCCTGGCTTCGAGCTCTCCACCACCGCTCCATCTTTTTTCCCCTCCAAATCATGTCTGCTCAGATAACATGCCGTTAAAACAACATCACCCCAAAAAGAATGAGGAGCACGACTCTGAATGAGAAGTATCCTAGTGACATCAAGCAAATGCCGATGTTTCCTTTCTGCAACTCCATGTTGTTGGGAAGTATAGGCACACGATATTTGATGAATAATTCCTTGGGTGAAAAAATAATTGGAGAGAGTATTAGTACAAATTCCAAGGCATTTTCAGTTCTCACAATTTTCACAAAAGCAGAAAAGACATTACGTACTTCAATTAAGAAATTTTTGATAATATTCCTAGCTTCAGATTTATTTTTTAATAAGAAGACCCAATACAGACGAGAAAAATCATCAACAGCGACAAGATAAAACCTGTGCCCCTGATGATCAGGGACACGACTGAGACCTCAAATATCAACATGAAACAACTCAAAAATGGAGCTATTGCTCCGATTCTGACGACTGGGAAAGGTAGATCGATGATGCTTTCCCAACTGACAGCCTCACATTGTAAGGACGTGTGTGGTGAGATATGGGGCAGAACACGACATAGTTTCTGAAGCGGTAGATAACCAAAGCGCAGGTGCCACATAGATGGTGAGATTGGTCTAGCAGATAGAAAGGAGATTCCAGCATAGGGAGTTCGAACTAGGCGATAAAGACCTCCCTGCTCACGGCCACACCGAATCACTTTGTCCATAAGGATGTCTTGAAAAATGAGAGAAGATGGGTCAAAAACAACTCGACAATGTAAATCCTTCATAATCTGGCTGATTAACAACAAATTCATAGAGAAATCAGGTGCATGCACCACATTCTTTAGATGCATAGAGGGTGTCAGGTTAATCTCCCCCTGACCAGTGATCGGGGAGTGAGTCCCATCTGCAATAACCACAATACGTCCTGGAGAAACTTGTCTATAGGATGTAAGTTGACCCCTATCTCCACACAGATGATGTGTGGCACCAGAGTCCATAATCCATTCTATAGCATCATATCCACTACTGCTAGTGAGTGCATAAGTACTACCTGAGGTATTGGAGGAGGCTAAAGCAGCTACATCTGAATGACTCCCGAGGATCGTCGAAGATGACACAGGACTGGAGGGAGGTATAATACCCCTCAATCGTGCTACAAGATCATCAAAATGTTGATCCAAAGAAAAAGCAGCCGGGGGCTCAATCTGTTCAGCCACTCGAGCAGAAGTCGGGAATCCATGCATGGAGTAGCATGTATCCTCTGTATGTCCAGAACGATGGCAGAAAGTACATGGCTGACGAACATGACCTCCCCTGCCCCGAGGTCTACGACTACAAAACCGAGAAGATCCTCGGCAACCTCGGGATGCCGCCATCACTGAGGATGTCTGATTGGCAGTAGAAAACGGAACAATAATACGACCAAGTCTGCGGAAAGCTTCCTCCATAGGAGGAATAGTAGAGTCTGCCAAAATCTGGGAACATGCCGCTTTGTACTTTGGATCAAGAGCTGCCAGGAACACACCAACCATGGTGGCATTCCTATAAGTCTTCTGCTGCTCAGGGGTAGATGTGAGAGGCATGAAGCTATAGAGCTTCTCAAACATCCCTCGCAAGGATGTGTATAGTGAGTGAAGAGGGCATCCATTCTGCTTGATCGTAAATATATCATGCTGGAGCTGTAGAATCTTTGTTTCATTTTTCGCCTGTGAATAAGTGGCAGCAAGAATATCCCACATCGTCTTGGCGGTGGGCTGATGAAGTATATCATTGGCAATCTCCAATACCAATGTTCCTGAGAGCCAAACCTTAGCATGCATCATCTGCCTCCCATGAGGCGTTAACTCCGGTCTTCTCGGCCGGTTCTTCCTCAACAAGAATACGTTTCTTATTGGTAGACTTCATCATACTCATGAACTGCATAGCCCGCAGTTCATAATTTGATCCATCCATCTTTACTATAGGCGCAGGACCTCTGAATGCACCTATGGAGGGAACCTCGACCTTGTTTTCTGTCATGATGGCACAAGAAGACTAGGAATGATGACTAGATGTTGGCTTGTCTACACGCACATCGAGAGATATGGTTGCATGTGTAGACTCGTGCTACCAATCTCATCGAAGACGAAGAGCCTCGGCGAGAACGTTCAGCCCGTGGTAGGGTTCCTCCGGGCGGCTACAAAATGCCTAGGCACAAGAGGCAAGTATAGCGTGGAGGCGTCTGAGAAGCCAAGGCGGGGATCCTGGGCAGCCACAAGGGACTAGGTGGAGCCAAGGCTGGGGCCTGGCGGGCCTAGAGTGGCGGGGGTTTTCGGAGCCCAGGCAAGGGCCTAACGGCAGGGGCATGGCGGGGCCGACGAAGCCAAGGCTAGGGCCTGACGATACTGGCAGAGCCCAGATAGGGGCATGGCAGAGCCGGCGAAGCCCAGGCAAGGGCTGGCGAGGCCGGCAATGAGGAGGAGCCCACACAGGGACCGACATCGAGAGGAGGAGAGAGGAGGGAGGTGGGCGAGAGAGGGTTAGGGATTATGGTTATGGTTTCGGAGCTTTGGTCTAGGACCGCCGCTCTGATACCATGTTGGGAAAAATGAAAGAGTTGTTTATTCATGAACCCTAGGCTCTCTTATGTAGGAGAGCAGCCTATGGGTAAATTACATAAGACATCCATAAGAAAAAGGAAATTAGGAAACAACACAAACAACGTAACATAAATATATCTCTATAGGGTACACACATACAAATAATATTTAAAATCTTCACTTGCAAATTATATTTAATCCTCTAGTTACATTTTCAAACTCCTTTACTTATACCATACTTTCCTTTATAAAAATGATTATTTAAAACCAGTTCTTTCGATATTCTTACTCCTGCAAGCATTATATTCTAATCAGTGTGTTCCATGCCTCCATAAATTGCTCGTGAGAGTATATATATCAAGTCCATATCTGCAACTTGTTTTCTGGGTTTAGCTTCCTTCTACATCTGGCCACCAAGGATAGAGACTCCTGCCTTATTTGAACTATGATCGGGCATCGATGTAGAGGGAAATCTATGAAAACTTTGCATTACATCCGCACGATGGTTAAACAATTAATTGCATCTGGGCAGTGTAGCATGCCACTCGCCATGGACACCTAAATGGCTTTTTTCACTAGTTATGGATTCACCTAAATGACTTTTTATTGTATATTGAAGTCCATGTTAGTTAGTTGTTTGCCACCTAACATCTTCCTCCTCTCCCCATATTTGGCAATAGAAAGGTAAAATCTTGTGAGTTGGACTAACTTAAAAGTAGTTCTTATTCCTTCAAAATAAATAAATTTTGTTGCAAGAAAGTTTTCTTAAAATACAATATTGACAACCATTGGGTTGCAATTCCATTCGAGGGCCAATCCTGCATAGTAAATACACCATGCGCTATTTGTAGCATTAACAAGCTAGATTACAATCAAAGTTAAGTATATATTGCTATTTAGATGGTTGGAAATACAAAATACATGTCGCGCGGATTACATGTAGCTTGTAAACTTTGGAATGGACTGTTACACTTGTCTGTAGCCTCTAATACTTCTCGTTCAAAAAGTAAAATAGTTTTTCTATTATTAGTTTCATCACTATTTTGATGGACGCACTGTTACAATGAAGTTAAGCATATATCAGTATTCAGATGGTTAGAAATACGAAGTGTATGCCCGAGGGATTACATGTAGCTTGTAAACTTTGGAGTGGACACCTGCTTTTTGTTAAGCCCTCATGCTTTTTGTGTTGGTTGCGGATTGTCTTGCGATCTTGTTTCAGCGGGCGGTTAAGGAGAGCTGGTGTGAGGGCTTCAAGATGGGGGACATTTCCGTCCCGGTTTTACAGTATGCGGATGACACGCTAATCTTCCTGGGGGGACAAAGGAGCAGAATCACAATGCGGCTACCTTGGTGGATGTGTTTGGCTGCCTCTCTGGTTTGCAGATTAACCGACAGAATTTGGTCCTAGTTCCTATGAGGATGGATGGCGAGGAAAGCAGCAGGTTGGCGGTGTGGGCTGGATGCCCTTTGGGAGATTACTGATAACTTATCTGGGGTTACCACTGGTTGAAGGTAGGCTGAGGAAGTCCGATTGGGACTGTGTTCTGCGGAGAATGGAGGAGCGGTTGGAAGGGTGGAAGGTTACCACTCTGTCCAAGGGTGGGAAACTTACATTGCTGAAGTATATGTTCTTTCAGCCATTCCGATCTTTTTCTTCTCGACGAGGAGAATGCCGGTTGGTGTTAGACGGAAGGTGGAGTCTTTGATGAGATCTTTTTTCTGGTCATATGGAAGGCAGACAACGAGGGGATTGCACCTGGTGGCCTGGAAGGATATCGTGGTGCCTGTTTCGGAGGGGGGGCTTGGTATAAGGGATGTGGATTCAACGAACAAAGCCTTGTTAGCCAAGTGGGTGGTGCGCATTTGGGGTCCATCCGACTCGTCGGTGTTGCGGTTGCTGAGGGAGATTTATGGTGTCACAGGGGAGTTGGTGGCTGGGAGGAAGCGTCACGAGTCCTCGTTGTGGAGTGGGATCCGTGCCGTGATTCCGGGGCTTAGGTTTTTCTTCGGCCGAAGTTGGGGAATGGTCTCCGTTTCCTTTTTTAGCAGGATGACTGGACGGGGGAGGGGGCGTTGGCCTACCGGTTTCCGAGGTTGATAGCATTAGCCATTGACAGGGGGCGTGAGTGGCGGAGGTGGCTGACTCGGGGTCATGGGCACCGAGGTTCCTAGCTGTTCTCTCGGATCAGAGGATGGAAGAGTTTCTGCGGTTGCTATCGGAGATTTTCCCTGTCGAGGAGATGTCGGGGGACCCCAATCATTTTGTATGGGAAGACGGTAAGTTCTCGGTGAAGAAGGCATACAGGAAGCTGAGTGCTGGGGCGGTGGAGCGAGATGAAGATCTATGTGCTGACTTGAAGGTGATTTGGGCGGCTAAGATTCCTACTCGGGTTAAGGTCTTTCTTTGGTGTCTAAGAAGAGACCGGATATGTGACAAAGTGAGAAGAGACAGACTGCTGGGTGCGACGGATACGAGGTGTGACAGATGCGAGGACGGCGTGGAGGATGCGGATCACATCTTCTTTGGCTGCAGGTCTTCGGCCAGTGTGTGGGAGTCGTTGGGGCTCCCGTGGGTTCGGGCATCTGATGCGGAGCATTTTTAGAGATCTATTCGGGCGGTCGGTCTTGGGTCATCCGGCGATGTCTCCAAGCCATTTGCCGCGCTCTGGGCTATTTGGCTTGTCAGGAATGATACAATTTTCAAGGAACAACGGTTTTTCTTTGAAAATATACTTGCTAAATGTAATGCCTTGTACAATTTCTAGATATCCAACTGATGTACCATCTCTCTTATTAATGAATGCGTTGGTGTGGTGACTCCCGCCTTGGGAGGGCACCCCCGTCTTTCTTATTCAAAAAAAACTTTGGAGTGGACACACTGTTGCGTTTGTCTGTAGCTGTTAATACTTCTCGTTCTTTCAAAAAGTAAATTAGTATTCCTATTTTTAGTTTTAACTGTTATCTTATCATCTGTATATGTTTGCAGTATTTTCTCTATCAGATTCTCCGAGGGTTGAAATACATACATTCGGCTAATGTTCTTCATAGGGACTTGAAGCCAAGTAACCTTCTTTTGAATGCGAATTGTGATCTGAAGATATGTGATTTTGGTCTTGCTCGTACAACATCTGAAACAGATTTTATGACGGAGTATGTTGTTACAAGATGGTATCGAGCACCAGAGCTGTTGCTGAACTCCTCAGAGTACACCACTGCAATTGACGTGTGGTCTGTTGGCTGCATTTTCATGGAATTAATGGAACGGAAGCCACTGTTTCCTGGAAGAGACCATGTACATCAGTTGCGATTGCTAATGGAGGTAATGCTTTTCTTATACTATGGCTTTTGACTATCCTTTTTCTGATTATCATATTCTTGTTCTTCCCTTTGCTGTTAATAAACGTGCTTTAACAAATCAAGAAACACTTTCTATGGTTTACCGGGAGTGAGATCCAAGGTAGGTAATATCAGTATCGGTATCTGTATCGACTACTTGTCGATACGATATATCGGCGATATATCGACGCCATATCATCCAAATCATAACTATTTTGTGAAGGAAATGGCATTGGAAGGGTAAATATCGGCCATATTGGCATTATATCGGTCAATCTATCGATACCGATATTCACTGATATGTCGCGATATGGCTTACCCTAGTGAGATCATTTTGATAGCATATGAGGCCACCTGATAGCATTATAATCTTTCCATGAAGTCCAACAATTTAAAGAAACATGTTGACATGCATGCTATGATTTCCTTTTCATACAAGTGATAGATTTTGATTGATTATTTTTGAGATATTTTTCTAGCTTTTATCTCTTTTATGTATTTTCTATTCTTTCCGTCTTCATTATGTAATTTACCCAACGGGTCTCTCCTCTATATAAGAGAACCCTAGGGCCTCATGAGAATGCAATTCATTATTTTCCCGCAACGTGGTATCAGACCGAAGATCCTAGACCAGAGTTCTCGTACCCCATCATGCCCTAGACCCCACCTGCAGCCTCCTTCGCATCACGCACTGCCAATGCACCTCCTCGCAGCTGCACCACGCGCCACCGCCTCCCCTTCGGAGGCAACCCAACGACACCGCGAGCAGCTCAGCATGCCTCCGCACCTTCGTGCAACTGCAGAGGGCCCCAGTGCACAACCAAACCTCCGCGCACTGCTGCCGACTTGCTATTGCATGCTATAGCGCCTCCTCGCGCGTCTCCGTACATCGCCAACAACCCGCATGGTGGTTTTCTCCTCTCTATCGCCAAATTGCACTCTGAAACAGTCTGCTTTTGATAGGAAAATGAGATTTCAGACCTATAAATTTTGTTTTTCAACCCTAGCGTAGCTTGAAGACTAGCACGGAGGGTTGTATGAGTCTACACGTACAACCAATCCTTCATATAATCGTGTATACTTGCTCGATTCGGTCTACTTCCCCAGTTGAGTTTCGTTTTTCGGCCTTCTTTCATCATGTCAGAAAATAAGGGTGATGTCTTCTCTTCGTTCGTTGCCTTCAAGGGCTTGACTCCCATCGTGAAAATGGATGGGACCAACTATGAGTTGTGGTATATACAGTTTCTGACCTAATGCAATGCAACAACAAGGAGCACATTCTAACAAAGCCAGAGCCGACGGATAGGACTAATAGGGACAATGCTTTGTGGAAGGAAGATGATGCGTATGTGCGTATTTATCTCTATGGGACCCTCACCACAAAGGTAGCCAATGATATTGTGAACCAATCCACCGCCAAGGCGATGTAGGATATTTTGACATCCACTTATGCCCAAGCGAAGAATGATGCCAAGATTCTTCACCTTTAGTTTGACATATATATGGCAAAGCAGAATGACCGTCTACTGCACACATTCTACTCTTTGCTTCGTGGCTTGTTTGAGAAGCTTCACAGCTTCATGTCGATTACGACCTCTATAGAGCAACAGATGGCATACAGGAACTCCAAGATGGTTGGAGTTTTCTTAGCTGCTTGACCAAGAGTATAAGGCAGCACGAGCACAACTCCTTATTGGGACGACTATATCTCCCATGGAGGAGGCTTACAGTCGTCTCAACAAGCTTCTTACTCCACCTGCTGCCACCACACAACGTTCCTCAACAATGGCTGCTTCTCGCGGCAGAGGAGGTTCTACTTAGTTCAGAGGGTGTAGTCCTCTTAGCAGAGGTGGTGGACGTCTGCGTGGTACTTGCACCTACTGTCATCGTCCAAGATACTCTAAGGACACATACTATCAGAAGCATGGATATCCCGCATCTGCTTGAGTGATAGACCTACTGTCGTCGTCCATGACACTTGACACTCTGAGGACACATGCTATCAGAATCATGGATACCTCGCATCTGCTTTGGCAGAGCAGATTGAGTCTTCAGGCACTACAACTCCTCAGGTAGATACATGCCTTGATGACATTGTCTCTCATATACGAGAGATCATGAGTCCAGTGGTTGGCACGACCACGACATGATCCACAGATACTGCATCTGCAGCTAGGACCTCTTCGCGCTCCTCAGATATCGCATACGCTTTTACTAATTGTAGCGGTCAAGCTTGCAAAAGTCGACCGACTAGGCCGACTAGTCCAGTCGGGGGGGGGGGGGGTAGTCGACTCGACTAGGCCTAGTCGGCCTTTAGTCGGTCCACCTGACTAGTCGGCCTAGTCGGTCGACTACTCGACCGACTTTTACAACAACCTTTTTATTTTTTTTAGTTTTTTCACTTTTTTTAAAAGCAAACATATTCTATCATGCTTAATTTTATATTTAAAGTCAATTACTTCTTTTGTTTCATTAAGATGGTATATAAAATGTACAAATATATGTATATATATAATAATATATGTATAAAAAATGATTTATATATTTAAAATAATTAAAAAATTCAAAACCGACTAATGACCGACTAAATCCGACTAGTCGCCCGACTGCCGACTAATCCTTAGTAGGTGACCCCGCCGACTGAGTACCGACTACCGCTTTCTGCAAACTTGGTAGCGATGCATATATGACAAAGTGGATCATGGAATTTGGTACTTCTCACCATTTGTGTGGAGACAGAGCTCAGTTCAGGTCTTATAGGTCTAATACCCCATGGTAGATTGGTTGTCATTGCTAATGGAGTTCACTTACCCATCATAGGATAGGGGGAGGTGCATTGGACACCATCCATGTGTCTGCAGAATGTTTTATATGGTCTTGATTTTCAGATGATCTTGTTTTCTATTAGTCAAATTACAAAGAATCTGCATTGTCATGCCATTTTCGACCCCTCTTCTCTTGTGTTTCAGGACATACTCACAAGAAGGGTGATTGGATGTATCTGTGAGCAGCGGGGGCTCTTTATACTGGTCCAGCCTCCTCATGCTGGTACCTCTACTATTCCTACTAGATCAATCTCATCATACCTATGGCACATTCGTTTTGGCTACCTTCCTCTACAGAAGCCGTGTCATGTCCTCCCACACATCTCCACGTGATCTTCCTTCCAGTGCGAGGCTTGCCAACTTGGGAAGCATTACCGTTCTTCGTTTCCATCTTGTCAGAGTCGGAGCAGTTCTCAATTGTTTGAGCTCCTTCACTTAGATATATGTGGTCCGAGTCGTGTCCCTGATCACCAGGGACACCGTTTTTATATGGTTACTATTGATGCTAGACTCTCTTGGATTTTCTTCTTAAAGAATAAGTATGAGGCTTGTCTGTCATTAACTCATTTATTAATGAGATAAATAATCTTTTTCTGCTATGGTCAAGTATTTACGTTCTGATAATACCTTAGAGTTTTGCACTTTACAACTATCTAAGTTTCTCAGGTCACTTGGCATTGTACACCAGATCTCGTGTGCCTACACATCTCAACAGAACGGTGTTGCCGAGTGCAAACATCGTCATTTACTCGATGTGACCAGAACCCTTCTGATTCAGAGTCGTACTCCTTACTCTTATTGGGGTGATGCGATTCTCATTGCCTGCTACTCAGTGAATCGTATGCCATACTTTGTTTTAGGAGAAATGACTCCTTTCTTGATTGCATTTCCCGAGAAGTATCTGTTCTCCCTTATACCTTGTGTGTTTGGATCTGTGGCCTTTGTTCACAATCTTTCACCTGATCATGACAAGCTCTCCCCCAGAGCTATCAAGTATGTCTTTATTGGCTACTCTCGTACCCAGAAAGGGTACCATTGCTTTGATCCGCTTTTCTTTGAGTATGTTATGTATTTCTTTACTACAGGTGACAGACTAACCCCATTTGACTCTGATGAGGAGGTCTACTTGCCTCCACCTCCTTCAGCTCCATCACCTCCCTCACCACCACCTCCACCACCTCCCTCACCACCACCTCCACTAGCACCTCCATTACCTATTGTTAAGATTCTTATATCTTGTCATCTTTATTTATATTATTAATTTTCCAGTATTGTTTATGTAATTTACCCTTTGAGCTTTTCTCCTATATAAGAGAGCTCTAGGGCTAGATGGAATACAACTTTTCATTTTCACATCCACATGGTATCAGAGCGACGGTCCTAAACCGGAGCCTGTGCCCTAGAGCCCAACCCCACCAAAACCCTCACGCGTGCCACCCCTAGCCGTGCGCCGCCTCTGGCCGTGCGTCGCTTTGCGCTCGCGCCTCACGCATGCAATGCGCAACCTCCAGCCGTACGCAGTCTCGCGTCATGCCTCACGCTCTAGCGCCTTACGTACGCAGTGCATCACGTGCGCAGCCCTGCTCCTCAGCGTCTCCACCTCACGCGTGCAGCCTTGCATCTCGTGCGCCTTTGCCCCTACGCGTGTCCCTGTGTGACGCTTCGCATTACGGCGGACTACACGGAGCCCTTGAAGAATGGAAGGGGTTGTAGTATGAGTCTACACCCACAACCATCTTCCTATATGTCCGTGTAGACATTATTCGTCTAGTTTGTAACTCCAGTTTTCAGATATTGTTGTTATCATGTCAGACAACAAAGCATATGTTCCATCCCTGGGTGCCTTCAAAGGTCCAACACCCATTGTGAAGATGGATAGAACAAACTATGAAATGTGGACTATGCAGTTCATGAGCTTGTTGCAATGTAGTGGTAAGAAGTATATCCTCACACAGGATGAACCTGTTGACAAGACCAATGTTCACGAAAGCGGTCTGTGCGGCCGCATATGCGGCCGCATATGCGTATGCGGTGCCTTCAGCGCACCGCTTTCATGAAGCCCTGCATTATGCGGCCTGTGCGCTTATGCGGGCCGCATATGCGGGCTATGCGGCCGCCTATGCGGTCTGTGCGGCCGCATACACATTTTTTTATTTTTTATTTTTTTATTTTTTCCACGTTTTTATTGTTTTATTTGTGCCACGTTTTTCTTTGCTTTTGCATGGATGCCAACCAAGCATCCATGACCATTTAAATCCATCATCAAATTAGCTGTGCTGCGAGATTGGAGTAAACACGCGGGGAAGAAAAAGAATAATGTGCCAATAATTTAGCAAACTAATTTAGTCAATTAATAGTTATAATGAATGCAATATATTATATGTAAAGTTTGGTACTTTTGATGGATGATCAGTTATAAATATAACGGCATAGATAAATGACAATAAATTCAACAATAGAGGTATTTTGTATGCTAACTTTTCTATTTTGTTGATTTTTGTCAATTATTTTGTGTACTAACTATTCTATTGAAGTATTGATATTTGATTTATAGAGATTGTTTTGAACTCTATATGAAAGTTATTTTTCTTAGATCTTCTGTTGGACCACAATTATACATAAATTTAGTTCTCTTGTAGTCACTTTTACATATATTTATTTATTTTTCAATAAAAAATTAGGAAACCGCTTAGAACCGCATATGCCCCGCATATGCCCCCGCATACCGCTTAATCACTATTCAGTGACCTGTCCGAACGCATACGCATACCGCTTTCCTGAACCTTGGACAAGACTGGGGTTAATGCCTCATGGGAGGCAGACGATGCCTATGCACGTGTATGGCTATCTGGCACGGTATCCACGGAGATAGCCGATAGCTTTCTGAGTCAGCCCACGACGAAGGCTATGTGATTTGCCACTACATATTCTCCGGCGAAGAACGAGTCGAAGATTCTGCAACTTCAGCACGGCATCTTCACTTCGAAGCAGAATGGTCGTCCTCTTCATACCCTCTACACTTCTCTAAGGGGTATGTTTGAGAAGTTACATGGTTACATTCTCTTGACTGCCATACCAGAGCAACTCAAGGCATATAGGGATTCAGTGATGACGAAGTTTTTCTAGCGTCACATGATCATGAGTATGATGCAGCTAGAGCACAGATTCTTACCGATGCCACCATACCTCTTATGGAGGAGGCATATCGCAGGTTGAGTAGGCGGCTTTCCATTTCACTTGGCGGTACCCAGTTGTCTCAGACGTCCTCAGCCATGGCAGCATCCCTAGTAGGGGGGCCTACACCATTTCGAGGACGAGGTGGCCATGACAGGGGAGGGGGTATTCGGCCCCCTCGGTAGCCTTGTACTTACTGTCACCGACCAGGTCACTCTAAGGAAACATGCTATTCCAAGCATGGGTTCCCAGCTTCAACTCGTGTTGCAGAGCAGACTCAACATGTAGGGAGGTCCTTCACATGTCTCTGATCAGAGGTTTGATGAACTTGTGGCACGGCTCAGAGAGATCATGCCTACTTCTGGGTCAACAAGCTATTCTTCAGGATCCTCAAAGGTAGCTACCTCAGCATCAGCATCCACGTCAGGTACACCATATGCTTTTACTAGTTGTTACATGGCAGACTTGTCAGAATGGATCATGGGTTCAGGAGCATCTCATCATCTCTGTGGTGATAGAAGTCAGTTGAGTAATTTCCGTCTGTCTCAGACGGGATGATCTGTTGTGATAGTAGACGGGGCACACTCTTCCATTACCGGTCAGGGGGAGGTGCAGTTGACTCCCGCAATGCGACTTCAGAATGTTCTCTGCGCTTCTGAATTTTCTATGAATTTACTATCAATTAGTCAAATCACTAAAGATTTACACTGTCGTACCATATTTGATCCATCTGCTCTTGTGTTTCAGGATATTCTCACGGGCAGGGTGATTGGATTTGGCTGTGAGCAAGGGGGTCTCTATAGACTGGTGCAATCTCCTTATGCTGATGTCACTCCTCTTCATGTTGGATCTGTTTCTCCCTACATATGGCATCTTCGATTTGGTCATCTTCCTTTGCAAAAGTTGTGTCACGTTTTCCCATGATTTCTCCTCGCTCTACCTTTCAGTGCGAGGTTTGCCAGCTTGGGAAGCATCATTGGTCTACTTTTCAGAGTCGTCAGGGTCGGAGTGGTCATGGTTTGTTTGAGTTAATTCTTTTTGATATTGGGGTCCCAGTCGTGTCCTAGATCATCAGGGACATAGGTTTTATCTGGTTGCTGTTGATGAGTTTTCAAGATTGTCTTGGGTCTTTTTTCTTAAAAACAAGTCTGATGCTGGTCATGTTTTTCAGTCATTTATTATTGAAATAAAGAGCATTTTTCTGCAAAAGTCAAGTTTATATGTTTGGATAATGCACTAGAATTTTGCAGTACTCAGCTTCCCAATTCCTTAAGTCTCATGGTATTGTGCATCAGACATCTTGTGTACATACTTCCCAACAGAATGGAGTAGCTGACGAAATACCGTCATCTTTTGGATGTTACCTGGACTCTTTTGATTCAGAGCCGTGCTCCTCATTCGTATTGAGGGGATGCGGTTCTTACTGCTTGTTATATGATAAATCGTATGCCCTCTTCAGTTTTGTGGGAGAAGATCCTGTTCTTGATTACGTTTCCCGAGACAGATCTTTTAGATCCTGTTGATTACGTTTCCTGAGACGGATCTTTTCTCTCTTACGCATCGTGTATTCGGTTCAGTGGTTTTTGTTCATCAGATGTCTCCTGGTCTTGACATGCTCTCTTCCAGAGTTGTCAAATGTTTGTTTGTTGGGTATTCCAAGACCTAAAAGGGATATCGTTGCTTCGATCCTGTTCGGCGAAGGTACTACGTTAGTGCAGATGTCACTTTCTTTGAGTCCATTATGTATTTCTCTCCCACAAGTGATAAGCTCATTCCTTCAGATGATGGAGAGGAGGTCTATATGCCTTTACCTCCAATCTCCACTACACCATCATTGCCACCACATTCTACTCCACCTCCGCCACCACCTCCTCCTCCACCACCTCCACCACCACCTACTTTCTACCCTCAGGTTTACCAGCGTCGACCCCGTAATCCTGTCCTGTGCCTACTCCATCATCCAGCATGCCCAAGGTATGTTCTGAGCATTTGAGTTCTTCTAATGGCACTAGTGATTTGCATATGCAGCTTGAGGTGCAGGATATCGTGGAGGATACTCCTGTGAATAATGAGGATCTAGATGTACCTATTGCTCTATGGCGGCAGAAACGGGCCTGCACTATGCATCCTATTGGTTCTCATGTCTCCTTGGGGCGGCTTTACATGGATTTTCAGAGGTTTGTTGTGAGACTGTCCGCCGTGGAGATACCACGGTCATATCAGAAGGCGTTGCAAAGCAGTCAATGACGTCTGGCCATGGAGGAGGCGATGGCAGCTTTACAGTCTCGAGGTACGTGGAGTGTTGTCCATGCTCCCCCAGGTGCGTCTGTTGTTGGCAGCAAGTGGGTGTTTACTGTGAAACACCGAGCTGATGGTACAATAGACATATACAAGGCCAGATTGGTTGCTCGTGGGTTCACCCAAACCTATGGGGTGGATTATCATGATACTTTTTCTCCCGTTGCACGTCACTCTACACTGCGGATTCTTATTGCTGTTGCTGTGGTTCGTGATTGGTCGCTTTTCCAATTAGATGTCAAGAATTCTTTCTTGTATGGAGATCTGCAGGAGGAAGTTTACATGCAGCAGTCACCTAGGTTTGCAACTGAGGGGAGTCCAATATGGTGTGCCGTCTTCATAAGGCTATATATGGCCTTAAGCAGAGTCCGAGGGCTTGGTTTCAGAAGCTCTCAGAGTTGATTGAACAAAAGGGATTGCCAGATCCACTGCAGATCATTCTCTTTTTGTTAAAAGAAATCAGAGAGGTATCGTTGTTGTTTTGATTTATGTTGATGACATTGTTGTGACTGGCAGCGATGAACATGGCATTCAAGCAACTAAGGATTTCCTTGGACAACAGTTTGTTACCAAGGACCTTGGCACGTTTCGTTATTTCTTTGGCTTGGAGTTTGCACGAAATCAACAGGGTATGGTTATGACGCAAAGGAAGTATGTAATTGACCTTCTATCTGAGACTGGCATGACAGGATGTAGACCAACTACTATACCAATGGATCCTAATGCTAGGCTCTATGATGATGACTCTGAAGAGGTAGACAAGAGACGATACAAATAGCTGGTAGGGGAGTTGTTATATGTTACTATTACCAGACTTGATATGTTATTCGCTGTGAGCAGAGTCAACCTGTTTATGGAGCAACCCATGCAGGCATACATGGATGCAGTTTGCATGATCTTGAGATATCTGAAGTCATCTCCAGGTACAGGTCTTCTTTTTAAAAGAGATACGTCTCTCACAGTTACTGGATCTGCAGATGCAGATTATGTTGGGTGTCCCAAGGACAGGAAGTCCACTTCAGGCTTCATTGTGTTTGTTGGTAGCTCATTGGTTTCATGGAAGAGTAAGAAACAAACAATTGTTGCTCGATCTATCGTTGAATCAGAATATAGGGCCATGGTCCAAGGGAGTACATAAATGATGTGGATCAAGTCTGTCCTGACTGACCTAACTATTGAGGTGCCTCTTCCTATGCATCTCAAATGTGATAATCAAGCATCCCTGTTCATAGAAAATAATCCAGCATTCCATGAGAGAACAAAGCACATTGAAGTAGACGGTCACTACACTCGTGATTTTATCCAAAAGGGGCTTATTTCCACATCTCATGTTGCTTCAGGTGATCAGATTGCAGACATGTTTACCAAAGCTCTTGCGAGAGGTCCATTTCACCGGTGCTGTTCCAAGCTGAGCATGATAGATATATATGCTCCAGCTTGAGGGGAGTGTTAGGATTCTTATATCTTGTCGTCTTTATTTATATTGTTTATTTCTCTAGTATTGTTTATGTAATTTACCCTTTGAACTTTCCTCCTATATAAGAGAGCTCTAGGACTAGAAGGAATACAACTTTTCATTTTCACATTCCACACCTACACTTGCTCTTGTGGCTGCTCCTGGATCACCACCCACCTTGACTCAGTTTTTGCCACGCATGTTTACTCGCAGGTCCAAGCTTGCAAAAATCGGTCGACTAGGCCGACTAGTCGGCCCGATTACTCGAAGCGGCTAACTGACCGACTCGATTTGGCCTAGTCGGCCTTTAGTCGGGTACCCCAAGTAGTCGGACCGACTAGTCGGCCTAGTCGACCGATTTTTGCAAGTGGAGTCCGTTAACCTGAATCCGAAAACCCATTTACTAATGTTTTAGGTTACTGTTAGACAATAACCTAAAACACACTCATACTGTTAGAAAATATGAAGCGGAAGCGAAATTGATAAATAAAGCATATGAACAGAAATATAAAACATGGAACACCATGATTTAACGTGGAACCCTAATCCCTAAGGAGCGGGATGAAACCACGGGAGAAGCCCTCAAAGGGGCATATGTTGCATTACACTTTCTCATCTGACTACAGGGGTGTGGGGCTCTATATATAGCACCCACGGAGTATCCACGTCTCTAAACTGGTAGATGTGGGACTAAAGACTGGATGAGGTAAATGGATCCTGGAGGTATCCATTTACCCTTCTACAACTTAACAGACGCACAACTAAATACTCCAATACTCCCCCTCAAGCTGGAGCATGCAATGCTCAACTTGGACAAACAAAAAGAAACTCAACTCACGCTACGTGACACTACTGACAATATCAACTCAACGCGCACAACTGTCGGTTGCTGTCGAGGACTTGCTTCTCATGACGTGCATGTGAGGAGGACGAACGGACTAGAGTGTGAGTCAAACTAAGGACTCGGAATCTGAACGTCGAGTCTAAAACATCGCTTGGAGTCTCCTCGTCGGAGAACTGGGTCTCTCCCATCTAGCTCAGAGAATGGTACTCTACTATGGAGTTTCTATGATACCACATGAAAACCCTTGCCCACTTGGCATAGGGAATGGTCCTCTACTCTGGAGTCCCTATGGCTCACATGAAAACTCCGGCCTGACAACAGAAGAAGAATGATGGGGACCACGGAACTGAAAAGCACATATATGTGTGTCTTGAACAACAAACTCGGAAAATATCTGACATTGAGTCTGAAAAACTGCTGTGGAGTCTGGAAATCTGGCTGGTCTGAAATCTGTATTTAGAGAATCTGCAACAGACATGAGACTCTACACCATACTCCCCCTTTTTCCCATACTGGTCGGAATGATAATCATCGACCAAGTTGGGAGAAGACAATAAAATAAGGGTAAACAAAACCAAATGAGCTGACTTCAAATTTTTTTCAGTTTTAAATCATCTCTTTTTTGGCTATTTCACTATTTTTTTATAGCCGTAACACATTTTTTAAGCCGTTCAATTTTTTTTCTGGCTTTTCAATTTTCTTTCCCTTTTTTTGCAATTTGAGTATGATTTTTTTATATGTACGCGCCTCTTTCGATTTTTTTAACATTCCATTGGCCCATTTGGGGCCCAATTTTCTCTCATTTTCTTTTTCTTTTTTTACTTACAACCATACATTTTTTTAATACCAGCCGTGGCCCACTTAGGCCCCATAAGGGCAATGAAATAGATTTTTTTCTAAAAAAAGGCCACGGGGCCCCTAGAGTTCCCACGATCGGAACCCCTTCCTTTTATCCCGTCTCCCCCTGATGGGGCCTTCACTTTTGCGCCACCCCCCGCCAGGAACCACACGATGGAGCGCAGAACAAGAGGCTTGCGCGAAAAGGGCTTGCACAATGGAGAATGAAGGCGGCGCGACGCTGGGGGAACAACGAGGGTTGAGGGGCCTGGAGCTTGCGGCCCACGCCGCCTGATGCTTGATGCACGATGGGAGAATCTAGGGCAGCGCCGCCTGCGATGCGGCTTGGAGAAGGTGCAGCGATGCCACGCAGCCTGGGAACTCTTCGCTGCCTGGGGTGCCGCGGTCGCCGCCATCGTCGACTCGTTGGAGAATTCGAGTCCTGCTGTGCGTTGCGCGAGACGAGCGGAGATCTCGCGCCTCCTGAAATTCGTCGTGCTGTTTTTTTTAATCTGAATCTGGGGATGCACGCGAGTCGGTTGCTGCAAAATTTTTTTTCTCGTTGTGGCTGCATCTGGAGTTTGCCTACTACCGCATCAGGGCTTCGATCTGCGGTAGCTTTCTTTTGAACACGAAAATATGGCGTGAATGAGCAAGCACACAGGAGCCTATGATAATTTTTTCGGGAATTTTTCGATTTAGAATGATGCACTAAATAAATACAAACATCCAATAAAAATCACACCGCTAGCAGGGGCATAAATGCAAATATCAGGAAGTACAAGGGCCAACGTGCAATTTTTACAAAAGTTTTCAACTAATAAACGAAGTTTCTGGATTAATTACAAATACCCAAACCCGGGAGGGGTTCGCTGCAAAATCACCAAGCCCACGTGTATGAGCACGTGACCGTTGTGCCACCAACAGACAGGGCTTCGAGATTTAGGATGCTCCTGGAGCCGATGAAGGAGGAGCCGCGAGGGCTCCCACTTCTCTGGAGCACAAACAGACAGGAGCTTGATAATGCTGCTCCAGATATTCGCTGAAGAAGAGAGGCGCTGGATCGAACGCTGCTGGGAATGGAACGGGGCTCGCTCTCGCCATCTGCCATGTTGGACAAAGGTCCGCGGCTTGCTTGATGTTGGAGATGTGCCAGATCCCCAAGGCCACTTGAGTTAGGGTTTTCAAACCCTATGCTGCGTGAAATGCATCTGGAGAGGGGGATCGCGAGCCAAGGAAGATGTAACCGCTCTAGATCTTTGAGAATTGAACTTGCGTTGCGGCAACAATGAAGAACATATTTAGGGTTTTGAAAAACACTAGATTAAATCATGAATCATACATCTTCGGATCTTTGAATCTTCATAATCAACTCCAAAAAAAAGCGAATCTTGAATAAAACATAACAATGATTCCTCAAGAATCGAAACCGCTCTGATACCATGTCAGAAAATCGAGAATGTGGAAGTAGAATGATAAACATAGCATAAGAACAGAAATATAAAGCATGGAACACCATGATTTAGCGTGGAACCCTACTCCCTAAGGAGCGGGATGAAACCACGGGAGAAGCCCTCAAAGGGGCATATGTTGCATTGCAGTTTCTCATTTGACTACAGGAGTGTGGGACTCTATATATAACACCCACGGCGGGACTAACGACTGGATGGGGGTAAATGGATCCTAGAGGTATCCATTTACCCATCTACAACTTAACAGGTGCACAACCAAATACTCCAACACATACGACATACCCCTTCGTTCGAGCGAGCTCCAGCACTTCGTTCGACCGATCGCCTCCCTAGCCGTCGCCTGCTCCCGCGACCGATTGCGCGCTGCCGCATGCTGCTCCGATCGGTTGACCGCTCCGGTGTCGCCGCTTGCTCCATCCGGTCGCCGACTCGCCGCCTACTCCGAATCCCTCCTGCTCCATCCGATCTCATCTCGGTTAGGGTTTTAATTTTTTTTGTCATTTTTAATAATAGTTTATTTTTAGGTTACTATGTATTTGTAGGTTACTATGCATTTTTTTGCCATTGTTGATAATGATTTGTTTTTAGGTTTTAATTTTTTTTAGGTTACTATGCATTTTTTTGTTGGAAATTTGTTGGATGGTTCTTAAGAAGCTTGCTTATTTTTGTTTAAATGCACTTGTAGGTGTTGTAGCTAGTTTGTTTTTTTAATGCACTTGTAGGAGTTGTAATTTGTTTGTTCTTATTTAAATGCAAATTGAAATTGTGTGTTCTTATGTGAAGTTGATATTGTTATATTTTTAGTATACAATTGTTAGTTACAAAAAACTTGTACTATTTCTAGTATATGTGAAGTTGTAACTTGATATATTTGTAACTCGTGTGTTCTTATGTGAAGTTGTAATTGAAATTGAAGTTGCATGTTCTTATTTAACTTGTGAGTTTCTGACAATGTAGATGGCAACACCCCCCATGAGTGTCGCTTCTGGTAGCGACTTCTCCTTCTATGTGCCGCCAGGATCAAGTGATCTTGCATGACAATTTGGATACCTTTCAAACCGTGCGGATCCGAACACGGTTACTTGTAGGTTATGCAAGAAGGTGGTGAAAGGAAGGGTTTTTAGGTTCAAGCAACATCTTGCGCACCGTAAAGGCAACATGGCTGCATTAAGGTGGACGAAGAGACGAAGAAGATGATGATATCATACTTGGATGACGTTGCTAGAAAGAAAAGTCAGAAAGTCGTTGAGGTTGCTAAGATGAGAGATGAGATTGATATTGGCATTGCTGGAGATGTTGGATCTGCTAAAAGACATCGATCTTCCGAATCTTTGGAACAAACTGTCGCTGTTCAAGGAACACGCCATATGAGCATAAAAGATGCTTTATCCAAGGACCATCGTGAAAGGGTTGTCTCATATATATGCATCTGGGCATATACATCGACGATCCCTTTCAATGCATTGACACGAAATAATTCAAGCAGATGGTGGAGGCAATTGGGATGTATGGTCCAGGTCTGAAGACTCCTACGAGGTATGAGATTAGTGGTCCATTTTTGAAGAAGGTGGTCAAGAAAATATCTGATGACTTGCAATGTCATCGAATTACATGGAAGAAGAGAATGGTGCTTTATAATGATTGATGCATGGGCGGACATGCGAGGACGGAGCATCATGAACTTCTGTGTCAGTTGCTCCTTGGGGACTTCATTTTTGAAGTCCGTAGATGCTTCTGATGAGACACACACCGCCGAATACATCTTTCAGCTCGTGGATGAGTGCATAACTGAAGTTGGCGTGGAGAATGTTCTTCAAGTTGTTGCGGATAATGCTTCGGCAAATGTAGCTGCAGGGAGATTGCTACTCACAGAATATCCCCAGATATGGTGGACTTCCTGTGCTGCTCATTTCATTGATCTTGCTTTAGAGGAGATCAACAAAGATTCGAAAGTGAAGAGTGCAGTTAAAAATGCGAGGATGCTCACAATTTTTATTTATGCTCACACTAAAACTTTGAGCTTGATGCGGAAGTTTACAAACAAGAGAGACATTGCTAGACTATGGCAAACAAGGTTTGCTACTATTTTTTCCACTCTTGAAAGCATTCTAGAAAAAAAAGACAAGCTCAGGTTGATGTTTTCGTCAGATGAGTGGAGGGCTTGCAAATGGTACAAGACCAAAAAGGGAGAACAAGCGGCATCCATAGTCTTCAGCGCTACTTTTTGGAACCACATCGCATTTGCAATCAAATTTTTTACACCTTTGGTTCGTCTATTACGTGTGGTTGATGCGAATTGCCGCCCATCCATGGGCGTTGTTTATGGATGTCTTGAAGAGGCAAAGAGAGAGATAATTGCATCTTTTAATAGCGTGGAGTCATCTTACAAGTTTTTTGTGGACGCTATTATCTCCAAGATTAAGGGCATGCTTGACACTCTATTGCATCTAGCGGCTTACTTTTTGAACCCATACTTCTTTTTCACGGAGTGGTGGTGATGCAGAGATTGTGGTGAAGAGATGTTTTATGGATTGCATGGAAAGATTTTATCCAGATTTGGATATACAAGATGCTATCATCACAAAGGAGCTTCTTGATTATAGACATGGTCGTAGGGCATTTGGGAAGCCATTAGCCGTGAGACAGAGGATGAGAAATGGATGAAAATTTCGATCCAGGTATTTCAAGCATTATTTTCCATTAATGTTATTTGGATCATCGTTGATTTCATTGACTTAACCATTCTATATTTTATTAGCTAATTGGTGGTACAATTATGGAGACGACGCACCACATTTGAAAGACATGTCCATCAAGATCTCGAGCTTGACTTCTGCATCCTTTTGATGTGAGTGCAACTGGAGTACGTTTGACTCGGTAATGACTCTAGTGACCCACCTAATAGAAGTACTAGTAGTAAATTAGTAATTGAGATAGTCGTTAGTCACAATTTTTGTAATGTTGCTTACAGATCCATACCAAGAAGAGAGGCAGGTTGGAGACAAAGAGGTTAAATAATCTTGTGTACGTTCGTTTCAATTCCAACCTAATGGAACGTTGTCTCGAGAAAGGAAAAGATCTTCTTTCCTCTCATGATCGTGCACATTTACGTGAATGGACTGGAGAGATCAATGTACAAGCTCAAGATGAGGAGGTCTTTCCACGTTCGAGATTGACTTGGGGTGCAGTGGCTCATGCAAGTGGTGCAGAAGAGAATTAGGAGCTGAGAAGAAGCCAATGAGATGAACGCGGCAAAGGAGCTTCATCTTCGAGCTCAACTGTTGCACCTATAAATGAAGAGATGAGGAATTTCTACCTGAAGACATAGATGAAGAAGAAAAAGATGATAAAGATGATGAACAAGAAGAGATTGATTTGGATGATGACTTTGATGGAGATGAATGACTTTTTACTTGATGCTTAATGCTTACTTGAATTATTTTTATTTTTCCATGTTGTATCTGTTAGTGAACATTAGCTAATGTTATGTAGCAAACATTTGTTCTTAACTTGCTACTTTTTTCCTTCAATTGTTTCTTTTTCTAGCTCTTATAAAATTGAAAATTGCTAAATCTATGCTAATTTATGATTGAGTATATATGTATAATAATTTATATATTTAAAATAATAAAAAATTCAAAACCGACTTATGCCCGACTAAATCTGATTAGTCGCCGGACTGTCGACTAATCCTTAGTCAGTGACCCAGCCGACCGAGTACCGACTGCTGACTTCTGCAACCTTGTGCAGGTCTCGCTTTTATACCCTACTCACAATTTTCCCCATTTTCCAACACGCCTCAAGTATGTAATGAGCACATTGTTTCTACTGATGGAATTACTGAATTGTCTATGCAGCAGGATACATTATAGGATGAGCATGTACCCTCTCAAGAGGGAAATATACAGATTCATGAGGTGGCATGTGATCTCGATGTGCCTATTGCTCCGCGAAAGTAGAGATGTACTTGTACTTCATATCTTCTTGCAACCCAAGTTTCTTTGAATGGATTTTCAGAGGATTTTAGGAGATTTACCGTGGTACTGTCAGCCATGGAGATACCACGGACGTATCATGAGGCTATTCAAGACAATCATCGGCGTCTTATCACAGTGGAGGAAATGACTGCTCTACAGTCGCGTGGCACTTGGAGCCTTTTTTTAGCTCCAATTGGCGTATCCGTTGTTGGGGCGAAAGTGGATGTTCATGGTGAACCACCAAGCAGATGGTAGTGTAGATCACTACAAGGCGAGACTTGTGACACGTGGGTTCATTCAGACATATGGGGTGGACTATCATGATACATTCTCTCCAGTGGCCAGCCATTCTACTATGCGTATACTTCTATCTGTTGTAGTGACGTGGGATTGACCCTTCTATTAGCTTGATGTGAAAAATGCTTTTCTCTATGGTGACCTACAGGAGGAGGTTTACATGCAATATCCACCCGGGTTCGCTGATGAGGGGGCATGTCAGAAGGTTTACATGCTTCACAAGGCAATCTATGACCTTAAGCAAAGTCCAAGAGCATGGTTCCAGAATCTCTCGGACTTGATAGATTAACATGGGTTTGTGAGATCGACTGCTAAGCATTCATTGTTTGTTTAGAGGACTCGAAGAGTTACAATTGTCATACCTGTGTACGTTGATGATATCATTTTTACAGGGGATGACGAGCAGGGCATCCAGTCTGTTAAGGATTTCCTAGGTCAGCAGTTTGTGGCCAAGGATCTTAGTAGTCTACGCTACTTCCTTGGATTGGAGTTCACCCTGAATCTGCGAGGTCTTGTAATGACCTAGAGGAAGTTCGTTTCTGATATTCTTTCTGAGACATGCATGGCAGATTGCAGGCTCGCCACTATTCCTATGGACCTTGCAGAGATTTATGTTATGTTATTATGTACCGTTTCATATTTTCTATTTTTCTTCTGGACTCTTATGTAATTTACTCATGGGTTCTCTCTATATAAGGGAGCCTAGGGCTCTATGGAATAAACAGTTTACTCATTTCCACCAACATGGTATCAGAGCCAAAACCCTTACCCTAACCCTCATCCCGCCTCTCTCTCTCTCTCTCTCTCTCTCTCAGCGGCGCCACCCACTCATCCCGCTGCCGCCACTCTTCCCCGCCGCCCCCTTCCGCATCTCCGTCAAGCCTGCAAGCCCCTTCCAGCCGGCCCCTTACAGCCCCCGACGCTCGTTCCAGCCGACCCCTTCCAGCCCGCAGGCCCCTTCCGTCGCTCCTCCCTTCCGCCGACCCCTTCCAGTCCCCGACGGTACCTTCTAGCTCCGCCCCCCGCGGTCGACCACTATCTCGTCATGGATTTGAGTACATACAAGTCTACATATGCACTCAAATCCTATCAAGTTTATGTAGACACCGGTTTCTTGTCTACAATCCCTAGTTTTCGTCTCCGTAAGATGCCAGAAAGTAAGGTCGATATGCCCTCCATAGGCGCATTCAAAGGTTCAACGCCAATAGTCAAGATGGATGGGACAAACTATGAGCTCTGGGCGATGCAGTTCATGAGTCTCATGAAGTCGAACGGTAAGAAGCATATACTTACCGAGGATCAGTCGGCAGCGAAGATTGGGATCTATGCCTCATGGGAGGCCGATGATTCTTATGCCAAGGTTTGGCTATCAAGAACACTGTCGATGGAGATTGGCAATGATGTCCTCCATCGGCCCACCGCCAAGGCGATGTGGGATATTCTGGCTGCCACATATCCATATGTGCGGAACGAGACCAAGATGTTACGGCTCCAACATGATATTTGTACACGTCCCTGCGGGGGATGTTTGAGAAACTATATAGCACTATGCCACTCACAGTGCCTCCAGAGCAGCAGAAGACCTTCCGCAATGCTACCATGGTGGGCGTAGTACTAGCAGCACTTGATCATGACTATGAGGCAACCCGCTCTCAGATACTTGCCGATGCTACTATTCCTCCTATGGAGGAAGTTTACTGGAGGCTCAGTCGCATCTCCGTTTCTTCTAGCACATCTACTCCACCCCCGTTGGCGATGGCGGTATCGCGAGGGAGAGGTGGTCAGTCTTACTTTCGTGGACGTGGACCTCGTGGCTGAGGAGGTCGTTTTCGCCAGCCGTGTTCTTTCTGTCATCACACAGGTCACTCAGAGGATACATGCTACTCTAAGCATGGGTTTCCAGCATCGGCGCGTGTAGCCGAGCATGTTACATCTCAGTCGGCATCCAATACAGATCACCGGTTCGAAGAGCTTGTGGCGCGTCTGCGTGATATTATGCCTCAATCATCTACTGATTCTCCAGGTGGATCTTCAGATGTTGCCGCTACAGCATCTGCAGTACTTCTGCCGCTGCTAGTACCTCAGGTAGTGCTACTGCCTTTACATCTTGTCATGATCTCTCAGATTGGATTATGGATTTTGGCGCCACCCACCACCTCTGCCGTGATAGAGATAGACTTGAGTCATAAGGGACATCCCACGTGGACGCTCAGTGCTCATAGCTGGTGGGACTCATTCCCCATCGTTGGACATGGGGAGATCACCTTGTCACCTTCTATGCATTTACAGAATGTTCGACATGCTCCTGAGTTTTCCATGAATTTATTATCCATTAGTCAGATTACGAAGGATTTGCACTGGCACGCTATATTTGACCCATCGTCTCTTATTTTTCAGGACATACTAATGGACACGGTGATTGGCTGTGGCTCTGAGCAGAATGGTCTCACTATCGTCTGGTCCGGAATTCATATGCTGGCATCTCTTCCCATTCAGCCGGATTAGTCTCTCCGTATACCTGGCATCTTCGCTTTGGTCACCTTCCGCTCTAGAAAATGCGACATCTCTTGCCTCAGATCTCTCCGAGTTCGTCGTTTTGTTGTGAAGCATGTCAGTTGGGAAAGCATCATCGTTCTAGCTTCCCTAGTCGTCAGAGTCGGAGCAGTAGCTCCCCATTTGAGTTGTTTCATATTGATATTTGGGGTCCGAGTCGTGTACCTGATTATCATGGACACAGGTTCTATCTAGTTGTAGTTGACGACTTTTCTCGTGTATCTTGGATTTTTCTTTTAAAGAATAAATCTGAAGCAGGGGATGTTATTAAAAATCTTATTAGTGAAGTGCAAAATGTTTTTCTTCTACTGTCAAATATGTTCGTATGGATAATGCATTGGAATTTTGCACTCGTTCTCTCTCCCAGTTTCTTTCGTCCAAAGGTATTATTCACCAAACCACCTGTGCTTACACATCTCAACAGAATGGAGTGGTAGAGAGAAAACATCGTCACCTTCTTGATATCACTCGAACCCTGCTAATCTAGAGTTGTGCGCCTATCACCTTTTGGGGGGATGCTGTCCTTACAACCTGCTACCTGGTCAATCGCATGCCGTCCTCTGTTCTTGGTGAGAAAATTCCTCTTTCCGTTATTTTCCCTGATAAGGAATTATTCCCTTACTCCTCGTGTCTTTGGTACTGTTGCCTTTGTTCACCACTTGTCTCCTGGACTTGACAAACTCTCTCCTAGAGCCGTCAAGTGTGTCTTTGTAGGTTACTCTCGGACTCAGAAGGGTTATCGTTGTTATGACCCCATAAACAAGAAATATTTTGTCAGTGCTGACGTTACATTTTTTGAGTCCGTTATGTACTTCTCCCCTGCAGGTGACAGGTTGGTCTCTTCCACATCTAATGATGATGTCTATGTTCCTCCTCCTAATCTGAATCCACCTGCATCAAATCCAGTTCCAGTTGTCATGCCACCACCATCACCACCACCACCACCTCCACAGCCACCTATCCCACCTGTTGAAATCAGATAAGCGGAAGCGGAATCGATAAACAAGAATAATAATCATGAAGAACACGGAGATTTACGTGGAACCCTACTCCCTAAGGAGCGGGATGAAACCACGGGAGAAGCCCTCAAAGGGACGGATATTATATTGCTTTTTCTCCATTAGTACATGAGGTGTGGCGATCCTTATATAGGTGCTTAAGGGAGAATATTCTATAGGATATTCTCTTAACAAATAGCCACACAGAATATTCTCTAACACTCCCCCTCAAGCTGGAGCTGAGAAAGCTGCAGCTTGCAAGAAAAGAAAGTATACACAACATCTTCACACGATACATCACAAGAACATATGTCCGCTGCTGGTAGAGGATCACGCACGAGGATGGGTCTGCGGCTTTCAGGTCATCGGATTGTATCTCTGTCATGCCTGTAGATCCGCTACGATATCAGGTCACCGGAACATATCTCTGTCGTGCCTGGAGAAGAATCGCTGCAGAAGAAGTCCAGCGCGGGAACTGATCGGGTCGTAAAAGAAGAAGTATACGCCTCGACGAAGAAGTTGATGCTCGGTGAAGACGGATGATCTTGTAGAAATCTGGAGTATTGATCTGTCAGTCGTGGATGGACAGTAGAAGTTGTGAAGAATATATCTCTGACTCCCCCTTTCTCCCATACTTGATAGAATAAGAATCATGGATCAAGTTGGGAGAAACAAAAGACGCATTTTTTTCTCTCTTCTTTTTTTCCCAAGCCGTTCAATCATTTTTTTCCGGCTTTTGCAAATCATTTTTTTTGAAATTTGCATACGGCTTTTTTTTGTGTACGCCCCCTTTTTTTTGACCATAAAACTCTCGGCCCAAACTAAGCCCAGAAAAGCAGCTCTTTTTTTTTAAACTCTGGGCTGCCTTCATTTTTTTAAATAAAACAACTAGCTTGGCTCTTTAGGGTTCCCTTGGGAACCCTTCTCTTAAAAAGAAGCTGCCGCCCATGATGGGGCTTTTCCTGGAGGGTGTGACGCTGCCTCGCAAAGGAGGGGCATCTGCTGGGGAGGCACGCGCTGCCCCACGAAGGAGGGGCATCTGCCTTCCTGCGCCTAGGGCTTAGATGGAGTGGCGCAGAGAGTCGCGCGAGATGGAGGAGCCTGCTTGCGCCAAGGGCTTTGCCTGGGGTGCCTGCTGGATCGAGCGTTGTCAAACGTGAACTCCTCTGCACTTGAAGTCGCAAGAGGATGCCGCTTTGAGATCTGGGGGTGCACCTCGCCTGGAGGCGTCACCGATGGGACTGGAGTGAAGAGCAGGAACGTCGCCTGCCCTGTGTCGCCTGCAGGAGAAGCTTAGGGAGGAGAACTCGTTGTGCGAGAGATGGAGCCACCGCTGCCGCAAGCTTCGCAAGTCGCTTTTCACCCTTGCGTAGTACTGCTGCTCGGATTTCTACAGACATGCTTGCGCTGCCGCATGGCGCGCGAGAGATGCCTGCGCTGGAGATCGCATGGGCGCGAGGGGAAGAATTGCAGAGGTTTCCGCCTTTGGCGTCGAAGGAGCACCCCTGGAATCGTAGAGGGTTCCGCCTTCTGGCTAGAGGGTTTCTTGCTATGTGCGGCTGGAGGGTGAAGGTCCCTGCTGCTGGATGTTGGCTTGCTGAAGGAGGAGAGTCGATCTAGGGTTCCCCATCGAGAAACCTGCGAGAGGATGATGTGCGGCTAGGGCTGTTGAGCAACGCCTGGATTTTCGTGTATCGCAGGATGATGACAGGAGCTTCGCCATGTTGAACATCAAATCTAGGGTTCTAGATAACCCAAAAAATAAAATCCCTCGAACAATACATGAACTTGAACAAGTTCACAAATAGATCTCTAATATCATCATCGAATCTCGAAAAAAAATTGAAAATAATCCACGAGAATCGACCTGCTCTGATACCATGTTGAAATCAGAGAAGCGGAAGCGGAGTCGATAAAACAAGAATAATAATCATGAATAACACGGAGATTTACGTGGAACCCTACTCCCTAAGGAGCGGGATGAAGCCACAGGAGAAGCCCTCAAAGGGGCGGAATTCTATTGCTTTTTCTCTATTAGTACAGGAGGTGTGGCGATCCTTATATAGGTGCTCAAGGGAGAATATTCTATAGGATATTCTCTATAGAATATTCTCTTAACAAATAGCCACACAGAATATTCTCTAGCACCACCATTACCTAAATTCTATACATGTCGGTCAGGTCCTGCTCAGACTACACGTCAGGCATCCATCACGCCTCAGGTATGTTCAGATGCTATTACTAAATGTGTAGGATTCTTCGTTGCAGGAGGAGGATGAACCATCGAGTACAATGGACGGTGACTTTGATGTCCCTATTGTTATTCGGAAGCAGAAACGGACTTGCGCGTCTTATCCATTGGCTTCCCAGGTTTCCTTTTACCGTCTCACATGTGACTTTCAGAGGTTTGCTGCAGCTTTGTCTTCCGTGGAGATACCACGGACTTATCAAGAGGTTGTGAAAATTGACTGCTGGAGATTGGCTATGGAAGAAGAAATGCATGCTTTACAGTCCCGTGGTACATGGAGCCTGGTTACCGCTCCATCTGGCGCATCTATTTTAGCTGCAAATGGGTGTTCACAGTTAATACCATGCAGATGGCCGTCTTGATCGATACAAGGCAAGACTTGTTGCGAGAGGTTTAACACAAACCTATGGTGTGGACTATTTGGATACATTCTCTCCAATGGCTCGATACTTTACTCTTCGCATTCTTCTATCGGTTGCTGTGGTACGCGACTGGTACATATTTCAAGTTGATGTCAAGAACGCATTCTTATATGGAGATCTGCAGGAGGAAGTCTACATGCAACAACCGCCAGGGTTCACTGCTGAGGGGGAGAATCATATGGTGTGTAGACTTCACAAGGCGATATATGGCCTTAAACAGAGTTCAAGGGCGTTGTTTCAGAAGCTTTCCCACCTAATTGAACGACATGGATTCAAAAGATTGAATGCAAATCACTTGTTCATTCAGAAGACTTCTAGAGGTACGGTTGTCATCATGGTATATGTTGATGATATTCTGGTTACAGGAGATGACGTTCAGGGAGTAGAGATGGCAAAAGCATTCTTGGGCCGTCAGTTTGTCACGAAGGATCTTGGTACCCTAAGATATTTTCTGGGGTTGGAATTTGCAAAGGAAATATATTACAGATTTTCTGGTTGAAACATGCATGGTTGGATGTAGACCATCGAGCACTCCTATGGATCCAAGTATGAAACTGTATGACAATGATACTGAAGAAGTGAACATGAGAAGATATAGAGAGATGGTGGGTAAGCTTCTTTATATCACCATAACTCAACCCGATATTGCTTTTGCAGTAAGTCGGGTGAGTCAATTTATGGAGCAGCCAATACAAGTTCATATGGATGCCATATACATGATACTGAGGCATCTAAAGTCTTCTCCAGGCTCAGGGTTGCTGTTTAGTAAGAACACAGATTTATCTATTTCAGCTTGTGCAGACGCAGATTATGCAGGGTGTCCTAAGGATCGTAATTCTACTTCAGGCTTTGCCGTTTTTGTGGGGAGCTCTCTGGTTTCTTGGAAAAGCAAGAAACAAACTGTTGTGGCGAGGTCTAGCGCTGAATCTGAATATAGGGCCATGGCGCAAGCGAGCACGGAGATGATGTGGGTTCGAGCCGTATTAGAAGACTTACATATATATATATATATGTACCTTTACCCATGCAGCTTCAGTGTGACAATCAAGCAGCTTTGTTTATTGCCAACAATCCAGCATTTCACGAAAGAACAAAGCATATCGAAGTAGACTACCACTAGACTAGAGATATGATCCAGAAGGGCTTGATTTCTACTTCACACGTTAGTTCAGAGGATCAGACTGCCGACATATTTACCAAGCCATTGCTCAGAGGACCCTTTCAGAGATGTTCTTCCAAGCTGAGCATGATTGACATCTATGCTCCATCTTGAGGGGGAGTGTATAGATTTATGTTGTGTTATGTTATTATGTACCGTTTCATATTTTCTATTTTTCTTCTGGACTCTTATGTAATTTACCCCTGGGTTCTCTCTATATAAGGGAGCCTAGGGTTCTATGGAATAAACAGTTTACTTTCCACCAACAGACCCGAGCATGAAGATCTATGATGATGAGACTGAGGAGGTCGATAAGAGGAGGTACATGGAGCTTGTTGGGAAGCTTCTTTATGTGACCATCACTGGGCGAGATATATCCTTTGTAGTGAACAAAGTGAGTCAATTCATGGAGCAACCTAGACAAGCACATGTGGATGCTATCCATATGACTCTGAGGTATCTGAAGACCTCACCTGGCACTGGTCTTCTATTAAACAGAGGTACATCCATTGCCGTTACTGCTTGTGAAGATGCATATTATGCATGTTGTCCCAAAGACAAGATGTCTACCTCTGGCTTTGCAGTGTTCATAGGGAGTTCCTTGGTGTCATGGAAGAGAAAAAGCAGACAATAGTTGCCAAATCCAGTGCAGAATCAGAATATAGGACCATGGCACATGCTAGCACAGAAATGATGTGGGTCAGATCTGTTCTTCTTGACTTAACTGTTGAGGTGCCTCTTCCCATGAACCTCCAATGCGACAACCAGACTGCTCTCTTCATTGCCAACAACCCAGCCTTCCATGAGAGGACTAAACATATCGAGGTAGATTGTCACTACACTTGAGATATGATACAGAAGGGCCTTATCTCCATACTCATGTTAGCTCATGATATCAGACAATAGATGTACTTACCATGTCCCTAGTCAGAGGCCTTACCAGAGATGTTGTTCAAAGCTAAGCATGATTGATATCTATGCTCCAGCTTGATGGGGAGTGTTGGGATATTTTTCTATCTTTTATCTCTTTTTTGTGTTTTCTACTCTTTCCGTTTTCATTATGTAATTTACCCAACGAGTCTCTCGACTCTCTCCTCTATATAAGAAAACCCTAGGGCCTCATGAGAATGCAATTCATTATTTCCCTCAACAATTATCATCCCTGTCTTAACCATATGGTCCAAGACATTTCATTTCTTTTGTTGATTCTCTTATATTTCTACAAAGTCCTGAATTCATTTTTACAGACATAATGAAGCATCACGTTGGGAGGGATTCACGTTTATAGCATCGACTTTTTCTCCTGCAGAGCCAGATCTCCTGTTGTCATCATGTAGCATCAAGTTTTTTCCAAGCACCTCCCTCTAATGCACATATGATCTCATTGTGTATGTCATCATCATCTCATGTCATGGATTGCTAGTCATCACACCTTTGCTGTTTGCCATGTTCACAACATCCTTGCACTTTGAGATGATCTCCTTACAGTGCCACATGGGGTTGGGCATCGGGCCGGGTCAGGTCAGGTTTGAGTTGGCCCGGCCTAAGCCCATTTAAGTATATGGGCTAATGGGTGGGTCCTAGGCCCATTTTATTTTCAAATTCCATGCCCAAGCCCAAACCCAACCCAATGAAAATAGGTCGGGTTCGGGTCGGGCCGACCCAATTAACACCTATGTACACCAATATCATGTATTCCATTCTTCTTGCATTTATCTAGTTTTTTCTTATGCATGTATGCATGTTTAATACTTTAAGTACACCAACTAATTCATGATCCTGACATTAATTGTTTGTTGGAAATAGAAATGTGGTAGAAAATATGACGACTTAAACCACCATTCAATTCACCATTACATGTTCTATTGTAGATGCGAGCACTATGACCCAACAGATTGGTTACTTACATTTGTACATGCTCTAACACTTGAGTCGAGAGAGATGAGAACGGGAGTGCAGATCGCTGGTGGCTGGAGAGTGGTGCGGGTGCGATCGCGTGCCCATCGCAGAGATGCCAATGCTGGGGAAAGGGCTCGTCCTCTGCAACGAAACAAGCTGTTTGGGAGGGGATGTTTCCGATGTGGAGCCTTAGATCACTGGGCCTCACAGTGCCGAGAGTCGATTAGATGTTTCCGGTGGGGGCTTTGTGCATCGGAGCAAGATCTGTAGGGCGGGGTTGCAACATGATGCGTCGAAGAAGCCTGCGGTCAGGCGTGGCCTCCCCGGCTTCCTCGTTGGGGGAGGGCTGTAGCAAGGATGCATTGTTCAGAGGAACTTCCTACGTAGAGCAGCTTCTGGAGGTCATTTTGATGACGATATGGCGGAGCTTTCGCCTTGGAGGGTGGTGGCGCGAAGGCTCCATATTGACGAAGAAGATGCTCTTCTGTCACTGTCGAGAGAAGGCCGTTCGCTCCTTTGCTGGCAGCCCCTGGGCGATGCTGATGGCTGTTTCTCGCCTTTCGAGCTCTCAAGGATTCGGGTCAGAGGGCTTACTTTCATCTGACGCGAATTGATAATTGTTCGTCGTCTTTTGCCGGATGTCCTGGTTCTCGATTTTGCTTCAAACGGGCTCAATCCGAGTCAGGAGTCGGATTTGCTCTTGGATGTTTGTGGCTTTCGCCCTCATCAGTTGGGCTGGAGAGAAGTGCGGGTTAGAAATCGAGGTGTTCATCTTGAGCTTTCTTCGGTTTGCTCGGTGCCAAGGTCTAGTTTGTACGTTGGAGGGCGACGCAAGGTTGAGCCGGTGGGCTCGATGGCTGGTCGTCCAGGCGGGGTGGCGGAGGGGCCACCGCCGATGACGTGTGCTGTAACGGCCCCTCGAATCTTGCACCGCACTCAATTCGACACGATTTCCTCTGAGGCGATTCATTCCTGTTCGCCGGTCCATATCCCGCCGTTATCTGCGAGTGTGCTCGGTGGGGGTCGCCTAGATCCTTCCGGAAGACTTGACAAATCTGCCTTTTGACCCGATTGCGAGCATCAGGTCACCCGTGGATCCAACTCCGAACGCGCAAACAGCTCTTTTGGTGGACTGATCCCGAAGGTGCATCAGGTTGCGTACCTCGGACCTGTCGCGGATTCAAATCCATCGCCTAATTCCGAGCACCTGGAAGATCCGAATCTGAGGGCTAATTGCACGTTTCTAGAGGGCCCTCCTGTGTTGGAAGATCTGCCGGGGCTGCCATTGGCCATACCCCTCGAGCCCGACGCTGTGGAGGGCTCGGGTACGGGCTTGTTCGAGGAGGGCGCTGGGCATGCGGAGGCTCGTTGCGATGCTATGGTAGGGGAGGTGACGACACCGCCAAGGCCTGATGCAACGAAGGGCGCTAATGTCATGCCTCGGCCTGATGATATGTCGCGATCAGATTCGGAGGAGTCTTCCGAAGCGGGGGGTGAGGGTTCCGCTGAGGGAGATGGCCGTATTTTATCGGCTGGGGAAGGGCATGGGGAAGGGTTTCCCAGCTGCGAAGGTTCGGGGCAGCGGTTTGGTACCTTTTATGAGCGGAGGAAAGGGGCTTGGAAGAAAGAGCTAAAGAAGAGAAGGAAGCTGGCGGGACATGCGATCTCCAGTCAGGAGGCAGAATGCTCGCAGGCGGATGCAGATGCTATCCGAGGTTGCCCCAGCTACTTCAGTCTGCTGGATAGGGACTTTGCTGCGAGCTTGGGTGTGGTACCACCTGTAAAGAAGATTAATCCTGGTTCTTTATGAAGGTACTCTCATGGAACATGAAAGGATTGGACCGCCTTGGTAAGAGACTGGGAGTGAAGAACACTATTTTGGAAGCTAGAGCGGATATATTCCTCCTGCAAGAAACGAAGGTTCCGGGAGAACGAGGGACATTATGGCGGGACTTGGGTTGTGGAAGTTTGTTCTACTGTACAGAATTGGAGGCGTAAGGGGCGGCGGGAGGTCTTCTAACTGCCTGGAAAGGGGCTTTTTTTGAGAAGGTCGGGGAATGGAAAACTGTTAGAAAATCAGAAGCGGAAGCGAAACATGGAAAAAAAGATAAAGAAATATGAACAACGGGATTTTACGTGGAACCCTACTCCGTGAGGAGCAGGATGAAACCACGGGAGAAGCCCTCAAAGGGGTGTATCCATTGCTTTTTCTCAATGGTTACAGGAGGCCTGGGGCTCTTTATATAGCCTCCACAGAGCCTCCAAGTCCCACCACTGGACGATGTGTGACTAAACTGTTGGATGGGGTAAATGGATCTTCTCCAGGATCCATTTACCCTGCTACAATTCATGACACACATACAACATGAAATGCTCAGCTTGGATAAACAGAAAGAAACTCAACTCAATGCTATAGGACACTACGGACAATATCAACCCAACGCGCACATTGCTGCAGTCGAGGACGTTGCTTCTCATGCCGTGTAGGTGAGGAGGACGAACGGGCTGAAGTGTGAGTCTGCTGAATCTCCTCGTCGGAGAGCATGCGCTCTGAACTGCGCCTGTCAGAGTCGCTGCAACTGAAAATGAGTCTGCTCGTCGGAGTACTCTGGCCTGCCACAATAATGTGGACAACTGCTCTATCTCTGAAAAGGACCGAACTGAAAAGGCCGTGGCTGTGCAATCCTCATCGGAGTCCACAGTCGCTGGAGAATGGAGTTTGAAAATAGTCTTCTCGTTGGAGAACTGGGTCTCTCCCATCTGGCTCAGAGAATGGTGCACTACTCTGGTGTACATATGATACCACATGAAAACCCTTGCTCTCAATGGCATAGGGAATGGTCCTCTGCTCTGGAGTCCCTATGGCTCACATGAAAACTCTGGCCGGCAAAACAAGAATAATGATGGGGACCTCGAACTGATGGCATACATGTGCTCATCTGAAAAGATCGCATACTCGTGCGTGTCTGAAAATGAGTCACTCTCTGGAGAACTCAAAAAATGTGCCTCTCATCATGGAGTGCCTCGATCTTGGACTCTGACCAATCTGTCGAGTCTGAACAACTGCGCATCAAACTAAGACTCGGAATCTGAACGTCGAGTCTGGAATTGCGCATGTAGAATCTTAATCTGTAGAGTCTGGAAATCTGCTGGTCTGAAGAATATCTGAATCTGACCTCGTGAATCTGGAACAAGACCTGTGACTCTACACCATACTCCCCCTTTCTCCCATACTTGTCGGAAAATGAACATCGACTAAGTTGGGAGAAGACAAGATAGAATGGGGAAAACATAAAACACTTAGCCGATCACAACTTTGTCGGCTTTTCAAAACATTCATCATTTTTTTTCCAAATATTTTTTTATAAGCCGTTAATTAATAATTTTTTTCTCGGCTTTTCATCAATTTTTTTAAAGCCGTTTCAACATTTTTTTATGGCTCCTTTTTTTGAATATTTTGCGTACGACTTTTTCTTGTACGTGCCTCTTTTTGTTTTTCTTTTCTTTCCTTTTTTTAAAACAAACGTGACCCATTTGGGCCCAAAGAAACCTTAGCCCATTTGGGCTTTACAAAATACATCTCCTTTCCCCCTCTCATTTTTTTAAATCTCAGTTAGCCCACTTGGACCGAAGCATTTCATCTCCCCTTTTCTATTTTTTTAATAAAAATAAACCCCTATTTAGGGTTCCCTGGGGCCTCCCCTCGTGGAAACCCCTTTAATGTGCGCCTAGGGTTCCAACTTGGAACCCTTATTTTTCAAATGCCCGCCGCCCCCCTTTGGGGGTCTCTGTTTCCACCGCCGCTATTCACGGGCGGCTGGATCTGCCGTAGGAGAAGCTTCATCGTCGCGCGCCAGGAGCTTGGAGAGGAGGGCAGCACTGTGACCGTGCGGCGAGATGCGCTATCGAAGGAGAGGTCTACGGCGCGAGAAGGTTCGGGCTGTGGAGAAGGAAGTCGCTGTTGCGCCGCTTGAGAAGGACCTGCGCCGCCTTAGCGCCTGTGCGCTTGTAGGATGCTGTGCGAGGACAGAGCATCGCCTTGGGCGCCTGGACCACCGCCTTGGAGATCTGTACCCATCGGACCCCCTAATCCTTCTGCACGTGACTAGGGTTCCTTGGGAACCCATCGAATCTGCAAGAATGCGGAAGTCTGCGGCTGAGGGGCTCGGCTCGATTGCTGGCGCCACCCATTTTGATTCTGATATGTCGCCTTTGTGCCTGAGACGTGATTCTGCGATGGGGCGCCGGCGATCTGGAGTTGTGCAGGGAGATGGGGCGCTAGGAGTGCCAGGGGTGATGAAATCTGGAGGCACGACGGGAGGGAGCCCCGCCTGGACTTATGCTCGAGGGCTGCGCGTGATTGGGGTTGCCGCATGTGGATGCGGCAGCTGTGCATCGCGCGAGGCGCTGCCAGGAGCGCAAGGCGCGCCGCTAACAGGAACGAAATTCGCCCGCTAGGGCTACGTGCCGCCAAACAGGAGGTCTCCTTGCTGCTGAAGCCATGGATGCGCGTGATGAAGGTCTGGCTGTGCAAGGATCTAGAACATCTGATTATCGAGTATTCGCGCCGCAGGGAGCACGATCGCCTCGGATGCCCTTCGTTGATGAATAAGAAAGAAAAACTCGCTAGGGGTCCAGAAACAAAAAAAAAAACTCAGAAACAACTTGTCTCGATTTTGCAGAATGACAATCAAACTAGTCTTGATCTTTGCAAACTCGGGTTACAAGAAAACCCTAATAACATAAACTCGAACCGATGAAGAACATGAAATCCTCGAGAAACGAACCCGCTCTGATACCATGTTAGAAAATCGGAAGCGGAAGCGAAACATGGAAAAAAAAGATAAAGAAATATAAACAGCGGGATTTTACGTGGAACCCTACTCCGTGAGGAGCGGGATGAAACCACGGGAGAAGCCCTCAAAGGGGCGTATCTTGCATTGCTTTTTCTAAATGGTTACAGGAGGCCTGTGGCTCTTTATATAGCCTCCACAGAGCCTCCAAGTCCCACCTCTGGACGATGTGGGACTAAACTGCTGGATGGGTTAACTGGATCTTCTCCAGGATCCATTTACCCTGCTACAACTCATGACGTACATAACAAATACTCCAATAAAAACACTTTACTCCATCTCCGTCGGCCTTAAGCGTGTCTTTGACGGTCTTTTGCTCACGGTCACCAATGTTTATGGTCCCACTGGTGGAGAGGGGGTTTGCTTGGCTTCTGATATTGTATGCATGGAAGCATATAGAGGTGAAGGTGCATGACTGATTGGGGGAGATATCAATGTAACGTTGTATCCCGAGGACAGGCTGCCGCAGACTAGAGGGAGGGACCCTAGATCTGAGGAGCTCAGGAGCTTGGTGCACTCGCTGGGCCTTACTGTGTTGGATGCTTCGGGTTGCACATACACATGGCGCAATAGGAGATCGAGGTCGAGGCTGGACATATTCTTTTTGTCGCCAGAAGGAGCCATGTCCTTCCCGCTCTCTAGTGCGAGGGCTTTATCGAGGTCGCGTTCTGATCACACTCCCATTGTGGGATTCGGGGGAGCAGGCCCGTTTGTTCTTTCTTCTTCCGGTTCAAGCAGGCTTGGTTTATAGAAGATGGGTTTAGAGAGTTGATTATTGAGAAGTGGCAAGGTTGGCAGCTTGAGGCGTGTGATGGCTTACAGGAGAGATCTCAAGGGCAAAAGGAAGGCCTAGAGAAGTGTGGCGCAAGAGGGGGTGATGCGCCTGGATTCGCTAGACGACCAGAAAGGTTTGGATCAGGAAGAGGTTGGGGAGAGAGCGCGGTTCCTGGAGACTTTACTGCTTGAAGACAGAAAGGAGGAGGTAGAGTGGAGGCAAAGGTCAAGGCAGCAATGGCTGAGGGAGCAAGACGCCAACACAAGGTTCTTCCATGCTATGGCTTCTGGGAGAAGGAAATGCAACTTTATTAACGAGCTGGAGGTGAGAGGGGAGCAGGTGTCAGGAGATGAGCAGGTGGGGGCGGCACTTAAATATCTTTCTTTTTGGTCTCCAAAAGGCATCAAAGTGAGGGTTGATTCTGGCTAGGTAGAGGGGCGGAGGTCCTGTCAAGAGCAGTCGGATGGTCTTCAGGTCCCATTTGAAGAGGGGGAGGTGAAGTGCGCAGTCTGGGAATTGAATGCAGATGGTGCTCCGGGGCTTGATGGTTTTCCGGTGTTCTTTTACCGGGAATTTTGGGAGCTGTTGAAGGAGGAGTTTATGGAGCTACTTAACAAGTTCAGGTTGGGTAATTATGGCTTTGAGAAGGTCAACAGAGCACTTCTGTTCCTCCTTCCTAAGGAGCATCCCATGGAGGTTGGAGATTTTCGTCCGATTGCCCTTTCCAATGCGAGCTATCTCATTGTTGCAAAGGTTCTGGCCAATAGACTCAAGGTGGTGCTAGACTTTATTGTCCTGCAAGGGCAATCCACTTTTATTCCGGGCAGAAGGGTGGCGGATGCCTTGGTGTTGGCCTTGGAGATCTGCCTCCATTAGAGGCATGTTAAGGAGAAAGGTGCTCTGTGGAAGATTGACTTCGCAAAGGCATATGATTGTGTGAATTGAAACTTCATTTCGACATCTCTGCGGCATCACAGCTAAAGTGGATAGGAGTCTCTATAGTTCTTCGTGATAAGAAAATCCTTTAAAAGTCAAAGGAAAGTATTACACAGCAGCTGTGAGGCTTGCTATTCTCTATGGATCATAATGTTGGCATGTGAACCATAGACATGCATAGAGAATGACAATATCAAAAATGAAAATGCTAAGGTGGATGTGTGGTCATACACGAAAAGATCGGATTCAAAATGATGTGATCAAAAGGAAAGTTGGCGTAGCTCCGATACATGATAAGATGGGAGAAAACCGCTTAAAATGGTTTGGCTATTTACAAAGGAGGTCAGTTGATGCATCATTTAGAAAATGCAAGATTTGGGATGTTGAGCCGTTAAGAGAGGGCGACAAAGACCCAAGAACTTTTGGAATGAGACTATCCGAATAGATCTTAGTTTTTTGGATTTAAGCATGAGAATGACCTGAAATATGTTTAAATGGAGGTAAAAAATCCATATAACCGACCCTACTTAATTGTGGGAAAAGGTTTCGTTGTTGTATATATAAAGTAATTAGAAAAATACGAAGCCACCGAAAGTTCGATTAAACTCGTTTCATTGCTCGATTGCCGCTTAATTCTTAATTAGTGACCCAACTGACCGAGTACCGACTTTTGTAACCTTTGATGGGGTTCATATCATATGCATGATATATTTGGTCATAAGTAGTTTATTCTTTTCATCGATGATTATACTAAACTTTCATTCATCTATTTGATAAAGGAGCAAACTGAGATCAGTTTTATTATCAAAATTTTATTATCAAATAACACATTTGAGTTTATGCAAGCATTACATATCATAGTTCTTTACTTCTCATGGCACCTTACATCAAACTTCCCGTCATCTTTCAACAAAAAAGGGTCGGTGAAAGCAAGCTAATCGACTTTCTTGGTATTGCTCTGAGTCTGTTTGTTAGATGAAAGTTCCGAAAACGTTTCAAGAAGACACAACAATCACAACTACTTACCCAATTTACAAAGTTCCATGATCAATGCTCTCGGAATCATTTGTGTGTATTTTTTTTAAAGAAAATATGCGTGTGGGCTTGAGGTGAGCCGCACCCTAAATGAAATTAAACATTAAGCATGTAAGATTTACAAGGACAATGCCTCACATAAGGACCTAAAAGGAACCAACATGTTCTTAACATTACATTACTCTTATGCGAAGACACCACCATTCAGAGAGAGCGAAATCGCCCAAATAACAACAAAATGACGCATTCGAGCCAACATGTTGAGAAGATGTGTTTCCCATCCTCCAAGGGACTTGCACAACCAAGGCAAGAAGAGTCGCTGGGATGAGACCAACCAGCCTTGAGTGATGGAGTTATCAACTTGCTTTTCTTTAATTGCCGTAAAAATACCTTCATGCTAGGTGGAACAAGATATCTCCAAATCAACCTCTACATGGCCACATCCGAGCCAACACCACCAATGAGATCCCTAATAAGGAATTTATATGCCTTCTTGACTGAGAGCCTCCCATCAACTTGCTTCCATACATTACTGGCAACAAAAGGATCATGGACATCTCTAAGGCATTGGCTCCAAAAAGTCCTGCATACACTGCTCTGAAAAATTAAAATGAAGGGTGTTAGAAAATAGAGAAGCGGAAGCGGAATGATAAACAGAGCATAAGAACAAGAAAGATAATCTTGTAACACAAGAATTTAATGTGGAACCCTACTCCCTAAGGAGCGGGATGAAACCACGGGAGAACGCCTCATTGGGCTGGTTTTTCTATTGACTTTCTCAATGGATACAAGAGGTCTGGGGCTCCATATATAGCCTCCACAGAGCCTCCAAGTCCCACCATTGGTAGATGTGGGACTAACACAGGGATGGGGTAAATGGATCCTGGAGTGATCCATTTACCCATCTACAACTCAAGTAGCGCACAACCAAATACTCCAACACTCCCCCTCAAGCTGGAGCATGCAATGCTCAGCTTGGACAAATAGAAAGAAACTCAACTCACGCTACATGACACTACACACAATATCAACTCAACGCACACAACTATTGGCTGCTGTCGAGGACGTTGCTTCTCATGCTGTGTAGGTGAGGAGGACGAACGGGCTGGAGTGTGAGTCAAACCGAGGACTCGGAATCTGACCATCGAGTCTGAAACTGCGATTGGAGAAGCCTCCTCGTCGGAGAACCGGGTCTCTCCCATCTGGCACAGAGAATGGTACTCTACTCTGGAGTACCTATGATACCACATGAAAGGCCTAGCCAACATGGCAAAGGGAATGGTCCTCTACTCTGGAGTCCCTATGGCTCACATGAAAACTCTGGCCGATAAAACAAGAAAAGATGGGGACCGCTACAAATGATGGCAAACATGTGCTCATCTGAAAGAAGACCGCATACATGTGCGTGTCTGAAACTAGAGACTCGGAAACATCTGACGTCGAGTCTGAATATCTGCTGTAGAGTCTGGAAATCCGGTTGATCGAGAGACTATGAAATCTGGAGAAGACCTGTGACTCTACATATACTCCCCCTTTCTCCCGTACTTGTCGGAAAATAATGACATCGACAATGTAGGGTGTTGGGAAAATAGAAGAACTTGTTTATTCCATCAGCCCTAGGCTCTCTTATATAGGAGAGTAGCCTATGGGTAAATTACATAAAGAGTACTGCAGGAATGGAAAATAATAAAAGACTACATAAGTAGATAATATATATGTTTACACACTCCCCCTCAAGATGGAGCATAGATATCAATCATGCTCAGCTTGGACGCACACTTCTGAAACGGGCCTCACAGTAATGCCTTGGTAAAAATATATGCAGTTTGATTTTCTGAACTAACATGGGATGTAGCAATGAATCCCTTCTGGATCATGTCACGGATAAAGTGACAATCAACTTCAATGTGCTTGGTTCGTTCATGGAATGCTGGATTGTTTGCAATGAACAAGGTCGCCTGATTGTTGCATTCTAAAGCCATAGGAAGTGGGACTTCTACATGTAAATCTGTAAGCACAGCTTTTACCCACATCATTTCTGTACTAGCTTGGGCCATAGCCCTATATTCAGATTCAGCACTAGACCTTGCTACCACAGCTTGTTTCTTGCTCCTCCACGAGATTAGGGACACCCTGCATAATCTGCATCTACACAGGCTGAGATAGAGATCACCTTGCCTTTCTTGAACAACAGACCCGCACCTGGGGATGACTTGAGGTACCTGAGTATCATATGTATTGCATCCATGTGGACCTGACGTGGTTGCTCCATGAACTGACTCACTCGACTCACAGCAAAGGCTATGTCGGGCTTAGTGATAGTGATATATAGAAGTTTTCCTACCAATTCTCTGTATATTCTCCTATCCACCTCCTCTGTATCATCATCATATAGCTTCATACTGGGATCCATTGGTGTGGTAGCAGGTCGGCAGCCAAGCATTCCTGTTTCACTCAACAGGTCAGTGACATATTTTCTCCGAGACATTACCAACCCATGTGGATTTCTGGCAAACTCCAGTCCCAGAAAATATCTAAGAACTCCAAGGTCCTTGGTGACAAATTCGCTACCCAACATTTCTTTCGCCTTCTTTATCCCTTGTACATCATCACCTGTAATCAAGATGTCATCTACATAGACCATGATTGCAATAATACCTCTAGAAGTCTTTTGTACAAACAAAGAATGACCAACATTTGAACGTTTGTATCCCTGTTTCTCAAAAAGATTTGAGAGCTTCTGAAACCACGCTCTGGGACTCTGCTTAAGGCGATAGATAGCCTTATGGAGTCTGCACACCTTGGAACACTCCCCCTCAACAGCAAAATCGGGTGGCTGTTGCATGTAGACTTCCTCCTGTAAGTCACCATATAAGAAGGCATTCTTCACATCCAACTGATATAGCGGCCAGTCACAAGTAACCGCAACAGACAGTAAGATCCGTAGAGTGGAATGACGAGCTACTGGCGAGAATGTATCAAGATAGTCTACCCCGTATATCTGTGTAAAGCCACGAGCAACAAGACGATCCTTGTATCTGTCAATACTGCCATTTGCATTCTGCTTGACTATAAATACCCATTTGCAGCTCACTGGGGACACATCTGCAGGTATAGGAACCAGACTCCAAGTTCCTCTAGACTGAAGTGCCGCCATTTCTTCCTCCATTGCTAGACGCCATCTACTATCCTTCATAGTGTCTTGGTAACTCCGTGGAATATCTACAGCTGACAAAGCAACTACAAAGTTCCTGAAATCTCCAGTTAGTCGTTCAAATGACACAGAAGCTGCTAAAAGATATGAAGCGCAGCTTCGCTTTGACTTGCGTATAGCAATAGGAACATCTAAATCAACCATGTCCTCGTCTGTCCTCTGTAACACATCCTGCTCAGAAACATCGTCAGATCCATCAATAGTAATATCTTCAGAACATACCTTGGGCGAGCTAGGTGATGAGTCATGACCATGAGCTGGAGCAGGCCTGCGGGTATAGGGAAATAGTAGTGGTGAAACATGTATAGTAATAGGAGGTGCAGATGATGGTGGTGGTGGTGGTGGTGTTGTTGGTGGTAGTGGTGGTGGTGGTGTCACATAAAATGGCATCGGTATTAGTTGGAGGTATCAACTGATCACCTGAGGATGAAAAGTACATTACGGATTCAAAAAACGTAACATCTGCACTAACTAGATACCGCCTGCGCAATGGATCATAGCACTTGTACCCCTTATGAGTTCTGGAGTACCCAACAAACACACACTTGACAGCCCTAGGAGAGAGCTTGTCAATACCGGGAGACAACTGGTGGACAAAGGCAACCGAACCAAACCCACGAGGAGTAAGGGAAAACAGATCTTTACCAGGGAAGATAAGGGAGAAAGGAATCTTTTCACCTAGAACAGAGGACGTCATACGATTGATTAGGTAGCATGCAGTGAGAACCGCGTCACCCCAGTAAGAGTAAGGAGCATGGCTCTGTATAAGAAGTGACCTGGTGATATTTAGTAAGTGGCGATGTTTCTTTTCAGCGATCCCATTCTGTTGGGAGGTATAGGCACATGATGTCTGGTGGATAATCCCTTGGGATGAGTAGTAATTGGCTAGGACATGAGTACACAATTCCAGGGCATTATCACTTCTCACAATTTTAACAGATGTGGAGAAAACATTATGATTCTCATTAAGAAAATTGATAATAATATTCCCTGCTTCAGATTTATTCTTTAACAAAAACACCCATGACACACGAGAGAAGTCATCCACAATAACTATATAAAATCTGTGTCCCTGATGATCAGGAACACGACTCGGACCCCAGATATCAATATGAAATAACTCAAACTTGGAGGTATTACTCCGACACTGACGACTAGGAAAGGTAGACCGATGATGCTTTCCCAACTGACAAGCCTCACATTGGATAGATGTGTGAGGCAGACCCCGGGGTAACACACGACGCAACTTCTGAAGCGGTAGATGTCCAAAGCACATATGCCATAGCAGAGGAGATACGGGTCCAGTAGGTAGGGATGATGTTCCAACAAAAGAAGTCTGACTGAGGTGATAGAGGCCTCCTTGCTCATAGCCACGACCAATCACGTTGCCCGTAAGGATGTCCTGAAAAACAAGAGAAGATGGATCAAAAATTGCCCGACATTGTAAATCCTTTGTAATTTGGCTGATAGATAATAAATTCATTGAAAAATCATGTGCGTGTAACACATTCTTGAGCTGCATGGATGATGTCAGTCTAATCTCCCCTTGACCAGTAATTGGGGAATGCGTGCCATTAGCAATGACCACTGTTCGACCTGGAGGGATATGTCTGTATCCTGTACGTAGACTTTGATCGCCACAAAGATGATGTGTGGCTCCAGAGTCCATAATCCATGCTGAAGTATCTGATCCACTACTAGTAAGTGCAAGTGTGCTACCTGATGTACTGGTAGAGGCAGAAGCGGATGCAGTAGCATCAGACTGGTTCTCAGTAGTGGGTGCTGGGCCAGATGGAGGAATAATGCCCCTTAGACGGGCAACGAGATCATCAAAACGCTGATCTAAGGAGGCAGCAGATGGAGGCTCTATCTGCTCGGCGACTCGTGCGGATGCAGGAAATCCATGCTTAGAGTAGCATGTATCTTCAGTATGTCCGGTGCGATGACAGTAGGTACATATTGGCCGAGTACGACCTCCTCTACCACGAGGACCACGACCACGGGTATGAGGACCTCCACGACCCTTGTTGGTAGCCATTGCTAAAGCAGTATGATTCGTGGCCGTAGAGGGGACAGTGATCCGACTCAGTCTGTGAAAGGCTTCCTCCATAGGAGGTATAGTAGAATCTGCCAAGATCTGAGATCGTGCCGCCTCGTACTCTGGATCAAGGGCATCAAGGAAAACTCCGACCATAGTAGCATTCCGGTAGGTCTTCTGTTGCTCTGGCGTGGCTGTCAGGGGCATGAAGCTGTACATCTTCTCGAACATCCCTCGTAGAGATGTGTATAGTGAGTGTAGAGGTCGTCCATTCTGCTTAATGGTGAATATGTCATGCTGATGTTGCAGAATCTTCGTCTCATTCTTCGCTTGAGAGTATGTGGCAGCCAGAATATCCCACATTGTTTTGGCCGTGGGCTGATGAAGAATATCATTGACAATCTCGATTTCCAGAGTACCTGATAGCCATACTTTGGCATATGCGTCATCCGCCTCCCACGAGGCATTAACTCCAGTCTTCTCAGCAGGCTCTTCTTCGGTAAGGATGTGTTTCTTACCGGTTGACTTCATCATACTCATGAACTGCATCGCCCACAGTTCATAGTTCGTACCATCCATCTTTACAATAGGCGCTGGACCTCGAAAGGCGCCTATAGATGGAATATCCGCCTTGCTTTCTGACATACTGGTAATAGAAGACTGGAGTAGTAGACTTAAGTTGTAATTGTCTGCACGATCATGTACGGGTTTAGTCGCCTGTGTAGACTTCAAGCAACCAAACCCATTTCTTAGGAGTTGTGAGCGCTAGAGATATATGCATGACTGATTTACGGCTTAAGGGCGTACTACAAAAAGATGCGCACAACAAGGAGCCGTGATAGGGCGCAAGATACGCGCACAGCAGCAAGGAAGTGCGCAGGAGCGCACGAGATCGCGCTGGAGATGCGCGATGCGTGCACGAGGGCGCAGGAGCTCAGGAGCGCTCGAAGGCGCGCTGAGGATGCGCGATGCGTGCAGGGGGTGCACGCTGAGCTCAGGCGACGCGCGCAAAGCACGCAGAAGAAGCGTGCGAGACACGCTGGAGATGTGCGCAAGGCGAGGCGAGGCGTGGGGCGTAGGAGGCGCGGGGCGCAGGAGGCGCACGACCGGCAGCGCGCGGGAGAAGACGAGGCTCGGCGGTGGGGTGGGGTTAGGGTTTCAAGAACTCCGGTCTAGGACCGTCGCTCTGATACCATGTTGGGAAATAGAAGAACTTGTTTATTCCATCAGCCCTAGGCTCTCTTATATAGGAGAGTAGCCTATGGGTAAATTACATAAAGAGTACTGTAGGAATGGAAAATAATAAAAGAGTACATAAGTAGATAATATATATGTTTACATAGGATGAAGACAATAAAGATGGGGAGAAAAACAATCAATACGCCGATTTCAAAAAAAATATCTCAATTTTTCTTTTTCGACATGTCATCTTATTTTTTAAATCATTTTTTTATCGGCTATTTCAAATAACCGTCACCGTCATCATTTTTTTAAGCTGTTCATGATTTTTTTCTCGGATTTCTTTCTTTTTCTTCCGCATACGTTTTTTTTGTACGCAACTCTTCCTTTTTTTGAACAAACAAAAAAACTCGGCCCACAGTAGGCCCAAACTCTCTCTCCCCCCTTTTTTATATTAGACTCTACATATATTTTACAGCTTTTGACCCAGCCAATTGGGCTTCCAATTTTCTCAATTTCGACCCCCTGTAGAGCTCGATACAACTCGTGCACACTTAGAGTTCCCAATCAGCCTTACAATTTTTTTAATAACGCCATCAGCCCTGCTCGGCCCCTTGAAGAAAACGCATGCCCCTTTAGGGTTCCCACATGCGGGAACCCATCAAACAGAAGGAACCGCCGCCCCGAACTGGGAGCCAAGGGGGTTGCCGCCTGTACAAGATCTGAATTTATAGGGGGTGACTTGCGGTGGAGGCGGAGGAGCTCCACCACTGGGAGCCAAGGGGGCCGCCGCCTGCACAAGAACTGGAGATGTGGCACTCGGTGTTTGGAGAGGAGAGGCCTCCATCTAGATGCGATGAAGGTGCGCGCGAGGGAGAGGATCCTCCGCCTGGAGATCTTGAAGACATGCCGGAGGTTGCTGCGCCGCCTGGAGCAGGTGGTTGCGTCGCTTGGAGAAGCTATAAGTGGCAGTGCCGCCTGGAAGATCTGGGGGATCCGTGAAGGGAGAGATGCTATGCGCAAGCTTCACGCATGGAGCAGGCGGCCTGGAGGGTTGTGCGCGAAGGAGGAAGCGCTTACAACGGGTCGCCTGGAGCCAGGAGCGGCTCTGCGTGGATATGGAGCTGGGGATGTTACAATCTACGAAGAGCAAGGCTCCTCCACTAGCCAATGACAGATTCTACGCCTGGAGCTACCACCTTGTGCGCGCAAGGCTCTGCTATGCTATCACGAGATGGGAGGATGGCCTTGCCTTCACGCCTGGAGGATGGCCCTGCCTGATTGTTGGATTGGAAGGGAAGGGGCAGCATCGTTGGAAGAACCGTTGAGGAGCCGCGTGGATCTTCGGGTTCAACAACAAAACCCTAGAATAATGGTTAGGGTTTAAAGGATAAACTCTAGATTACTATTACAGGTCTTGAACAAATAATCTCCACAAACAAATCTTCATCATCAAAATAAAATCTCGAATAGAAATAAGAATATGAAATCCTCAAGAATCGACCCGCTCTGATACCATGTTAGAAAATAGAGAAGCGAAAGAGAAATGATAAACAGAGCATAAGAATAAGAAAGATAATCTTGTAACACAAGAATTTAACGTGGAACCCTACTCCCTAAGGAGCGGGATGAAACCACGGGAGAACGCCTCAATGGGCTGGTTTGTCTATTGACTTTCTCAATGGATACAGGAGGTCTGGGGCTCCTTATATAGCCTCCACAGAGCCTCCAAGTCCCACCACTGGTAGATGTGGGACTAAACACAGGGATGGGGTATATGGATCATGGAGTGATCCATTTACCCATCTACAACTCAAGTAGCGCACAACCAAATACTCCAACAAAGGGCACCAAACACCATTCTTCCTTCCTAGCCTCCACACTGCATATGACCTAGTCAGTGGCAAAGGTAAACAACATGGGATAATGATCCACCAATATCAAATCACCTAATCAGTCATCCTTCCAGAAATGAAACGAAGTTACCGCTCCCAAATTCGACGCCATCATTTGCATCACCATCGATAGCGCCTCACATATCGCTCATGAAAAATAGAAGGTTCTAAGATTGCATTATAGGCAACATCCATACTCATATGCACCATATATATATATATCACATAAGATATTGGCCAACAAGTCCTCCCAAGCTAACAATATTTGTCTAATCTATTTCGCTAGAAGGGTTTGATTCAATTCTTTGATTCTTTATCTACCTTGAGGCTGCTACACATCCGAGGCGTAGTAAAGTGTCCCCAGCAATGGGCACATGGTAATAAGCCTCCTGACTTGCACCCGCCGAAAGGAATCTTCACATGATTTTCTCCCAAAACTGACACACATTCACCGGCACATGTCTAGATGCAAGGAATATGGGTATAACAACCAAAATCAAGTTCACAAGTACAAGCTTACCGCCTTTCGACAACGTGATCGACTTCCAACCACACATCCATTGTTTCATATTCTCAACAAGGGGGAGCCACTGTGAAGCCAAAAGCCACTTATAGGTAAGCAAGAGGCTTAAATATTAATGTAGGAGGTTAGTAGTGCAGTGGAAGTATCAGGGATGTGGCCACATTCATCTACCTCCTCCTGATACAACCCAGAAGTCCTGAAGGATGACTTGCTCTTATTGATCTTGATGCTCGAGACGATGCCAGAGAGATTTAACATAGCTAACATACCGAGAGCCTTTATAGTTTCTCCCTCAAAGAAGAATTCTGTCATACATGTACTGCAACAAAGGAATGGAGAAGTCTCCATTGGTGTATCCATAAGTGAAGATGCCATGCACCGTTATGCTTGCCATAATAACAAGTGTATCCACAACAATCACAAAGAATACAGGTGCATTGGGACATCCTTGCCGGATCCTTCTGAAATTGGCAATAACCACCTTCGAGTTTACCTTTCACTAGGACGGTAAAGGAAGCCGTCAGGATGCATTACTTCATCCAAGTAATCCATGGAAATCCCTATCTGTAAAATGTAGACCAACAAACCTCCAATCGATGTTGTCGTAGGCCTTAGAGAAATCCATCTTCCATATTAAGCCTTTTATTTGGCATTTCTCCCAATCCACAGTTATCTCAAAAGCCACCACCAAGATATCCATTATAGATCTACCCGAGATAAAAGCCAGTTGTAGAGGGGACATGATACCATGAGGTACTCAATGGAGTTAATTGGCAAGAGTCTTTGCCACAATGAGATAGATATCATTCGATAATGCAGTAGGTCTGAATTCTTCAACACACGTCACCATGCCGCTCTTGGGTAGAAGGAGGACGAGAACTCTATATAGGAGCTTATGACCCATGTTTCCGTTATGAAAGTCATTAATCACATACATCACATCATCCTTATCCATATCCCAGAACAATCTATAAAAGGCCATGGGGAAACCATCATGTACAGGCGTGATGTCTGCGTTCGACTAAAATGGCCGACATTCGAGTCTTTAGGGTTGTCGATAGAAGTTTTAATGATCGATATGGTGACCAAAATCGATATGTAAGGCCTTGCAAGTATACATGTAGGATCAGGAAAAAGATCATACAATTAGCATAACTTCCTCTGGAAGACAACCTTGTTAGAGCCATTAGTTGGCCCATATATGTTGGAAGTTTGTGATCATCCATTTTATATTACAGAGTACTAATGTGTTTGTTTTTTTTTGAGTAAATAGTGGGTGATCCCCCAACATGGGGGTCACCGGCTCACCGCCAACTTCCATTAATAGAAAAAGAAATTACATTACCGCGATAACCAGGTATTATAAAGCGCGGTGCAATGAGAGATTACATTTTCCCAGTAACATCTCTGACCCTTAAAAACCATCTCGTTACGACCAATCCAAATGCCCCACATTACTGCAAACAGCCACACACAATCATCCGTGGACCCACCTCCCATCCGACGTATCGAGGCCCAAAACGAAGCGAAGTCGTCCGTGCAGATCCATGAGATATCCACCTCCCTCCAGATTCTGACCGAGACCAGACAGCCGAAAAAAAGATGTGCCGAGTCCTTATCCGCCTCATTGCATCTGTCGCACCGGGTATCAGACATCTCCATCAATTTCCCTCTACAGCTTTTATCAAGGATGCGCCCCCTTCTTAAGTACCACAACAACAACAACAACAAAGCCTTTTCCCACAATTAAGTAGGGTCGGCTACATGGATTCTTCGCCTCCATTCAGATCTATCTTGGGTCAATCTCGGACTTAAATCCAAAAAACTAAGATCCCTTTGTATAGTCTCTTTCCAACACTTCTTGGGCCGCCCTCACCCTCTCTTAGCCGGCTCAACATCCCAATACTCGCATCTCCTAACCGGTGTATCAGTTGACCTTCTTTGCAAATGACCAAACCATCTTAAGCGGTTTTCTCGCATCTTATCCTCGATCGGAGCTACACCAACTTTCTTTCTGATTGCATCATTCCGAATCCGATCTTTACATGTATGTCCACACATCCATCTTAGCATTTTTATTTCTGCTACAGCCATTCTCTGCACATGTCTATGGTTCACAGGCCAACATTCAAAACCATAAAGCATAGCAGGTCTCATGGCTGCTTTGTAAAACTTTCTTTTAATTTTTAAAGGAATTTTCTTATCACAGAGAACAACGGAGGCTCCTCTCCACTTTAGCCAACCTGCATTTATTTTATTAGTAACATCTCCATCAATTTCCCCGTCATGTTGCAAAATAGATCCCAGATATCTAAAAGAATCTCTCTTCTGAATGTTATCGTCACCAATCTTCACCTCGATTCCTTCACCATTGCTTCCATCAAAGGTGCATTCCATATATTCCGTCTTAGCCCTACTTATACGAAAATCTTTGGTCTCCAATGCATGTCTCCAAACCTCAAGCTTCTCATTTACTCCATCTCTAGTCTCGTCAATCAACACAATATCATCAGCAAATAACATACACCAAGGTAACTCATCCTGAATGTGACTTGTCAACTCGTCCATAATCAAAGTAAAAAGAAATGGACTCAAAGCTGAACCTTGATGTAAACCAATGTTGATATCAAAATAGTCAGTCTTCCCCGTCGGGGTCCTTACACAAGATAAAGCCCTATCATACATATCCTTTATGAGATTAATGTATAGGACGGGTACTTGTCTCTTCTCCAAAACTCTCCACAGTATCTCTTCTGGGACGGAATCATAAGCCTTCTCCAAATCAATAAAGATCATATGTAGATTCTTCCTTTTAGCTCTATAAATCTCCATTATTCTCCTCAGCAAATGGATGGCTTCAATAGTTGAGCGACCTGGCATGAATCCGAATTGGTTTTCTTTTACTTGGGAAACTTGCCTCAACCTTCTTTCGATCACACGTTCCCAAATTTTCATAGTGTGACTCATCAGCTTGATACCTCTATAATTTGAACAATTTTGAATGTCTCCTTTGTTCTTATAAAGAGGCACCACGATACTCCTCCAATCTTCAGGCATTTTCTTGCTTCGCCAAATAACATTGAATAGATTCGTAAGCCAAGTCAAACCACGCTCACCTAAAACTTTCCATACTTCTACAGGGATGTCATCCGGTCCTATACCTTTCCCAGGAATCATAACCTTCAAAGCCTCCTCTATTCGTCTATAGCATGCACGATTCAAGTAACTTTCACTACTAGCTAGATCACCCAAAGTGATCTCTCTATTTCCTTCCCTAATGAAAAGTTTATGAAGTACTGCTCCCATCTAGTCTCTATATCCTTCTGAGTAACAAGCACGTGGCCTTCCTCGTCCTTAATGCATCTCACTTGAGAAAGGTCTTTAATCTTTCTTTCTCTTGCTTTGGCCAACCTGAAAGTATCCTTCTGGCCCTCCTTGGAGTCGAGATTTTTATACAAAACTTAATAAGCTTTTGACTTAGCTTCGCTTACAGCCTTCTTTGCTTCCTTCTTCGGTATTTTATAGTCTGTGACAGTTTCCTCTGTTCTATCCTTAGACATAGCTTTAAAGCAAGCTCTTTTAATTTTTAGCTTCTCTTGCACCCCTTCACTCCACCACCAAGCCTCCTTTTGACCCGGAGCTCCTCCTTTTAACTCGCCTAGCATCTCTTTGGCTACCTTTCGGATACAAGATGCTACTGCCTCCCACATCTCGTTTGCACTACCGCTACAATCCCATGATAAGTTTTCTAAAATCTTCTCCCTGAAGCTTGATTGCTTCAGCGGAAGATTCCACCACCTAGTTCTAGTGATCTTAGGAACCTTCCTTTTCTTTACCAGCCCTTTTATTTGTAAATCCAAGACTAACAAGCGATGTTGGGTTGTCAAACTCTCTCCAGGGATTACTTTGCAATCTTTGCAACACAACCGATCTCTTCTCCTCAACGCTAAGTAATCTATCTGTGTTCTAGTTGAGCCACTCTTATAAGTAATTAAATGCTCCTCCCTCTTCTTGAAAAGAGTGTTTGCTATGAAAAGATCATATGCAGTTACAAAATCCAGAATGACTTTTCCCTCTTCGTTTCTATCTCCAAAACCATGTCCTCCATGCACACTTGCATACCCTGAAACATCTTTTCCCACATGTCCATTAAGATCTCCACCTATGCAAACCATCTCTCTTTGTGGGATTCCTTGTAAAATCTTATCCAGATCCTCCCAAAAAGCTTGTTTAGTCCTTTCATCTAAACCAATTTGCGGTGCATAAACTAAGATGATATTCAGAATTTCTTCTTCAAGCACCAACTTTAGCAAAATAATCCGATCCCCAAATCTTTGCACCTCAACCACATAATCCTTCAAATCTTTATGAACAACCACTCCAACACCGTTTCTGCCCTTATCTTTACCTGAATACCAAAGTTTAAAGCCTGTCTTCTCGATCTCCCTTGCTTTCTCTCCAACCCATTTAGTCTCTTGAAGACATAATATATGAATCTTCTCTTTCCATTGTATCCACTATCTCCATCAATTTTCCAGTTAAAGTACCGATATTCCAACTACCAATCCGTAACTTCCTTTGCAATCTCTTTTGGACTAATTTCTTTACTCGCATGCGTCCATTATGCGAGAACCCTTGCAAATTTTGGCCTGCATCCGGGCGGTGATGCAACTGAACTAGCTTATTTACCTGCATGCGTTCCTCATGCGAGAACCCTTGCAAATTTTGAACTACATCCAGGCTGCGATGTAGCGACCCTTGCCAATTCTTAAGCACCAAAGGAAAAAATTTATTCTGCTAGGGATTTTTGATGCCCAAATTGTTGGAGTATTTGCTATGCACGCCTATTGTGTTATAGGAAGGTAGGATCCATTTACCCCATCCAGTGGTTTAGTCCCACATCGTCGAACGGTGGGACTTGGAGGCCCTGTGGAGGCTATATAAGGAGTCCCAGGCCTCCTGTAACAGATGAGAAAAAGCAATGCATATCACGCCCCTTTGAGGGCTTCTCCCGTGGTTTCCTCCCGCTCCTCACGGAGTAGGATTCCACGTAAAATCCTGCTGTTCATATTTCTTTATTATTTTATCCATGTTTCGCTTCCGCTTATGATTTTCTAACACAAATAATTTTGACATCGTCCTTCAGTTCCTGGTCCAGTTCCTGCGCCTTCTTGTTGAACTCCTCATACGCGATTTTGACCGAGAACCTGTTCCCTACCCAAACAAAGTGATCTCTGCCTGTGGCTATCACATCTTTCCGTGGAAGATCCCTCAGCAGCGTCAGCAGGTCATCCATGCGCCTCTCTGATAGCGACGAGTTAAACGTCGCCCCCCTTGAGTCTACCACCACCGTCTGAGACAAGGTTGCTTCCTTGAGGGAAGCCAACGCAAAGAGACGGGGGAAACGGTCCTCAAGCTTACCTTCACCCGTCCAATCGTCTTTCTAGAATCGAAAGATGTTGCCATCGTCGATCTTCTGAACCTTCTTCCCAGAGAGTTGAGGAAGGACCGCACGAATCCCGACCCGAAGCGGGGATTCAAACCTAGTGCTACCAACAGAGAACTGGCTCGTCAGCCGATAGATACACCTCAGCAGTCTCACAACCAGAGCATTCGACAGCCCCCAGATGCGTTGGACCCATTTCGAGAGGAGCGCCCTGTTCATGTTCCCTACATCACGGATTCCCAGCCCCCCTTTTTTGCGTCCTCTAGTCATCTCCTCCCAGCTGACAAGGTGCATTCCATGGCCCTGCTGCCTCCCGTTCGACCAGAGAAACGTCTTCATTAGTGATTCGATCTTCCTTCTGACCCCAACGGGTAACAATCTGGTGGAGAAGAAGAAAATCGGAATAGCGGAGAGGACAAACTTTAACAAAACCAGCTTCCCACCTTTCGATAAAGTAAAGGATTTCCAACCCACCATTCTTCGCTCCATCCTCTGAATGATGTCCTCCCCGTCCGTGCTTTTGAGCTTACCCGAGGTGAGTGGGAAACCTAAGTATGGGATGGGGAAGTTCCCCATACGGCATTCCGTAGCCTCCACAAGCATGCCACACTCCGCTTCGTTCATACCGAAAGAAATAACCTCCGACTTGCTCTTGTTTATCTCTAGCCCTGCCAGGTCTCCAAAGATATTCACTAGGTGTGCCACGTTGTTGATTTGCTCTTGAGTTTCACCAAGGAATATAACAGTGTTGTCCGCATACTGGAGTATATGCATAGAAATATCTTCTCTTATATAGCCCTCACACCAACCGGCCTCAACCGCCTGCGAGAATAGAACACCCAAAGCGCCGGCCACCAGAACGAACAACATAGGGGTCAGGGGGCACCCTTGTTTAATCCCCCTTTGCGGCTGGAAGAATCCGCCTTCAGGCTTTCCATTGACGAGCACCGAATACGAGACCGTTAGTAACGCATCTTTTCATCCAATCCACCTATTGCTCCGGGAAGCCCCTCCTACGCAAGGACGTCCAAAGGAATCTCCCGTCGACCCTATCATATGCCTACGCATAATCGATCTTCCAAAGCGCGCCCTTTGCCTCGGACCTCTTCCAGTCCAGGCAAATCTCAAACGCCAGCACGAGCCCGTCCGCCATGTGCCTTCCGGGAATGAATGCCGGCTGCCCCTCCAAGACCATAGAACTCAACACGCTCCTCAGTCGAATAGCCAAGAGCTTGGCCACAATCAAGTACGTCGCATTGGAGAGCGCAATAGGCCTGTGATCATCTACTCCCACAGGGGATCCGTTCTTCGGTAAAAGGAAGAGCAAGGATCTATTGATCACTTCAAAACCACGGTTGCTCTCCCTGAATTCATTTATCGTCTCTAAGAGATCGCTCTTCAGGGTGTCCCATAATTCTCGGAAAAAGAAAACTGAAAATCCATCAGGCCCAGGGGCCCCGTTTGCATTCAGGCTCCATACAGCCTGCCTAACCTCATCCTCCGAAAATGGCGAAATCAGAACCTCCGCCTTACCCTGGGATATAGTCCGAACTCCTCTCCCGATCCAGCCCCAACCGCTCTTCCTCGACCGCCGTGTGACCTCTACAAAGTGCTCCTTCATAGCCACCCCAATCGCTGCCTCCCCAGATACTCGAACTCCCCCCACCTCCACCTCGTGAATGAAGTTCCTTCGCCTCCTGCCAGATGCCATGGAGTGAAAAAACTTCGTATTTGCGTCTCCCTCCTTTAGCCACTTTTGTCGCGACCTCTGGTGCCACTCTACCTCCTCCTTCTTATCTTCCAGTAGATTTTCCTCCATCAGCCCCTGCTTCTCATTGATCTCGTCCTAAGTGAGACCCTGGTCATCATCCGCAGAATCCAGGCCATTCACCTGGGCCTGTAACTCCAGACTTCTCGCTTTCCTCCTGAGCTTCACGTCTCTCCCGTATTTGTAAAGAGTGGTCCTCAACTCTCTGAGCTTCAACGCAAATCTGACCACCACCGAACCTTCCGGCGTGCTCCTTCTCTAGCATTCACTGACCATCTCTCTGAAGCCCTCCTCAAGAAGCCAGCTTTTCTCGAACCTGAAGTAAAACCTTCCGCCGCCTCCCTCACCAGATGACCAGAGGACCGGTGTGTGATCGGAATGGGCCCGAGGGAGGGCCCAAGCTCGCGCGAGAGGGAACGCCTCGGCCGTCGACTGAGAAAGTAAGAACCATCCTGGATCTGGATCTCGTATTCCGCCAAGTGTACTTGCAGCCGACCACATAAATATCGACAACCCCATGGAGTGAACCGCCCACCGAAAAGATTCCGCTCCCAGGTCCCCCCCCCCTTTGAGGCTAGTCCTCCGGGAGAAGGGTGACGTTGAGATCCCCACCAACGATCCACACCTCATCCATGCCGCTCGAGCCCAGCTCTGTCAACTTAGCCGCTAAAGCGTCCCTCTTACCCCCAGTACGACCATAAACATTCGATATACGAACACATTCCCCGCTGTCACGCTGTTTCAGAAGTACTGTGACGCTGTGACGCAAGCTGTTCGCTTCCACCAAGTCAAAGAGGTCATTTTTCCACCCAGTCCAGAGACCACCAGAGGCCCCACTTGCCGACAGCTGAACCGAAGCAAAACGGCCCTGACCGTGCATGTCCCTGAGAGCCTCCTCTCTCTTCGTCGCAAGCTTTGTTTCCGGAAGAAGAATAACGTCTGCCCCTGCGTCCAGCATCAGATTTTTCAGCGCCATCCTTTTCTCCGGTCTCCCCAGACCCCTAACGTTCCACGAGAGGATCTTTAATTGCATGAATCACCGGAGGCCCTCCTTGGCAGGATAAGACCCAGCCTTTCTGCAATTGCCCTGTCAAGGATCTTGAACCTGTTCGATGAAGCCATGATCTGCACACCTACGAGTGCCGCATTCCGCTCTGACCCCACTTGACTCGGACTCGAGTTTCCCCCAGCCAGGAGAAGCCTTCTCTCACGCCTGCTGCTCGCCCGACGAGAGTAACGAGCATCAAATCTGCTCGCTCCCTCCTCCAACGTCTTCATTTCTGCGGGGTTACCGGGGGGCCTCTCCCACTGAAATCTTATCGTGCCTTCAGAGGCTTGCATAGGACTCGTCATAGCATCTTCAGGCACCAGAGAGGCTGGCGGTGGGTCCATCGCACGCGTCGCAAGGATTCCCCCGCTGTAGGTTTGTTATTTCCTTTCTATGTAATTTTCCCATTCCTCTAGAGTTTCTCCTCTATATAAAGGAGCCTATGACCTTACAGTAAACAAGTCATTCATTTCTTTCCGCTTGGTATCAAAGCACTATTCCATATTAGAGCCCTAGTATCAGCTCCAGATTAGAGCCCTAGTATCGGCACCCGTCGGCTTCTCTCTCTGCCTTCGTCATTGCATGCCCCCTCTCCTCCTCCTTTGGGCACCACACGACACTCCTCTTACCCGTGCACATCACACCACCACCTAACAATCCTCTCGAGCCTCCTTGCATGGGTCCTGCACCTCCTAGCGGTCGGTCATGTGCTCTTCAACATTGCCAAACAGACCAACATGGGCCCAAAGCTACCACACGGTTCATAGCTCCTCTGTGTGGACCATAACAACATTTATGCGAGGGCCTTCCCCCCTTGAAGCTGGAATCTCTGTAAACACTCAAACAATACCAAATATGGATCAATGTGTGATCTAGAAGCTTTGTTTCTCTATGTGAATAGATGATTACCTGCATCAAGAACACTCAGATTAAGCTCCCTATCCACATCTGCGAATTCGGGGAACCTGGATCCTGATAAACCCAGTCCACTTGGTTGACCATCAACATAAAGGGTCACATTAAAATCACCCCCAAGAAGCGAGGAAGCCTCCATAAAATCATCTCGAGTCTGTTGTATCTTCATCCAAAAATGGTCCCAAGTGAACATTCCACTCCATAAGCATTAGAAATCAGAAACTCACAACCATCAGTTGCATTTTAAGAAGCATAGAAAGCACATGCTGCTCCTCAACCTTTCTAATCAAGGACCAATGATACAAAGCAAACTCCCATAGCTCTAATTTTAACCAATAACATAGAACCTTGAAAGCGATGGACCCTTTAATGAATTCCATAGCTGGTTAGTCAATGATTGAACCTTACTTTCCTGTCTGCAATAAGGGTCCTTTTCTCTGGTCTATTGACCCCTATGACGTCCCAATTCAGAATCTTCATTAAGCAATGAGTTCGCTTCCTGTTCCCTGGACTATTTCTAGTTTCGTTGCCAAACCCGCAACAAACTCCAAATTAGGAAGTGCCATAAAGTTACTGCTCCCATTCTCCAGTTCCTTTAGACTCTCATCCATATCGGTGCATGTTTGACCACTGGTGTTCTCCCATGAAGTAATATAGGTATCATTTACTGTGCCCTCGTTGATCCAGCAACACAACAACGACCTCGATATACTTAATCGCCGAAGATGCCAAGGTTTTGCTTAACCTTTCCCAAATGTAAAATTCCCTCATCTTGATGGGGAGAGTTGGGTGCCAAGGTAGGTCATGTAGCCCTTATGTGCAATCGATTGATGCTTCGAACCAGATAGAAAAAAATGGGGCGACACTGTGATCCTGCACTGCTCATTGAAGGACAGATCGAATTTCTACCAAATGGGATGATCGAGGTGGTAAAAAATCATGGTAAAAGAGTTCAGGTATTCTATGTTCGCCTACCACATCAGATGGAAATGGGTTAACATTAGTCACCTTCGTAGATGGGCCCCTTCAATTTGGTTTCCATAAATGGGTCCAAGACATCCTCACATACTTCCTGAAGTGAGGTGCCTTGAGCATTAGCGGGGCTTCGAGTGTCCTACCCGATAGAATGAAACACTCAACCGCTAATTGAACAACAAGATAGGATCGACTTGACACAACTTCAACATATTGAGGGGGATTGAAAAATAAGTATGGCTCCTTTATTGGGAGTGGTGAAATGGCCGTTCCCAAGAGATCTTTTGCGATGGGGAAGATACTTGTAATGCCATTTTTCTAGAACCTTCTACTCCGAGAATCGCCATCGACTCTTCGACTTCCACGATCGGTGGATCTGCCCCATCCATCCTTGGTGGAATGCCATCGAACTCCCTCGTCGGGAAGCTCCAAGGTATGTTTTCTTCAAGAAATCCATCCTTTAGGATAATTCCTCTGCGTATGGCCAGAATTGTCGCAAGCAAAGCACCACACATGGTCTCTGCAGTTGCATACACGATGACCGCATCGACCACACATCAGGCATTTGCCATTGTACTTGATAACAACCCATGACATCGACTACCACCCACATCCTTTTGGCTTCCATTTTGCCATCGGTGTCACATTATTTAGCTTCTTTCTTCCCCGAACAACCTCCAATCACCCGCTTCCTCTTCCATCACTTGTAAATTCATAAGATCATAACACGATGGGCTCTTTGTTTTTGACATGCATTCTACTAATACCAGTGTTGTTAGAAGCGAGAGGTGCTCCAAGGCACTAGGGGATGCAAAACGCTTGAGGTGCTAGGCGCTCACCTGAGAAAACTAAGGTGCTATATATATAAATAGATAAATTATGCGCGTGTCAATATAATATGTGCACATACACAGATGTGTATATATGTGTAAGTGTAAATATATGTATGTATAACTTATATTTCAATCTAAGATCAATCCAATATATTTGTGGGTGTGTTTAGATGCGTGTATATAAATGTGTACATGTACATGTGTAAATGTATGTATATGTGTATGTATATGTATATAATAATATATATGTTATCGTCAAATTATATTTTATGATCAATCCACTATATTAATATGTATGTGTAATGTACATGTACTTGCACATGTATGCATGTATATGTAGTAAATATTTGTGTTTGTTTGTGTATTCACACGTATATATGTCTATATGCGCAGATACTTGTATACATGTGTCTGTGTGTGTATGTATATATATGTGTGCATGCCTATGTATACATGTGTGTGTCTGCATTTTATTTCATGTGTAAGCTTAAGACGAATACAAAGAAAGGAAGTAAAGGGGGCTTTGAAGGTTATGAGACCTGGGAAAGGTGTAGGACCAGATGATACAAATTTATTCAATGTTATTTGGCGAAACAAAAAAATGCCTGAAGATTGGAGGGGAAGTATCGTGGTGCCTCTTTATGAGAATAAAGGAGACATTCAAAATTGTTCAAATTACAGAGATATCAAGCTGATGAGTCACGCTATGAAAATTTAGGAACGTGTGATTGAAAGAAGGTTGAGGCAAGTTTCCAAAGTAAAAGAAAATCAATTCGAATTCATGCCAAGTCGCTCAACTATTGAAGCCATCCATTTGCTGAGAACAATGGATATTTATAGAGCTAAATGGAAGGACCTCCATATGATTTTTATTGATTTGTAGAAGGATTATGATTCTGTCTGACGAGAGATATTGTGGAGAGTTTTGGAGAAGAGAAAAGTACATGTCCTATACATTAACATCATAAAGGATATGTATGATAGGGATTTATCTTGTGTAAGGATCCAGTCTGGGAAGACTGACTATTTTGACGTCAACATTGGTTTACATCAAGGTTCAGCTTTGAGTCCATTTCTTTTTACTTTGATTATGGACGAGTTGACAAGTTATATTCATGATGAGATACCTTGGTGTATGTTATTTGCTGAGGATATTGTGTTGATTGATGAGACTAGATATGGAGTAAATGAGAAGCTTGAGGGTTGGAGACATGCATTGGAGACTAAAGGATTTCGTATAAGTAGGGCTAAGAATGAATATATGGAGTGCACCTTTGATGGCAACAATGATGAAGGAATCGAGGTGGAGATTGGTGACGATAACATTCGGAAGAGAGATTCTTTTAGATACCTGGGATCTATTTTGCAACATGATGGGGAAATTGATGGAGATATTACTAATAGAATAAATGCAGGCTGGCTAAAGTGGAGAGGAGCCTCTGCTGTTCACTGTGGTAAGAAAATTCCTTTAAAAATCAAAGGAAAGTTTTACAAAGCAGCTGCGAGACCTGCTATGCTCTATCGATCTGAATATTGGCCTGTGAACCATAGACATGTGTAGAGAATGATAGTAGCAGAAATGAAAATGCTAAGGTGGATGTGTGGACATATACGTAAAGATCGGATTCGGAATTATGCAATAAAAAATAAAGTTGGTGTAGCTCCGATCAAGGATACGATGTGAAAAAACCACTTAAGATGGTTTGGTCATTTGCAAAGAAGGTCAACTGATGTACCGGTTAGGAGATGCGAGTTTTGGGATGTTGAGTTGGCTAAGAGAGGGTGAGGATGTCCCGAGAAGTGTTGGAATGAGACTATATGAAGGGATATTAGTTTTTTGGATATAAACCCGAGATTGACTCAAGATAGATCTGAATGGAGGCATATAATACATGTAGCCGACCCTACTTAATTGTGGGAAAGGCTTTGCTGCCGTTGTTATTGTATGTGTGTTTTGTCTATTTATATGTATATTTATGTACTTACAGTACTTTAAACTAATATATATATATATATATATATATATGCAAACGTAGAATAATGCATACTTCTTTGAGTCAAAATATATGTAATATTTAGAACTAAAACATGAAAGCACAAAAAGTAGGCAAAAATCCCTACTTTTGCCTCAGGCGCTCGTCTTGAGCGCCTAGAGCCTGAAGCCAGGCGCTCACTTGAGTGGCACCTGAATTTTGCCTCGCCTGGTGGGAGGCAAGGTGCTTGGGCCTTGCCTCAACTCACCTAGGCACCTAGGCGAGCGTCTAGAGGGCTTTTGACAACACTGACTAATATATTGATGATTGTCATTTCTAAGGACTATATTACAACTATACAAGATTCATGTTAAATCACGTGGATAATGTGATAGAGGTAGTCACATTTTGTGAACCTGGGATTTGGTTCCGTGTCCTTCAGGTGAACTCTTGTAGGCTAGCATGATGATACTATGAGGCATGGACCAGAGGCGACTCTTCAGCGATTGAAGCCTGACTATTTGCAGAGGTCTTCATCCAAATTTACATTGCTAATTATATTGGGACATTCTCCCCTATGGCTCGGACATGATCTATATGTGCCAGGGTGTGGCGAGATTCTTGGACGCTGCATGGATCGTTACCAGGGACTTTAATGTGATGCTACAGCCGGAGGATCACCCAACGGAACGCGGAGGGAGAGATTGCGGTTCCTCGGTGCTAGCGGATGTGGTGGATGAGTTGGGACTCCAGGTGGTGGACACTGCCGAGTGTAGGTACATGTGGAGGAGCTCACGGTCACACTCTTGCATTGATTGATTCATGATGTCACCCGAGGCACTGATGGCTTTTTCGTTGGCTAGGGCTTAGGCTCTTCTCAGGACGCTGTCGGATCACACACCGTTGCTTTGGTGTTTTGGGGAGTCTGACCGCCTGCGCTCGTTCTTCAGATTCGAGAGGGCTTGGTTTTTGGAGGAGGGATTCCAGGAGGTAGTGATGGAATTTTGTGCCGGGTGCTTGGTGATGGGCTCAACATCTTTCATGCTTGCTAGCAAGCTTAAGGCGCTATGGAGATTCCTGTACAACATGGATGGTGCACTGCAGGGCTCGTAAGCAGTCCAGGGTTCAAATCCCCCCTTGTGGGGGTTGCGTTAGGTAGTTGACACCAAGTGAAAAATAGTCGAATCTTTCAACATGGATTTGAGCAAGAATCCATGTATCCGATCCTACCTATAGCGAGAGAAGGCTTCATCATTTTTAATTGATGGGGCGAGCATCTAAGCATGTTTCCCTTGTTTTTGGCTTTAAAAAAATATTCACTAATAATTAATATTGCTAGGATTCTAATAGCATTTTTATTTGTGAGACATGATTTAGAAAGGATGCTTATCTATTTCTTCACTTTGTTCGGAATATTGAGTGACGAATCTCTTTACTAAAGCTCTTCCCAAGAACCAATGGAGCAGTACTACTGCTGAATTATATCGACATCTATACTCCATCATGAGGGGGTATTGGAATTCGTCTTTTTGATTTGATTGTTGTTTATTTTTTGTTACATTTTTTTTCTAAAGAGGCGGCCTCCACTACCCTCTCTATAAAAAATGTGATTATGGTATTTAATGAGAGGTTAAGTCATCATGTAATTTTCAATTGAAATGTTGGAGGTGATTACTGCGGTAAAGTTTTGAAGGTAGTGTTGCGTGGAGCAAGATCTAGGGGAGGCCTCGTTGAATGAGGCGGTTGTTTTCGAGGGCAAGTAGGTCTTTGATGAGCTTTTGTGGAATGTGAAGTGGGAGAGGGATGTGGAAAGACAAAGGTTCATGTGAAGTGTTGATAGAATATTTCCCAAATTGACAGGTCGAATCGAATTGATGCGATTGCGAATTTGAGGAATATTCAAATTTAGGATTTTTCGTCCTAAATTAGATGGGTTAAATTTATTTACGTTAAATAAATTGAGATTGATTGTAATCTCAATCTTTTCAGTAGATAAAATTAGACAACGAATCAATTAGAGTCCCGTCAGGATTTTATTTAATTGCTATTTTATTTCGTTACCAAGTTTGTAATTAGACCCCCTCTCTATATAAAGGGGGCACTAGTCTATTGTAGTCCATATCATGTTATGAATTAAAATTTGATTGTTTTGGTTAGGAGAGAGCCTCCACCATTATCCCATTTTCCACAATTTCTAGGGTTTCTCCTCTCATCCCGTTCCTCTCTCAACCACATGGAGCACGTTGTGGTTCTAATTCTCTTCTCATCTATTCTCGTTTTTCTGTCTGCGTCAAGTGGTATCAGAGCATGGAAGCATAATTGTTCTTATGATAAAATGATCATGTCGACTATTGGCGGCTAAAATTTGACCTGAGTCGATTGGGTCATGGTTTACATTCACGACAACAAAAGTTCAAGCGATGAATCATGTCGAGCATGAAGGTACAACCAAGGCTTTTAAAACAATGTGAGGCGGATCGAGACAATTTTCTGTTATCGAGGTGGGGAGTAAGCCTCGAGGCGGTTGAGGCGTAAGCTTCAGTTTAGGGACAAAATACATGTAAAAACTATTCTTAAACATCATTAATATTCTAAACTTCAATTCACAAAATATATTATCATAAATCTTAAATTTGAATATTTCCACATTAGATAGATATACACAATACACCATATTAACCATATATGCTAATTTTAATGTGTGATTATGTAACATTAATATTGTAAACATGTGAATTCCTTATATTCTTACAAAAATATGTACAGGTTCTTGAATATATACCATACTCATCGCAGTAAACAATGTTTGAATATCATTTGTTGATATAAAATATGTTTATACTAATTAGAAATAATCATGTACACTTGCATGACTTTTTTGATGCAATAATTGTAATATAAATGTATAATAGATATTTATGAAATATAGATTTCAGGGCTAAACATAAAATAATATTATAATACAGTTTTCGAGTTTAATATATATATATATATATATATATATATGAGGAAATGTGACTAACATATATGCGTATTACTTGACATATATGTTTTGTTCAATATATGAGGTTTGTTACTAGAGATGTGGCCAATAATATTATATATTGTCAAGGTTGCAAAAGTCGGTAGTCGGTACTCGGTCGGTTGGGTCACTGACTAAGGATTAATCGGCAGTCGGACGACTAATTGGATTTAGTCGGACTTTAATCGGCTTTGAATTTTATGATTATTTGAAATATATAACTCATTTTTATACATATATTTACATAGATTTTGTACATTTTTATACTATCATGATAAAATTAAAAAGTAATTGAACTTTAAATAAAACATTGAGCATATTATAATAAGTTTGCTTATAAAAAATGCAAAACATGTTAGAATATGGTATCTCCAAGCAAAAAATTGGTCGACTAGTGTATCTAGTCGGTATTAGTCGGTACTCGATCGGCCACCCCACTGATTAGACTAGTCGGACCTACTAGTCGGGCCAGTCGGGTGACTTTTACAACCCTGTATATTGTAATTATGACTTGCATGCTTCTGAATAACATATGCTTTATAGCTTTAATATTATTGTAGAAGTATAGGTTTATATAGTTTATTATTTATATGGCCAAAAAATGCATAGTAGACTAAGGCATTGCCTCAGTACCGCCTCAGCACCTCGACCACCTCGGTATCGCCTTGGGTCTGCGAGGCTTACGACTCGGATTTCCGGAATGAGGCTATAGCCTCGAGATGTTTTTCATGAAAAAATCGCCTCGAGGCTTACGCCTTGGCACTTCGAGGCGCACTTTTTAAAGCCCATGGGTACAAAAATGGCTGGATTCATCCGTTATGGGCAACATATTCCTCAATAATGATTCATTGCACAATGAAGATATTTTTACAAAAGATTCTTTTTTTACAACTCCTGTACAAGAAGACAACGACACATGACGTATATTCGGCGAAAATCTTGTAGATGAAGAACTAGAAGTCGTCGATCTGTTCACGGTCGAAGTTGTTGTCTGTTGTGATATCAGTTATCGAAGTTGTTGTCTGTTAGGATATTAGTTATCTTTATATTCTTTGTGCAATATTTATTTCCTTTGTTATGTGATGCAAATCGGGTTTTTTTCGTGTCGACGAAGAATAAATATATGAACTGTTGATTTTCAGTGGTAGAGAAATAGAGGGGTTGAGAAGAGAACTCGTTGGGAACACGAGGGGATGGAGAGGAGAATGCGTGAAGACCACGTGGGAGAGGGAAATATGAGAGAGGAGATAGAGAGAAAATCCCAAATTTGATAAATCACTGAACTGTCTAAAACAATGGACCATCATCCCTTTATATAGGAGGGATGATATTACAAAAATAGAAAAACTAATTATCCTAAATAGACTCTAACCGACTAACCGACTAATTTGAAATTCAAATTTCTAACTAATCGAGATCACAGGCGATCCCGTTTATTTAATAAAAATTACGACAACTCAACATAACGTAAATAAAATTAATGGGTAAAATTAAATAAATATGCGGCCCTATATTTCTGTTCCGCGCTGCATCAACTCTCCTCCCCTTTTAAAAATTCGTCTCCCGACGAATTGTTGGATCTGCAGGCTTGGAGGCTGATAATTTCGAATCCACGTTCTCTATTATCCCATGGAAGAATTGGTGTGGAGCGAATGGCGGGATCCATACATGCTCGACGCGGGCGTTGGCGACGTGGGCTTCGTGGTGGAAGAGCATGTGTGGCGCATAGGCGGGAGTCCATCCGGATTTCATCCCGTTGACGTAGTGCTCGAAGAACTGATGATGCATCTTCACGACGATCAACTCGGCCCGTGGAGAGTCCATAGCAAAGCAATAGCACAAGGAGAGTAGAGGAGGAGATGTGTCCAGGGAATTAAGCCATGGGGCCTTTAAATAGGTAAAACCCATGGTCCTAGTCCTATTTGGATAAGGAGGGTTCCCAGATTTTCTCTTTTCAGCACCCCTCTTTAAATATTTCTGCAGCAGGGGGTTTGGTTGCAATTTTCGTACCCCTTCAATTAAACAAATCTTGTGAAAGGGGCCCTTGGCTTTTCCTTTTGAAGAAAACCCTATGCCTGGGGGGGCCTTCATGTAATCTTTCCCACTTAACTCCCAATCCCACTTTTTATGGGATTCGGCTACCGTGGGGAGGGAACCCGCTGTTAGGGTTTCCCTTCCCTTCGATTCGCGGTGATGGCGGTGGCCAGGACTCGGCGGCGGCGCGTGTGCCTAGAGCAGTGGAGCGACGGCGTCGGGACGTGTGGCGCTGGGGCACGGCGTGGAGTGGGCGAGCTCACGCGCGGAGGTGGGCATCCACCGCGCAGGCGCGTGGCGATGGCGTCCTTCGAGGGGATGCCGCAGGGGAGGTGGGAAAGGGTAGTCGGGGACGAGGTAGGTGGGCCGCGGCTGTGAGGGGGGGTGGGCGTATGCGGAGATGGTGGAGCTATCACAGGGGAGGTGGGAATGGGATCGGGAAAGAGGGGGAAGGCTGCGGAACAGGGAGGTCAGGCGGGGAAGGTGGTCCGCGGGGCGGGGCGGTGAGGGAAGGAGGGGGGTTGGCGCCGTTGATCGCGGGTAGGCGGGGCGGCGAGGGAAAGAGGGGGGTGTTCGGATGGTAAGGAGGGGGGTTGGCGGGGTGGTGGAGGTAGCGGTGGGTGGTGGGGGTACGGGGTTTTAGGCTGCAGGGGCAGGGGCTTCGGGGATGGGGGCTGGGGGTGTGGGGGTTGCGGCAGTGGGGATGGCAGCGATGGAGGTGTTGGGGGCTCACCATGGGTGCGGTGAGGGCGAGGTCGGGCTGCAGCGGGGCTGAAGCCGTGGTCGGGGGTGATGCCATCGGTGGTGTTTGATCTGAAGCATCCTGGACTGCAAGCATTTGGTTGCCGACGGCGATCTTTCCTTGTCAAACTCGGTTTCGGTGGTTGGTGTCGTTGGAGCCTTTGATTTGACGGCGCATAGGGCCTCGAAGTTAGCCATATGATCTTGAAACTTGGATTGGAATTGGGATTGTAAATCAAGTAGCATGCTCATCATCTCCTTGTTGTAGGCGTCGTTGGCTCGCCGTTTTCGTTCAGATGAACGATAGTCCCTCGATGCATGTCGGTGCGAACGTCTGGACGGATCGTCAGATCGTGAGGACGATCAATAGGCCATGCTCCGATACCAATTGATGCAAATCATTTTTTTTCGCGTCGACGAAGAATAAATATATGAACGGTGGATTTTCGGTGGTAGAGAAATAGAGGGGTTGAGAAGAGAACTCGTCGGGAACACGAGGAGATGGAGAGGAGAAGGCGTGAAGAACACGTGGGAGAGGGAAAGACGAGAGAGGAGATAGAGAGAAAATCTCAAATTTGATAAATCACTGAACTGTCTAAAATAATGGACCATCATCCCTTAATATAGGAGGGATGAGATTACAAAAATAGAAAAACTAATTATCCTAAATAGACTCTAACCGACTAATTTGAAATTCAAATTTCTAACTAATCGAGATCACGGGCGATCCCGTTTATTTAATTAAAATTACGACAACTCAACATAACGTAAATAAAATTAACGGGTAAAATTAAATAAATATGCGGCCCTATATTTCTGTTCTGCGCTGCATCAACTCTCCTCCGCTTTTTAAAAATTCGTCTCCCGACGAATTGTTGGATCTGCAGGCTTGGAGGCTGATAATTTCGAATCCGCGTTCTCTGTTATCCCTTGGAAGAATTGGTGTGGAGCGAATGGCAGGATCCATACATGCTCGATGCGGGCGTTGGCGACGTGGGCTTCGTAGTGGAAGAGCAAGTGTGGCGCATAGGCGGGAGTCCATCCGGATTTCATCCCGTTGACGTGGTGCTCGAAGAACTGATGAGGCATCTTCTTGACGATCAACTCGGCCCGTGGAGAGTCCATAACAAAGCAATAGCACAATGAGAGTAGAGGAGGAGATGTGTCTAGGGAATTAAGCCATGGGGACTTTAAATAGGTAAAACCCATGGTCCTAGTCCTATTTGGATAAGGAGGGTTCCCAGATTTTCTCTTTTCAGCACTCCTCTATAAATATTTCTGCAGCAGGGGATTTGGTTGCAATTTTCGTACCCCTTTAATTAAACAAATCTTGTGAAAGGGGCCATTGGCTTTTCCCTTTGAAGAAAACCCTCTGCCTGGAGGGGCCTTCATGTATTTTTTCCCACTCTACTCCTAATCCCACTTTTTATGGGATTCAACTACCGTGGGGAGGGAACCCCTTTTTAGGGTTCCCCTTCCCTTCGATTCGCGGTGATGGCAGCTACCAGGACTCGGCGGCGGTGCGTGTGCCTGGAGCGGTGGAGCGACGACGTCGGGACGCGTGGCGCTGGGGCGCGGCGTGGAGTGGGCGAGCTCACGCGCGGAGGTGGGCAGCCACCGCGCAGGTGCGTGGCGATGGCGTCCTTTGAGGGGATGCTGCAGGGGAGGTGGGAAAGGGTAGTCAGGGACGAGGTAGGTGGGCCGCGACTGTGAGGGGGGGGGGGGCGTATGCGGAGACGGTGGAACTACCGCAGGGGAGGTGGGAATGGGATCGGGAAAGAGGGGAAAGGCTGCGGAACAGGGAGGTCAGGCAGGGAAGGTGGTCCGCGAGACGGGGCGACGAGGGAAGGTGGGGGGTTGGCGCCGTTGATCGCTGGTAGGCGGGGCGGCGAGGGAAGGAGGGGGGTGTTCGGATGGTGAGGAGGGGGGTTGGCGGGGTGGTGGAGGTAGCAGCGGGTGGTGGGGGTACGGGGTTTTGGGCTGCAGGGGCAGGGGCTTCAGGGATGGGGGCTGGGGGTGTGGGGGTTGCGACAATAGGGGATGGCAGCGATGGAGGCGTTGGGGGGCTCACCATGGGTGCGGTGAGGGCGAGATCGGGCTGTAGCGGGGCTGAAGCCGTGGTCGGGGGTGATGCCATCAGTGGTGTTTGATCTGAAGCATTCTGGACTACAAGCATTTGGTTGCCGACAGCGATCTTTCCTTCGTCAAACTCGGTTTCGGTGGTTGGTGTCGTTGGAGCTTTTGATTTGGCGACACATAGGGCCTCGAAGTTAGCCATAAGATCTCGAAACTTGGATTGGAATTGGGATTGTAAATCAAGTAGCATGCTCATCGTCTCCTTGTTTTAGGTGTCGTTGGCTCGCCGTTTTCGTTCGGACGAACGATAGTCCCTCGATGCATGTCGGTGCGAACGTCTGGACGGATCGTCAGATCGTGTGGACGATCTGTAGGCCATGCTCTGATACCAATTGATGCAAATCGGTTTTTTCTTCGCGTCGACGAAGAATAAATATTTGAACGGTGGATTTTCGGTGCTAGAGAAATAGAGGGGTTGAGAAGAGAACTCGTCGGGAACACGAGGGGATGGAGAGGAGAAGGCGTGAAGACCACGTGGGAGAGGGAAAGACGAGAGAGGAGATAGAGAGAAAGTCTCAAATTTGATAAATCACTGAACTGTCTAAAACAATGGACCATCATCCCTTTATATAGGAGGGATGAGATTACAAAAATAGGAAAACTAATTATCCTAAATAGACTCTAACCGACTAATTTGAAATTCAAATTTCTAACTAATCGAGATTACAGGCGATCCCGTTTATTTAATTAAAATTACGACAACTCAACATAACATAAATAAAATTAACGGGTAGAATTAAATAAATATGCAGCCCTATATTTCTGTTCCGCGCTGCATCATTATGTAATTTGCCCAAAGGATTACTCTCCTATATAACTATATAAGAGAACCCTAGGACTTCATCAATAAGCAATTGATCCTTTCACTTCCATATGGTATCAGAATGACGGTCCTAAATCGAAGTTCTAACGTAAATCCCGTCGCCATCACCAACCCCAAACGTGCCCTCCAGCACCGTCGTTGTCGCTAGGGGCCTTCATCGGCACCACCACCTGCTGCAAGGGGTCGCAAGACCCTTCGTTGGTCCTAGCCTTACTGCTACGGGCTTCCATTGACGTCACCACCTGCTGTAGGGGTCGCAGGACCCTCCACCGTCGCTAGCCTTGCTGCTAGGGGTTCCATCGACGTCGCCACCTGCTGTTGGGGGTCGCAGGATCCTCCATTAGCGCCGCCAACCACTTGTAGCGTCGCTGCAACCTACTTTGGGTCACCGTGCCCTCACTGACCATTCTTACTCTCTTAGGCACCTCACAAATTTACTGAATGGTTTGATTTTGATCGGAACATGTGATTTCAGATCTATAAATCACACTTTCCGGCCCTACCGTGCACCAAGGATTGACGATGATGGTTGTTTGCGTCTATACATACAACCAATCCTCCATATGATTTTGTAGACTCGATCAAATCGGTCTACTTCTCCCAGTCGAGTTCCGTTTTTTTCTCTGACCGTTCTTCGATCATGTCAGAAAACAAGGGTAATGTCTTTTCTTCGTCCGATGCCTTCAAGGACCTGGCTCTCATCGCAAAGATGGATGTGACCAACTATGAGTTGTGGTCCATGTAGTTTCTGATACTTATGCAGTGCAAAAAGGAGCACATTCTGACAAAGTTAGAGCCGACGAAAAAGATCGGGGACAATGCTTTGTGGAAGCAAGATGATGCATATGCACGTATTTGGGTCTTTTGGACCCTTATCACCGAAATAGCCAAAGATATTGTGAACCAACCCGCCACCAAGGCGATGTGGTATATTCTAGCATCCACTTATGCTTAAGCAAAGAACGAGGCCAAGATTCTTCATCTTCAGTTTGACATATACAATGCAATGCAGAATGGTCGTCCATTGCACACGTTCTACTCCTCGTTTCATGGCATGTTCGAGAAGCTTCACAACTTCATGCTGATTACAACCTCTACAGAGCAGCAGATGACATACATGAACACTGCGATGGCTGGAGGTTTCTTGGTTGCACTTGATCTAGAGTATGGCGCAGCATGAGCACATTTCCTTACTGGGGCGACCATACCTCCTATGGAGGAATCTTACAGTCATCTTAGCATGCTTCTTATTCCACGTATTGTCACTACACATCCCTTCTCAGTGATGGTTGTTTCTTGTGATAGAGGAGGTTCTACTTAGTTCAAAGGGCGTAGTCCCCGTGACAGAGGTGGTGGACGTCAGCATGGTCCTTGCACTTATTGCCATTGTCCATGACACTTTGAGGACCCATGATATCAGAAGCATGGATACTCCCCATCTGCTCGCGTGGTGGAGTAGATTGAGCCTCCTGACACTACAACTCCTCAGGCAGATCTACTCCTTGATGACATTATCTCTCGTATTTGAGAGATCATAACTCCAGTGGCCGGCACTACCACTACAGGATCCACAGGCACAGATACTACAGCTACAGCTAGGGCCTCTTCGAGCTCTTCAAGTATTGCATACGCTTTTACTGGTATTAGCAGTGTAGATATGACCGAGTAGATCATGGACTCTGATGCATCCCTCCATGTGTGTGGAGAAATAGCCCAGTTCAGGTCTTACATGACTATACCTCTTGGTAGATGGGCCGTTATTGCTAATGGGGTTCACTTACCCATCACAGGACATGGGGAGGTGCATTTGACGCCATCCATGCGCCTGTAGAATGTTTTATATGCCTTTGATTTTCAGATGAACTTACTTTCTATTAGTCAGATTACAAAGGATGTGCACTATCGTGCCATTTTTGACCATTCTTCTCTTGTGTTTCAGGACATACTCATGGGCATGGTGATTGGATGTGGCTGTGAGCAACGGGGGCTCTATAGACTGGTCCAGCCTCCTCATGCTGGTGCCTCTACTATTCCTACTGGACCCGTTTCATCGTTCTTGTGACTCCTTCGTTTTGGCCACCTTCCTCTGCAGAAGCTGTGTCATCTCCTCTCACAGATCTCCACGCTATCTTCCTTCCAGTGCGAGGCTTGCCAGTTTGGGAAGCATCACCGCTTCTCATTTCCATCTCGTCAGAGTCGGAGCAGTTCTTAGTTGTTTGAGCTCCTTTATTTAGATATCTGGGGTCCGAGTCGTGTCCCTGATCACCGGAGACACTATTTTTGTAGTTGATGTAGATGACTATTCTAGACCTTTTTGTGTTTTTCTATTAAAGAATAAGTCTGAGGCTGAGTCTATCGTAAAATCATTGACTAATGAGATAACGGATATTTTTTCTGCTATTGTCAAGTATCTGCGTTCTGATAATGCCTTAGAGTTTTGCACCTTACAACTATCCGAGTTTCTCAGGTCTCTTGGCATTGTACACTAGACCTCGTGTGCCTATACATCTTAGCATAACGGTGTTGCCAAACACAACATTGTCATTTACTCGATGTGACTAGAACCCTTTTGGATCCAGAGTCGTGCTCCTCACGCTTATTGGGGTGATGCGGTTCTCACTACATGCTACTTGGTGAACCATGTGCCTTCTTCTGCTCTGGGAGAAAAGATCTCTTTCTCGATTGCGTTTCTCGAGAAGGATTTGTTCTCCCTTACACCCTATGTGTTTGGATCTGTGGCCTTTGTTCATAACCTTTCGCCTTATCGTGACAAGCTCTCCCCCAGAGCTGTCAAGTGTGTTTTGTTTGTTACTCTCGTATCCAAAAGGGATACCGTTGCTTTGATCTGTTTCAACAAAGATACTTTGTCAGTGCTGATGTTATATTCTTTGAGTCTGCTATGTTTTTCTTCTACATGTGACAGACTGGCCCCATCTGACTCTCATGAGGAGGTCTACATGCCTCCACCTCCTAGAGCTTTACCATCTCTTGCACCTGCTCTACCACATCCATTACCGCCGCTACCACCGCCACCTCCACCTCCATCTCCAATATCCAGACCTGCTCCTATGGCTGTCCTTGGACCGCCACCCACCTCGACTCAGTTTTTGCCACGTGTATTTACTCGCAGGTCTCGCTCTGTTCCCCTTGGTCGCATGCCTTCCCCGTCATCTAGCACGCCTCATGTATGTAATGAGCATATTGTTTCTAATAATGGCACAATTGAGTTGTCTATGCAATAAGATTCCTTACAGGATGAACTTGTACCCTCTTAAGAGGAAAACTTACAGGTTCAGGAGATGACAGATGATCTTGATGTGCCGATTGCTCTGCGAAAGCAGAGATGTCATTGTGCTTCATATCCTCTTACATCCCACGTTTCTTTAAGCAGACTTTTAAAGGATTTCAGGAGATTTACCATGGCACTGTCAGCTGTGGAGATACCACGGATGTATAAGGATGCTGTTCAGGACAGTCAATGGTGTCTTGACATGGAGGAGATGGATGAGCTACATATACGTGATACTTGGAGCCTTGTTTCAGCTCCTATTAACACATTCGTTGTTGGGTGCTAGTGGGTATTCACGGTAAATCACCGAGCATATGGCAGTGTAGATCGCTACAAGGCAAACTTGTGACGCATGGGTTTACCCATATGTATGGGGTGGACTATCATGATACATTCTCTCCAGTAGCCAGCCATTCTACTTTACGTATAATTCTATCTATTGCAGTGACATGAGATTTGGCCCCTCTATCATCTTGATGTAAAGAATGTGTTTCTATATGATGGCCTACAGGAGGAGGTTCACATGCAGTAACCGCCTAGATTTGCTGCTGAGGAAGAGTGTCAGAAGGTTTGCAGGCTTCGCAAGGTGATTTATGGCCTTAAGCAGAGTCCAAGAGCATGGTTTCAGAAGATCTCAGACTTGATAGGGCAACAAGGTTTTGTGCAATCGGCTGCCGATCACTCTCTATTTATTCACATGACTCAAAGAGGTACAATTGTCATTCTTGTCTATGTTGATGATATCATTGTTACATGGAATGACGAGCAGGGCATCCAGGTTGCCAAGGATTTCCTAGGTCAGCAGTTTGTGACCAAAGAACTTGATAGTTTACGCTACTTCCGTGGACTGGAGTTTACCAAGAACCAACGAGGTCTTGTGATGACCCAGAAGAAGTAAGTTATAGATCTCTCTGAGATAGACATGGCAGATTGAAAGGTTGCCACGACTCCTGTGGATCCGAGCATGAAACTCTATGATAATAACACTTAGGAGGTCGACAAAAGGAGGTACATGGAGCTCGTTGGCAAGCATATGTGACCATCATCAGGTCTTGCCTTGAGCAAAGTGAGTCAGTTCATGGAATAGCCCGGACATGCACATATGGAAGCAGTCCATATGATTCTGAGGTATCTGAAGCCCTCATCTAACGCTGATCTTCTATTCAGCAAAGGTTCATCCCTTGCAGTTACAGCATGTGCAAGCAGACTATACGGGGAGTTCCAAGGAATCTACTTCTGGTTTTGCGGTGTTCATAGGAAGTCCCCTGGTGTCATGGAAGAGCAAGAAGCAGACTGTGGTTGCCAGATCTAGTGCTGAATTAGAATACATGGCCACGACACAAGCTAGTTCAACGATGATGTGGGTTAGATCTGTTCTTACTGACCTGACCATTGTGGTGCCTCTTCTCATGCACCTCCAATGTGACAACCAGGCTGCTCTTTTCATTGCAAACAACCCCGCCTTACATGAGAGAACTAAACACATTGAGGTGGACCGTCACTACATTCATGACATGATACAAAAGGGTCTCATTGCCACTACCCATGTCAGCTCTGGAGGCCAGACATCAGATATACTTACCAAGGCCGTAGCCAGAGGGCCTTACTAAGATGCTGCTCCAAGTTGAGCCTGATTGATATCTACGTTCCATCTTGAGGGAGAGTGTTGAGATATTAGTTATCTTTATATTCTTCGTGCACTATTTATTTCCTTTGTCTTCTTTATGTAATTTTCCCAACTAGTTACTCTCCTATATAAGAGAACCCTAAGGATTCATCAATAAGCAATTGTTTCTTTCACTTCCATACTGTCCATGAAGAAAAAGAAGATATCTTCGTTGAAGAACTCGGAGCCTTAGATCCGGTTCTAAAAGAAGCCACGGAAATCCCCATCGGCGCCTTGACAAATGCTATCCAGAAGACAACGACATCGTTACCACCACCACTGCAAACACCTCCACTGGCGCGAACCCCTCCACCGATCACCGACCACTGTCCAGCCGTCCCCCGGCCCTTCCCGGCTGCTCCTGTTCCCATCCCTGACCCCAACAGCATGAACTCGTCGCTGCAAACCTCGAGGACCTCCCCTTGGGCATGCACGATGCATCCACAACCCCCTCAAGTGTCGTCGACGCTCCCGGTGAAGCCCCCAACCTTTGCCTGTACCTTCTATTCTATTTGTGGCACTGCAACACAAACTAGGGCTCAAAACCCACTGCTGTCCAACCCTCAAGGGTGCTCGAAGGAACTACCTGTTGGATACTAGTCATCCATAAGCAAATAATCTTCCAATGGGATAGGCAACCACCGCTTATGGAGACCCTAACGCAATTGATGAGACTCAAAGGGAATCCAACACGAAGCTCCTATTCGGAAAAGGAAAGTCGTGGTTGAGATAAGAGAGGTATGCTGGCCATTGGAATTACCATCGGTCCCTCTCCTAACCATCATGTGAAGCTCTTGAGGAAGTCTATAGTTCGGGTATTGAGAGAGATCGAAGCAACGAATGAGGTCGGGACCTTGAGCCAATCCTACGTCCTCTAGTCAGAGGGCTGAATGTTGCTCTCAAGATGGAAAAGGCAAACTAGCCTGGAAATGGTCTAGCCAAACTCATGAGCCTAATCCACTAATGGCACGTATCAGAAGCTATCTATACTTTGCATTGAGCTCTCAGAAAGATCCAAAGTTGGCTTGCTGGCTCATTGTCTGAGAAAAGGAGTCGGTCTATCACATAGGCTATAGAAAGGAGGTTCAGTTCATAGAGGCCTTAGTGAGCTTTCTCAGGCACATGAAGAGGTCCTAGCAAGGCAGAGAGTCTTGGTTCTGACCGTCCTAGTGGGCGAGGATATGCTTTGTTTAGCCACTGGGTGAGAGATAGCCTGTGAGAAGAAGTAGAAAAAGAAAGATTCTCACTTAGCCCTATTACGTCAATCTCAAGCGGAAATGCTAGGCCCAACAGCTGGGGCTGTCAAAGAACCAGCATCAAAGGAAGAGGGAATTTCCCTCGGCTATTTATACATATAAGATTGCAGAATCCTTTCTATGATAACAGGATATGAGTCATCGACTACCTCGGCTACGCCATTCTGGCTACGAAACATATCTTAGGCCGGCTACTGAGCCTATACTAGATGGAGCCTTGACCTCCCTCTTGCTTCGGGGAGCGGCTTCAGGTCACACTACCAACCGCTCCCATTCCGGCGCTGCTACCAGGTTTGGAAACTCCAAACCCTAACGAGAGGAAGAGCTTCCTATTTGATCTATCCCTTCATCTCCAGGGAAGAGATCAAAATATCTCATGGGTTTTTATACAACAACCCTTCCACCAAGAGCCTTTTATCTAAGGTTAAAGTTGAGAGTTATACAAGGGAAAAAGTTTGTTTAAGTAAAGGGATAGAAAAATTGCAACAATGCCCTATGGTGGAGAAAAAAATTATAAATGTAACATTAAAAGGAAAGGAAAATAGCTCAAGTTGGGAAGATTGAAGCCACGATTTCAGATCACATTCTCCAATGAAGGATGGAAGATCGAGCAATTCTTCAGGAGATTAATTTTTAAGCGGCGGAGAATTGATGCAATATTTCCTAAATTGATCAGACGAATCGAATTAAAGCAATTGCTTATTTGGGTTTTTTTCAAAATTAGGGTTTTCGTCCTAAATTAGTTGGTTGGTTAATTTTATTTACGTTAAATAAATTGAGATTGATTGTAATCTCATTCTTTTTAGTAGATTAAATTAGTTAGCGAGTCAATTAGAGTCCAATTAGGATTTTATTTAATTGCCATTTATTCCGTTACCAAGTTTGTAATTAGACCATCTCCTTATATAAAAGGGCACTTGTCCATTGTAGTCGAAATCATGTTATGAATTAAAATTTGGGTGTTTTGGTTTGGAGAGAGCCTCCACCATTATCCCTCCTCCCAAAATTCTAGGATTTATCCTCTCAACCCCGTCTCTCCCTCAACACGCGAGGCGTGTCACGATCTTCTTCTCTTCTCTTTCCTCCCTCCGATATTTTGTTTGCATCAAGGGTACAACTTGGAGTATGTTAACATAACATAGAATTCTAGATTTTATATTACCTATATTTTATTTTTTTTATGTTTATGGGTACTTGTATTATTTTCTCACCACTATGTATAAGGAGAGGTTGCCTATTTTACTGGGTAATTTACACAAGTCCTTATCTATGGATTCGATCCAATTTGGCTCCCGATCTATCGTTCATAACAAAAGGGTCCTCACTCCATTTGCAAACACGGTAGAGGATTTTGTCGTTAGAAGATCCAAGTGACTTGACTTAATTACTTTTGAAATTTAATTCAATTCGCATTACCCCTCCCCCCTTTGAATCTCTAGCTCCACACACGACCTCCCTCACCCCCTTTGAAACCCTCTCCCCCCTCCCATTGACAAACAACTACAAGAACCTCCGGAGATCCCCTCCTGTGGCCGCACAGCCGCACAGACTTTCGGAGCTCCCTCCTCGCAGCAACTGCGAACATCCGAACCTCCCCTTGATCTATGATGATTTGTGATTAGAGCTTAATTATATGTCTGTCTCAGATCTATGTAGCCACATATTATCTAAGTTTAATTACACATCTCGTGCGTCTTTATTGAGTCATCGCTTCCGTACCCATGACTTTAGCATATAATGTGAATAACTGAAAGCATAATAAGTTGAGGATAACCAGTCCAAAATGAAGCTGCAGCTGACCTTGGAAAGATTAGATGATGCAGAGACGTTTATTACAAAAATGTAACATTTTCTTTTTCTTGGTAATTTATTAGATGAACATGTAATCTTTTCTAAGTTTTGTAATACTATATCTTTGCATAATTTATGCATTACTGTGAATCTGTTTCTGAATTTTGTGCAGTTGATCGGGACCCCAGATGAAGCAGATTTAGATTTTGTGAATGAAAATGCCAGAAGGTACATCAGTCAACTCCCGCGACACACACGAAAGTCCCTTCCAGACAAGTTTCCTCATGTTCATCCTTTAGCCATTGATCTCATAGAGAAGATGCTGACATTTGATCCACGAAAAAGGATTACAGGTAATTCTGTTTTGTAAATTCTTTCCATTAACTTATTTTCCTGTGGATGAAGGACACTAGTCAGTTGACCCAAAATTGCTATTTTGTTGTTTAGTACTTCATAGACTATGTTTTTATATTGATAATTGAAATAACTAGTAGGTTCCTACTTGGTGTTTCATCTAGAGGTGAACATGGTTGCTTTTTTCATTTCCTAACAAATATTGCAATCTTGGCTATACTTTGTATTGGGCTTGGAAAGGACATATTTCCTCTGTTGCATAAGTTGGTATTCAGTGTCATTCGGAGGGGATACTGAATAAAGAATATTCAACATTAGTCGATATATATATATATATATATTTATTATTTTACATATAACATTTGTCTAATATATATATTTCATATATATTTATACATATAGCCATCAATTAATAAGAATCTAAGATAAAAGTACCAATCAACTAGTTAAATCAATGGAACTTTATTTGTGGTGATACTGGGTAAATGTGAACCTTTAAAAATAAAAAGAATAAAAAATCAGATTCTGTTGCATTAGTCGACGGAATATTCGTATTGGACCGAATATTGGCATGTGAACCCCTCAGGATCCGGGTACCCGTTAATCACACACTCGCACTATTATTCACATGAGATTGCATGAAGTTGTAGAAAAGTAGGGAAAATTTTTCGCGCAATTATGACATTCATTTCCATCACATAATCACAAAGTAAAAGAGACAAATGGTACCAAAATTCTTTTCATTAATATTCATAACAGTTTACAACATGTACAAGGATCTTCCATTTTACAACATATATCCCAAAGTGTGATACAAAAGAGATAGCATTTACATCATTATCTGAACAAAAACTGAGACAAAGTAATTCATACCGTCTAGTGTATACTCTGTCTCCAGGAAGCATGTATAGCTACTGAGCTGCTACTAAACTGCAGGCTGTTTGCTTGCCAAACACGTTAGGAAAGAAGAGGCGTCAGCCATTGCTGGTACCTCCCAAAAACTTATAAAAATAACTAGAATTTAATATATGCAAAAGCAAGCAAGTAGAAAGGTGGAAAGTAAAGTTTACATCTACTTGCGTAAGTAAAAAAGTTTTTCAGGCTATTTTTAAGCATCTCAAATGTTTGTCCCATAACCCAACATTTCCCATATGTGACATTTTTATATAGTAGATGAGTATTCATGAGTGTATGAGTGTAAGCACATATGTCATTTTCTTCAGAGATCACGTTGGTGAGTGATAATGAAAAAGTTAAGATTGGAAAGATCTCTTAATTTGTTTAAATTCTTAGATAGAGACAATATTCATTTCCTACTAATCCCAACTTTTGATCGTAACTACTCCAATTCTTAACTTAAATGTTTCAGATATAACTTCAGATGATGTAGATGTAGATATGGATGATCTAGATATAGAATCACCAAGTCTGTTGGCGAAGTAAACTCAAGCGGTGAAGAAGCCTACAAATGGCTCTTCCGTCTCGCCCTCTAATTGGAAGTGCGGTCCCAACGAGGCGTAAAAACACTGCGAGCTCGCGAAAAAAAACCCGAAAGGAGACTGGGATCCTAGACCCGCGCACTTGGCGGCCGCTGCCCTAACTGGGCTTCCTATTCTCCCGCCCAGTTGAGGGTCACCGCGCCCTCGCACGGTCATGTGTAGAAGTCATCATGACCGGCATTATTGTATGTTATTACTAATTCATAACAACCAAAAATCTCAGAAATCTCAGAGTAATGTAGATCATATAAGCCCTCAACTTTTAATAGCACTGAGATTTCTTGATACTTTAATTTTTGAACAGTTTCGATCATTATTTATCTGGGAGCAAATAGATTGGATAAAAATATATCAACATACCTATCATTTTGCCATATGTATGTATTCGATTCATGTTCAGGTTCATTATGATATATAGCTATTCTAACTACAATTAGATCCTATATGTGACTTGTAATGAACATGACCCAAATAAGCGATCAATTTCTTGTGTTCAGAATTCTTATTATACATATATAGAACTGAAGAGTTTATAGTCCACCAATCCTAAACTTCATTACCATTTTAGTATACTTAGCCATTTCTGAATAGACAACATCAAATGAAGTTTATATGCCTAAGGTCGGATTTTGATTTTGAACATTTAGATATAAGGGATACTAAATGTCTTATTTACTATTATTATAAATTCTTACTCAGTAATGAACCCTAAACGCATGATCTAGATGCATTATATTTATCTCTTCTATAGAGTAGAAACATTTGTTCATTTAAACTATCGTAACCCTTGTCTATTTTTTTTTCAAACACCTAGAATTTTGGATCAATGGTGTTTCATCTACTATTTATTCTGACAAAGGATCTTGAGCTTTCAGTTCATATTTCCATGTTTTGTAAAACTTTGAATAAATAAAATAAAATAGTAATCTAAGTTATTCCTGCAATTATGACTTTTTATCTTTGATTCATTTATTTTAAGCTGTTTCAGAAAATTGTACGATCTGGCTGGCATAAAATAGTATTATATATATATGTGAAGAAATGGTATTGACATTAGCATTTTCAACCATAATATCCACTTGTTTGAACATAAAGATCAAGAGAATACGGGGGTGAGTGATTCCATATAACCAATCAAGATAGTCACATATATTTTGGAAACTCATTTTCAAAAATTGCAAAGAAGAGAAAATATGATTGTACCTCCAATAGAAGATGGAAAAACATATTAATGTGGACAAAATAATAAAATATATCAACCAGATTTTCACCAAAAAAAATAGCTAACACTTTAACTAAGAGTAGATCTTACTGGATATGGATTCCAGGAAATAAAAAGACAATAAAAATAATAATTTAGGAGATGTATTCGGTATAATCCACTTGATTTTAACCCATTGCATGTCAATAAAAAGATATTATTATCTGCACCCATTTCTGTTAAGTATACAAAGTATATTATAATTTGATATGACCATGATTTCAATAGATACGAAGGAATTCAGAATGCTTGTATGATATCAACATGCATTATGGCAAAGAAAGCATAAAAACCTCCTAAATTCCCAGCAAAACTGGGGGTCAAATGTGAGAGTCCATGTATGGCAGCAAAGGAGATGGCTAGGGATTGTACATATGTATGGCAGCAAGAGAAAGGGGTAGGGAATGTACCTCAAACCTAGATCTCTAATATAGAGATCACAAGCATGCAACAACTTTAGGATTTAGAAAGGGTTGCAAATGGCTCCAGGTCCTTTCAGTCTTTGGAAGTGCAAATCCGTAGCAGCACAGGCTGCTGGTTTCGAGCCTTGGAAAAGAAGAAACAGAGGTCTCGGTTTGAAGATAAAAAGAAACTTGGAAGGGATGAAGTGCTTTGGGGTTTATGTTAATAATGGGGAGTGGAATACGGCTGGATTGGCTCTATATATATGTGATAAGAGGGCTAAAATGAAGACAAGTGGAACTGGCTTTCAAGCCAAGCGGGGGGAAAAGGCAAGGGCAAGTGGCTGATATAGCAACGGCTGGAATTTGCTACCGTAATATTTTTTTTAAACAGACAGTGTCTGCTACAGTTATATATATTTATTTAATTAATTTCAAAAGTCTCTTTACTTTACATACTTAAAAATTGATCGTACGCGCACCTCGGGCCTCTGATTTCGGCGCGCAATATCCCATTTCGATCGTCTCAGAATGACGGTCAATATGAGTATAAGTTGATATACTTTCGGTGGGATTTTGAATACCCGAAATTTTCGGATATGGATTTTGTTTAAGGTTAAATTTTACGATTTAAAAATATCAAACGACCTCCGATTGACGAACGGTCAATTCCGTTGGTCTTGTATCGTCGAATCGGATCTTATGATGGTCTTGGTTCGTTTCGCGGTTTCCAAATTAGCACCGCGGCTTTCTCACGGCACGCATTACGAAACGACCGATTTTTGGTCGATTTTGCCCGAACGACTTTTGATTCATGATTACTTGGTCGTTTTAGGTTGTTTAGTATTGACCGACAACATTATTGGGTTCATTGGATCCAAAATCGGACGAGTTCGGGTTTGTTTGGATATGGATGTTACAATTATAAAAACCTCAAAGGGAGTCTCGTCCTCGAGACTCGAGTTAAGGCTATTCGGTGTCTTCTTTAAATTTCATATGTCCATAAAAAACCTCAAAGGTTTTTGAACTCATAAAAACCTCAAAGAGAAAACAAGCCATATATTTATCATGTATCTAATTACAAAAGCTTGTTTTGATGTTTACATCAGAAAATCTGCGGGTATCGTGTCCGCATGTCGGCTTCGGTCTCCCACGTCGCCTCTTTGATGCCGTGTCGGTGCCACAAAACCTTGACCAATGGAATCTCCTTGCTGCGAAGCTTCTTCACAGTACGGTTAAGTATCTGGACTGGCTTCTCCTCATAAGTCAGATCCGGCTCTACATCGAGATTCTCATAACTGATAATGTGCTGAGGATCGTGCACATATTTCCTCAGGTTGGATATGTGGAAGACATCGTGGATAGCTGAAAGATGTGGAGGAAGGGCTACTCGATATGTCACTTTCCCCACTCTCGCAAGAATCTCGAACGGTCCGACGTATCGCGGCGCCAACTTGCCACAAACACCGAATCTCTGCACTCCCTTCATGGGAGATACTCGCAAAAATACCCATTCTCCAACCTATAATTGATAGGAATGTCATTAATATGAAGTTAAGTCAATTTTGTAATAAAGGAAGAGAAGAAGATTGGATACCTGGAATTCCAAATCTCTTCTCCGACGGTCAGCATAACTCTTCTGGCGGCTCTGTGCCGTCAGAAGCCTCCGTCTCACAAGATCAACAGCTCTCGCGGTCTCCTCCAGGAGATCCACGGAATAGAGAGCATGATCACCTACCTCACGCCAACTGAGAGGCATGAGGCATCTCCACCCGTATAGGGCTTCGAATGGTGCCATGCCAATATTGGAGTGATAGCTGTTGTTGTACGTGAATTCCACCAAAGGCAAATGGTCCTTACAGGACCCTTTCCACTCCAAAGTGCATGCGCGAAGTAGATCCTCAAGCGTCTGAATGGTGCGCTCACTCTGCCCGTCTGTCTGCGGATGGTATGCAGAACTCATCTTTAGCTCTGTCTGTAGTGCTGACATGAACTGATGCCAATAATGAGATGTAAATCTCGAATCCCTGTCAGACACCACCTCTCGTGGTATACCATGTAGCCTGATAATGTTCTGCACATAGAGCTTGGCCAATCTGGATGGAGTGTAAGTCGGGTTGACAGGTATGAAATGGGCTGACTTGGTCAACCTATCAACAACGACCCAAATGGAATCATGGCCACTCGGTGTCTTCGGCAATCCCGTGACAAAATCCATAGAAATGCTCTCCCACTTCCACTCGGGAATGGGGAGAGACTGCAGTAATCCTGGCGGAGTCCTGTGTTCAGTCTTGACCATCTGACAGGTCATGCATCTGCTAACATGTTGCGCCACATCGCGCTTCATCCCATCCCACCAGAAATGTCGACGCAGATCACGGTACATCTTCGTACTGCATGGATGGATAGATAACCGTGAACTGTGTGCTTCATCGAGAATGTCTCTGCGAAGCTGCTCGTCATTGGGTACTACCACACGGCCTGCCTTCCATAAAATAGACTCTGCCACAACAAAATCATCAACTTCGTCCTTGACGGCACGCATATATCTATCATGAATCCAAGGATCGGTCTTCTGGCCCTCTACAATACGATCCCAAAAGCTACTGTATCGTGGAGGCACGGCGGTAGAAATGGATGCGCTCTCCTGAGGATGCCAATCGGTCAAAGCGGCAAGCGTATCCCATGTATATAGCCAGTTCGCCGTTCCATTAGCATGCGCTCTCCTGCTAAGTGCATCAGCCACCACGTTTCCCTTACCGAGATGGTAAGAGATCGTGCAATCATAATCCTTCAGCAGCTCGAGCCATATGCGCTGTCTCATGTTCAACTCCTTCTGATCAAAGATGTACTTTAGGCTCTTGTGATCCGTGAAAATCTCGAAGTTCACCCCATATAGATAGTGGCGCCAGATCTTCAAGGCGAAGACAACTGCCGCCAACTCCAAGTCATGTGTGGGGTAGTTCCGCTCGTGCGGTCTTAACTGCCGTGATGCTTACCCTGTCCTCTCTGCATCAACACTGCTCCTAGACCTTCTCCAGATGCATCTGTGTATACTGCGTAGTCCTGAGTGCCTGAAGGAAGAGCAAGAATAGGCGCTGTAGTCAACCTCTCCTTCAGTGTCTGGAAGGCCTGCTCACATGAATCATCCCAAATAAATGGAACTCCCTTCTGCGTCAGTCGTGTCAGAGGACGAACAATGCGTGAAAATCCGCTGACAAAGCGTCTGTAATAGCCTGCTAATCCGAGGAAACTCCGAATCTGCGTAACTGTCTTTGGCTGCTCCCAAGAGATAACTGCATCTATCTTCGCAGGATCAACTGCAATGCCTGCTCCAGAAATGATATGCCCGAGAAATGAGACCTGGGATAACCAGAACTCACACTTGCTCAACTTGGCATATAGCTTGTGCTCTCGCAATGTATCCAAGATAGTCCGTAGATCATTCGCATGATCCCATTCATTCCGTGAATAGATGAGCACATCATCGATGAACACCACTACAAACTTGTCCAAGTATGGACGGAAGATACGGTTCATCATATCCATGAAAGCCGCAGGTGCATTGGTGAGCCCAAACGGCATCACCACAAACTCGTAGTGTCCATAGCGAGTCCTGAAGGCTGTCTTCGGAATATTCGACTCGCGAATCCTCAGCTGATGGTAGCCTGAGCGAAGATCGATCTTCGAGAAAACCGAAGATCCCTGGAGCTGGTCAAACAAATCATCGATACGTGGCAAAGGATAACGGTTCTTCATCGTTCTCTTGTTCAGCTGCCTGTAATCGATGCACAGTCTCATGGATCCATCCTTCTTCTTGACAAATAGAACCGGAGCACCCCAAGGTGAAATGCTCGGTCTCACGAATCCCAAATCAATTAACTCCTGCAACTGCACCTTCAGCTCCCTCAACTCGGCTGGTGCCATGCGATATGGTGCCATAGAGATCGGCTGTGTATCTGGCAGCAATGTGATCTCGAACTCGATCTCTCTCTCAGGAGGTAGCCCTGGTAGCTCATCAGGAAATACGTCAGGGTATTCTGATACTACTCGGATATCCTGTATCATCGGCTCCTGATCAGACACCTCCCGAACAAAAGCAAGATATGAATCGCAACCCTGGTCAACAAGTCACTGGGCTCGCAATACTGAAATGTACTCCATGGTGGAGTCATGTGTAGTACCCTCAAAAGTGAACTCGGGTAGATCTGGAATCCTGAAGACAACCGTCTTCCTAAAGCAATCAACAAGTGAATGATGAGCGGATAGCCAATCCATGCCTAAAATCAAGTCGAACTCATCAAGCTGTAGGAGTAGAAAGTCTGCGATCATCTCATGACCGCCAATCAGTATGGGCAAGTGCCTGACTATCAGGGAAATGATAAACAACTGGCCACCTGGCCCTTGTATGTGATATGAAGACGATAGCGTCTCTGCAACTCTATCTAAAGAAACAAGCAACCTCGAAGCAAGGAAAGAGTGTGTCGCACCAGAATCAAATAAGACATGGAAAGGTCGGCCCAAGACTGAGACCATACCTTTCACCACAGTAGCCGCTGAACGTGCCTGCTCCTCAGTAACTGCATGTATCTGCCCCTGCCTGGCTGGTGCGGCACTGGATCCTGCCACACTCTGTGTTTGTCTCTGCTGCGGTCGCCTCAAGTTGGAGTTCCTGCCACGGAAACTCCCTGAGCGCTGTGCCTGAGGCTGTGACTGTGAAGGTGTGGCTGAGGCTCTCCAGAAACCTGTGGGCACTGTGAGTGATAGTGTCCCCACTCGTGACATCGGTAACATCGGACTGGTCTGGTAGGTGGAGTAGCTGTGTATGTGCTCCGTGCTGGTCCTGCAGGTGGTCTATCTGCTCGTTGCGACCCAGATGGTCGAGCGGACTCTGTGCCACGTCCGGCAAGTGCTCCTCCTAGAGTAGTCGATGGGGAAGAGCGAACACTGCCTGTGAAGGACGAACCTGTGGGTCAGAATCGTCTGTCTGACCTCTGCTGCTGAAACGGTCGACGTATCGGTCCAAAATATCGCCGCGGTCTGGGCGCTGCTCCAGACGAGCTCCCGAAACGTCTCCCTCTAATGTCCTCGAACTTCTCCACAGCATCGGTAGCCTCGGAGATGGAAGTGATGTGTAACCCTGCCAGCTTCTCCTGTACCTCCTCTCGCATGCAGCCAATGACCTTTTCCATATTCTCCTCTGGAAATGCGCCAGCTGCTCGTGTATGTCGTGACAGCTCTGTGTATCGGATAAAGTAATCTCTGGCGGTCATGTGTCCCTGACGAAGCTCTGCAAACAGTCGACGCTGGGACTCCTTCCACTTCGCAGAAAAGAAGTGGGCTCTGAACTTAGTCTCGAAATCGTTCCAAGTAGGCTCTCGGCCTAACTCGGACACTACGGCCTCCCACCATCGCTCGACGAAGTCTGTCAGTGAATATTCTATGAAAGATAGCCACGTGTTTCGTGGCGCATGAATCGCCCTGAGTACCTTCATCACTCTCTTCAGCCACTGCTCAGCATCATCTGGTGGACCTCTGCCCTCGAACATGGGTATGTTGGCCCGCTGATAAGAAGTGAAGACCGACTGGTGCCTGTGAATGGTTGAGTACTCGTATGCATCCTCGCCAGCAAAGTCAACAGGGTCCTGCTCCCTGTCTAAGTCTGCATCCTCCTCAGCTCCATGCTCTGGAATGTCCTCTAGTGGGTCGTCAGGATGCGGTTGCTCCACCTCAACGGACTGGTGCTGGTCCTGTCGCATTCCATCCTGGGATGGATGGTACGCGAAATCTGATAGATCCTCAAACCTCATCTCTATGTCCGTCTGCCTGTCAGCAATCTCGGTCTGCTGGGCCAATATCTGCTCCTGCTGGCCTCTCATAGCAGCCTGCTGCTGCTGAAGATCAGTAAGTGCGCTCAGTATGCGTGCCAGCTGATCAGAAGTATCCTGACCTGGTCGAGATGGCATGGCTTTGCATGAGGACCATAATTAGTCATAAGGATGCCCTAGACAGATATTTATCATAAATGCTTTTCTCTTCTTGGGATATAAGATGAAAATAAATGAACTTGGTGACATCTGTGGTTATTGAATATGAATGTCATATTTCCCTTCTCGGACTCACGACAAGTCGGAAGACTGTCGCTATTCGAGATCTTAATGCGATCGGAATTGAAATACTGCGAATGTGCGTATCGGGGTACCATTGCTCTGATACTAAACTGTGAACCCCTCAGGATCCGGGTACCCGTTAATCACACACTCGCACTATTATTCACATGAGATCGCATGAAGTTGTAGAAAAGCAGGGAAAATTTTTCGCGCAATTATGACATTCATTTCCATCACATAACCACAAAGTAAAAGAGACAAATGACACCAAAATTCTTTTCATTAATATTCATAACAGTTTACAACATGTACAAGGATCTTACATTTTACAACATATATCGCAAAGTGTGATACAAAAGAGATAGCATTTATATCATTATCTGAACAAAAAACTGAGACAAAGTAATTCATACCGTGTAGTGTATATTCTGTCTCCAGGAAGCATGTATAGCTACTGAGCTGCTACTAAACTGCAGACTGTTTGCCTGCCAAACACGTTAGGAAAGAAGATGCGTCAGCCGTTGCTGGTACCTCCCAAAAACTTATAAAAATAACTAGAATTTAAAATGTGCAAAAGCAAGCAAGTAGAAAGGTGGAAAGTAAAGTTTACATCTACTTGCGTAAGTAAAAAGGTTTTTCAGGCTATTTTTAAGCAACTCAAATGTTTGTCCCATAACCCAACATTTCCCATATGTGACATTTTTATATAGTAGTTGAGTATTCATGAGTGTATGAGTGTAAGCACACATGTCATTTTCTTCAGAGATCACGTTGGTGAGTGATAATGAAAAAGTTAAGATTGGAAAGATCTCTTAATTTGTTTAAATTCTTAGATAGAGACAATAGTCATTTCCTACTAATCCCAACTTTTGATCGTAACTCCTCCAATTCTTAACTTAAATATTTCAGATATAACTTCAGATGATGTAGATGTAGATATGGATGATCTAGATATAGAATCGCCAAGTTTGTTGGCGAAGTAAGCTCAAGCGGTGAAGAAGCCTACAAATGGCTCTTCCGTCTCGCCCTCTAATTGGAAGTGCGGTCCAATAGAGGGATAGGTCTACTCCCAAACTACGCCACTGAGACGGGTGAGAGAGACTCCCTAGAAAAGTCGCTCTAGAAACCTGCCTGACTAGTACAGGCCAACGAGCTCGTACGTAAAACTGAAAACCAAGGATCCCCCGCCTGGGTATCCTAATAGACATGGTCAACGGAACTGGTCTAAAGTCTGGATCCCAACGAGGCGTAAAAACACTGCGAGCTCGCGAAAAAAAAACCAAAAGGAGATTGGGATCCTAAACCCGCGCACTTGGCGGCCGCTGCCCTAACTGGGCTTCCTATTCTCCCGCCCAGTTGAGGGTCACCGCGCCCTCGCACGGTCATGTGTAGAAGTCATCATGACCGGCATTATTGTATGTTATTACTAATTCGTAACAACCAAAAATCTCAGAAATCTCAGAGTAATGTATATCATATAAGCCCTCAACTTTTTATAGCACTGAGATTTCTCGATACTTTAATTTTTGAACAGTTTCGATCATTATTTATCTGGGAGCAAATATATTGGATAAAAATATATCAACATACCTATCATTTTGCCATATGTATGTATTCGATTCGTGTTGAGGTTCATTATGATATATAGCTATTCTACCTACAATTAGATCCTATATGTGACTTGCAATGAACATGACCCAAATAAGCGATCAATTTCTTGTGTTCAGAATTCTTATTATACATATAGAACTGAAGAGTTTATAGTCCACCAATCCTAAACTTCATTACCATTTTAGTATACTTAGCCATTTCTGAATAGACAACATCAAATGAAGTTTATATGCCTAAGGTCGGATTTTGATTTTGAACATTTAGATATAAGGGATACTAAATGTCTTAATTACTATTATTATAAATTCTTACTCAGTAATGAACCCTAAACGCATGATTTAGATGCATTGTATTTATCTCTTCTATAGAGTAGAAACATTTGTTCATTTAAACTATCGTAACCCTTGTCTATTATTTTTTTTCCAACACCTAGAATTTTGGATCAATGGTGTTTCATCTACTATTTATTCTGACAAAGGATCTTGAGCTTTCAGTTCATATTTCCATGTTTTGTAAAACTTTGAATAAATAAAATAAAATAGTAATCTAAGTTATTCCTGCAATTATGACTTTTTATCTTTGATTCATTTATTTTAAGCTGTTTCCAGAAAATTGTACGATCTGGCTGGCATAGAATAGTATTATATATATATGTGAAGAAATGGTATTGACATTGGCATTTTCAACCATAATACCCACTTGTTTGAACATAAAGATCAAGAGAATACGGGGGTGAGTGATTCCATATAACCAATCAAGATAGTAAATATATTTTGGAAACTCATTTTCAAAAATTGCAAAGAAGAGCAAATATGATTGTACCTCCAATAGAAGATGGAAAAACATATTAATGTGGACAAAATAATAAAATATATCAACCAGATTTCCACCAGAAAAAAAAATAGCTAACACTTTAGCTAAGAGTAGATCTTGCTGGATTTGAATTTTAGGAAATAAAAAGACAATAAAAATAATAATTTAGGAGATGTATTCAGTATAATCCACTTGATTTTAACCCATTGCATGCCAATAAAAAGATATTATTATCTGCACCCATTTCTGTTAAGTATACGAAGTATATTATAATTTGATATGACCATGGTTTCAATTGATACGAAGGAATTCAGAATGCTTGTATGATATCAACATGCATTATGGCAAAGAAAGCATAAAAACCTCCTAAATTCCCAGCAAAACTGGGGGTCAAATGTGAGAGTCCATGCATGACAGCAAAGGAGATGGCTATGGATTGTACATATGTATGGCAGTAAGAGAAAGGGGTAGGGAATGTACCTCAAACCTAGATCTCTAATATAGAGATCACACACATGCAACAACTTTAGGATTTAGAAAGGGCTGCAAATGGCTCCAGGTCCTTTCAGTCTTTGGAATTGCAAATCCGTAGCAGCACAGGCTGCTGGTTTTAAGCCTTGGAAAAGAAGAAACAGAGGTCTCGGTTTGAAGATAAAAAGAAACTTGGAAGGGATGAAGTGCATTGGGGTTTATGTTAAGGGATTTTTACCCGCCAGATCCTGTAATCTTTTGCAATTAGCGCTACGACCTCTAAAACATCGTAATTCCTCCTCCGACCTCGTAAACTTGCTCCGTCTTACCCAATAAACCCTGCCGTCAATTTTAACTATATTTGAGTCAAAGACTTGAGTTAATATTGAGTTAACCTAACTAATTTGCCATCGGATGGTTAGGATTCGCCGAAATAAAAAAACAATAAGAAAAAAATCAAAATCGTAAAACGACAGGGAGGAGGGCCTCCAGCGGGGGGGGGGGGGGGCAAAGCGGCGGCGGCCGGGGGCTCCATCGTCGGCCGGTGGCGCAGGGGGTGGGGGTCTCCATCGTCGACGGGGTGGGAGGGGGCGGCTCCATCGGGGTGGGGGAGGCGAAGTGGCGGCAGCCGTCGGCTCCATCGGTGGAGGTGGGGTGGGGGGACTCCATCGCGGGGGCTCCATCGTTGGCAGGGGCGCGAACAGGTAGGGGGGAGAGCAGCAACGCGGGGGGGTGACAACGCCTCCATCGTCGAAGACGCCGAGGTGAGTACTTCTGATTCGACCTCCGCCAGCTGCGCAACCGTGGACGGCGACGAGGTCACCTCTCCTTCTTGCTGCTCGTCGTATGCGGACACTATCTCCGGAACCGGTACGCGTTTCCTGGTCATTGTGGGGTGCAGGCTGTGCCTGACGTACTTCATGGTGGATGCTGGCGCCCCCCGGTGTCCCCGCTGCGGCGACGACCACGAGCTCCTGCGCTTCGGCGGCTGATGGAGGTGTGGAAAAAAATCCCTCGTACATTGTCGAACAAGAACTAACCCAAATGATCCCGTAACACTTCTGGGTTGTGGAGATCTGCTTGCTTGGAGGGATGGCTTGTGGGGAAGATCTCAAGATCGTGGTATCTGTGTCCTTTTTGGTGGTGGTTTCTAAATGATCTGCGCCTTTAATTTGAGTGATTCATATTATTGATCTCTTCTTCCTTTTTTCATACAAATTCCTGGTTGCAAAAGGTCTGCAAGCTAGCAAATTCATGCCTCCTCCATGGCGTGTTTTAATAAAGGCAGAGGGTGTTGGGTTGAGGAGCAATTCGGCTGAGGGGAGCAGCACGCCGGGGGGGAGGGGGGGAGTGGCACTCCATGTAAATTTAATAAACAAAATGGGTATAAAATAAATGAATATAACGGAATCTGGTTAATTTTAACGGGTCAATTAACGGGCCTTAACCGCAGGGTCTGTAGGGTAAGAGTTAGCAACTTTACAGAGTCGCGGGAGGAATTAGGATGTTTCAGAGGTCGTAGCGGTAATTGCAAAAGATTACAGGGTCTGCCGGGTAAAAATCCCTTATGTTAATAATGGGGAGTGGAATACGACTGGATTGGCTCTATATATATGAGATAAGAGGGCTAAAATGAAGACAAGTGGAACTGGCTTTCAAGCCAAGTGGGGGGAAAAGGCAAGGGCAAGTGGCTGATATAGCAACGGCTGGAATTTGCTACCGTAATATTTTTTTTTAACAGATATATATATTTATTTAATTAATTTCAAAAGTCTCTTTACTTTACATACTTAAAAATTGATCGTACGCGCACCTCGGGCCTCTGATTTCGGCGCGCAATATCCCATTTCGATCGTCTCAGAATGACGGTCAATATGAGTATAATGTTGATATACTTTCGGTGGGATTTTGAATACCCGAAATTTTCGGATACGGATTTTGTTTAAGGTTAAATTTTGCGATTTAAAAATATCAAACGACCTCCGATTGACGAACGGTCAATTCCGTTGGTCTTGTATCGTCAAATCGGATCTTATGATGGTCTTGGTTCGTTTCGCGGTTTCCGAATTAGCGCCGCGGCTTTTTCACGGCACGCATTACGAAACGACCGATTTTTGGTCGATTTTGCCCGAACGACTTTTGATTCATGATTACTTGGTCGTTTTAGGTTGTTTAGTATTGACCGACAACATTATTGGGTTCATTGGATCCAAAATCGGACGAGTTCGGGTTTGCTTGGATATGGATGTTACATGGCATAACAACAATATTCTATTCGGTCACCCCCGAATAGAATATTCAATCCGAATATTCGATCCTCAGTGTTAATTTCCTGTTCCAACAGATGCCAACAAAGCACATCGTCATATGCAAAGCAGCAACCTCTCAGATGTTCTCCACCTTTTGATGTTACGGGAATATCTTTTCTTAATCAATCACACCAGTCTAGACTCAATATTTAGTTACCATGCATGTGATAGAGGATTGCAAGGATTGCAAGATTGAAAGTAATGTGATATATACGATGTCTACTTCCAAACACATACATGCTGTTAGACTGTCAAACAAATTGAGAGAAAATCTTAATAGACATTTCGGTTTCAATCTGTGTAGCCAAATGTTTGAAGTACAGAGATCCTGTTAGAGGCTACTGAAAAACGTAAGAACAAATAAACTTCTAGAGACACCCATTTTATGCATCATCTCAGGCAATATAACTGTCGATGCCATCATTAGAAGCATGGTGGTCAGGCCGCCATTCTCATGACCCCCTCTTGTTTGCCAAGATCCATTTTTCACCATTGCTACACAGTGATAAGTAACTGAATTTTATCAAGTTGTAAACAAGGGGTGTAAAGCAGTTCTGTTTTTTCCCCTCTTTTTGCATCGTATTTATCTTTAGGTTCTTTTTGTATTTATCTTTAGGTTCTAAAAGAATGGATGATTTCACAAAGTGAATGTTCAATGTTATATATGATTGCTTTATTAGCTGCTGCTTACCTCAAGATTGTGTTTACCTTGGATGAGGTATTTTCCCCAAAGTGAATATTTGACATCTTAAATAACGATCACATCATTCATCAAAACTTTACCTTAGGGCTTTGTATGTGAGCATCTTGTAATGGTCGTAACTCATAAGTTTATTCTTTTGCCATTTTAGTTTCTAGCTTATCAGGCTAAACATTTTACTAAAATGTGATAAACCCTGCATTGGTTGGTAGATGAAAAGTTCCATCTAATGCAACTTAAGCTCAAGAAATTGGGATCCACGATGACTGTAGTATGAAAAAGTAACTACTTGATGTAAATGTTTGGAAATATAAAATATCTCCTGTCTCTGTCAATGGCTTCATTAGATGCATGATAGTATCGTTGGCCTTCTTATGACGCCAGGATCCATTTTCTTTGCTCTGTTCATGCAGTAATAGATGAGTTTTTATCAAGTTGTAATCACGGGGTGTCAACTAGTTCTATTTTCCCTCTTTTGCGTCATATTGTCTTAGGTTCTAAAAGAATGGAAGATTCCATAAAGTGAATATTCAATGTCATATATGATGGGTGTTTTATTCAGTGCTGCCTTTCTTGGAGCTTATGTTTATTTACTTGTATCAGTTATTTTCCACAAAGTGATTGCTTAACATCTTAAATAGCGATGACACCATTCATCAAAAAATCACCTTAGGGTTTTGCGTGTGAGCATCTTGTGCCGGTTGTCAGTTTATTCTTTTGACATCTCAGTTTCGAGCTTATAATGCTAAATTTTTACTTGATGAAATTTTAAGAAAAGCTGTTTTAGTAGAAGAAGGTGAATGCATGACTTAATTTTTTATTATGCTTTCTTAGGCTCCTTATATAGGTAGAGGTATAGAGTTAAGCTGACATAGAAAGTTACTACACTAGTCAAAAGATTAGTGTGCCCTTGAGTGAGTGGAACATCACATATTGCTCAACATCATTGATTTGTGGATGATAAGCTCCATCTACTTGCAAGTCAAGCTCGATAAGTTGGGATCAATGGTGAATGAAGTCTTGAAATAGTAACTACTTGATGTAAATGTTTTGGAATTATAATACAATATGCATAACATCAAAATTACTAAGAAGAAAACATGATCTACGTGGTTCATGACGACCTCGTAGGACTATCCTACTTTGCATGAGAAGAACCCTTATGGTAGGTAGATCTTTATATTAAGTTTCTCAAGTATTACAAGAGGTGTGGGGTTTGTTATATAGCCCTACCAATAATTCCAAGCCCCACCACTAGACATTGCGGGACTAAAATACTAGAATAATGTAATTGCATCTTAAAGAGGTCATATTGTATAAATTAACTCTAGGGACTTCTCTATTCTCAACAGATCCCCTCAAGATGGAGCTACGCTTGACAAATGAATATATGATGTCTAGACTATCTTAACTCAATGCATACACCTCTGGTAGCTAATGAAGACGTTGTTGAGATATTTATATCTCTTTATTGTTATCTTGTAATTTTCTATTTTTTTCTCTTTATATAATTTTCCCTTATAGCTTTTCTCCTATATGAAAGAGCTCTAGGGCTACGGTGAATGTACATTTTCATTTCAATCCTTTCCACATGGTATCAGAGCGACGATCCTATATCGAAACTTGTGCCCTAGAATCCCTTCCCCACCAAAGCCCGATTTCTTCCTTGCACGACCACCACCGCAAGGAAGCAACAACAACTGTCGCCGTCACCCGTCACCGTCACAAAGGAGCAACAACAGCGGTTGTCGTAACCCACCGTCGCCGCTTGCAGTTGCGCGACAGCCCACCGTTCATCGCCTCCTGTAGCAGCGGCATCCACTGCCGCTGCTCGGCCACTGCCGCTTCCTGTGAGGCCACCTAGAATCCGTCTCAATCTGATTTGGTTCCTAGGGTGTGGTGTTTAACTCTCTAAACCCATCCTAGGTACCTCAAGATGCCCGTAGTAGATGGGAGAGGTTGTGGTATGAGTCTACACCCACAACCGTCTTCCTATATGTCTGTAGAGACATAATCATTCAGTTTACAACCTCAGTCTTGGAGTTTGTTGTCATCATGTCAGACAACAAAGCATATGTTCCATCCCTGGGTGCCTTCAAAGGTCCAACACTCATTGTGAAGATGGATGGAATGTACTATGAACTATGGGCCATTCAGTTCATGAGTCTAATGCAATGTTGACAAGACTGGGGTTAACGCATCATGGGAGGCAGATGACGCTTATGTACGTGTGTAGCTTTCTGGGATGGTGTCCATGGAGATAGCCAATGATATATTGAATTAACCCACGAGCAAGGCTATGTGTGACAATCTTGCTGCTACACACTCTCCAGCAAAGAACAAGTCGAAGATTCTGCAACTTCAACACGACATCTTCACGTCCAAGCAGAATGGTCGCCCTCTCCATACCCTTTACACTTCTTTAAGGGGTATGTTTGAGAAGTTACATGGTTACATACCCCATACCGATTCTGATTGCGCCTTTTTTTGGAGTCTCGGGCTCCCTGAACGGATTGGCTTCTTCTTGTGGTTATTCCGTAGTTAAAGATTGATGACGAGAGACCGGTTTGGTAGGCTTCTGGGCTCCGTCTCTGATAGGTGCCTCTTGTACGACGCGACGGTTGAGTCCCTTGAGCACCTTTTCTTCAGGTGCCCTAAGGTGATTCTGGTCTGGGGTGAGGCAAGGCTGGCTTGGTTGTGCACGTCCGACTTGGCTTCCTTTTGCGGCTCGATGGTGGCCAACAGGAGCATAGCTCGACAGGAGCTCCTTAGTCCCGTGGCAATTCTGTGGGCACTGTGGCTGGGCAGGAATGCTGTCCTCTTCTCTGGGTAGCGTTTCTACAAGGAAAATGTGGGGATACATTCAGCGAGATTGGTTGATGAGTGGGTTCTGTAGTTGTTTGCTTCGTTTCCTTTTTCCCTTTGTATGTTCCCATTGTTTTGTTCTTTAAATAAATTTTGGGGCGAACACCAATGAGTGTTTCCCCCTGTTTTTGGCTTAAAAAAAAATAAGAGCGGCTCAAGGCATATAGGGATTCGGTGATGATTGGATTTTTTCTAGCAGCACTTGACTCTGAGTATGACGTTACTAGAGCTCAGATTCTTACTGATGCCACTATACCTCCAATGGAGGAGGCATATCGCAGGCTGAGCAGGCTCTCCATATCTTCTGGTGGTACTCAGTTGTCTTAGACTTCTTCAGCCATGGCAGTATCTCGTGGTCGAGAGAGCCCTATACAGTTCCGTGGTCGGGGGGGGGGCAGTCGACCCCCTCGTCAACCTTGCATCTACTACCACATGCCAAGTCATTATGAGGAAACATGCTATTCTAAGCATGGGTATCCCACTTCAGCACATGTTGCAAAACATATCCAACATGGCATTAGTTCTTCAATTGCTTTTAATCAGATATTTGATGAGTTAGTAGCACGGCTCAGGGAGATTATGCCTTCTCTTGGGTCAACTACCTCTTCGTCAGGATCATCAGAGGTAGCAGCCTCAACCTCTGCATCTACATCAGGTATAGCATAATACTAGTTGTTACAGAGCAGACTTGTCAGAGTGGATTATGGATTTAGGAGCTTATTATCATTTATGTGGTGACAAAGCACAATTCAGTACCTATAGCCCAACTCAGTCAGGCAGATCCGTCGTGATAGCATATGGGACACAGTCTCCCATTACTGGCCAGGGGGAGGTGCAGTTACCCCCGTAATGCGGCTTCAGAACATTCTTTACACTCCTGAATTCTCTATGAACTTACTATCTATTAGTCAAATCACCAAGGATTTACACTATCGTGCCATATTTGACCCTTCTGCTCTTGTGTTTTAAGACATTCTTACGGGCAGGGTGATTGGTTCTGGCCGTGAGCAAGGAGGTCTCTACAGACTGGTGCAATCTCCTTATGCTAGTGCCTCTTCTCTTCGCACTGGATCTGTTTCTTCCTATATGTTGCATCTTCGATGTGGTCATCTTCCTCTGCAAAAGCTGCGCCACGTTCTTCCTCAGATCTCTCCTCGCTCTACTTTTCAGTGCGAGGCCTGCCAGCTTGGGAAGTATCATAGGTCCACATTCCAGAGTTGTCAGGGTCAAAGTAGTCTTAGTCTTTTTGAGTTGATCCATTTTGATATTTGGGATCCCAGATCTTCTGGTGCATAGGTTTTATCTTGTTGTTGTTGATGAGTTCTCTAGATTGTCATGGGTTTTTCTTCTTAAGAACAAGTCTGATGCTGGTCCTGTTATTTAGTCCTTTATTAATGAAATAAGGAATGTGTTTTCTGCAAATGTCAAGTTTATACGTTCTGATAATGCACTTGAAATCTGCAGTACATAACTTTCTCAGTTCCTTAGATCCTATGATATTGTGCATCAGACATCTTGTATGTATACTTCTCAACAGAATGGGGTGGCTGGGAGTAAACATCGTCATCTTTTGGATGTTACCAAGACTTTTCTGATTCAGAGCCGTGCACCCCATTCTTACTGGGGGCGTGCGGTTCTCACAACGTGTTATTTGGTGAATCGTATGCTTTCATCGGTTATGTGGGAGAAGATCCCGTTCTCGATTGTGTTTCTCGAGACGGATCTTTTCTCTCTCACGCCTCTTGTTTTTGGATCCGTTGCTTTTGTTCATCAGATGTCTCCAGGTCTTGACAAGCTCTCTCCTAGAGCGGTCAAGTGTGTGTTTGTTGAGTATTCCAAGACCCAAAAGGGGTATCATTGCTTTGAACCTGCTCGACGAAGGTACTATGTTAGTGCAGATGTCACCTTCTTTGAATCCATTATATATTTCTCTCCTACATGTCACAATCTCATTCCTTCAGAAAGTGGAGAAGAGGTTTATATGCCTCTACCTCTAGTCTCACCTACTCCAGGCGATACTACGACACCACCACCATCACCGTCCTCTCCTCCACCACCACCTCCACCACTTTCTCCACCTCCTGCCACACCTACTTTCTTTCCGCAGGTTTACTAGCACCGACCTCGTGCTTATATGCCTCCTCCATCATCCAACATGCCCAAGGTATGTTCTGAGCATTTGAGTTCTACTAATGGCACTGGTAATTCGAGTGTGCATATTGAGGTGCAGGATGTCATAGATGATACTCCTTCTGAGGATACTGTGGACTTGGATATGCCTATTGCTCTACATAGGAAGAGGCGTGCATGCACTATGCATCCTCTTCCTTCTCATGTTTCTCTAGCACGTCTCTTTGGGGATTTTCGGAGGTTTGTTGTTGCCTTATCAGTTGTGTAGGTAACACGATCTGATCAGGAGACTTTGCAGAGTGGTCCGTGGCATCTGACTATGGAAGAGGAGATGGTTGCTTTACAGTCTCGCGGTACGTGGAGTATCATCTTCGGTTCCCCAGGTGCTTCTATTGTTGGCATTAAATGGGTGTTTACAATAAAACAATGTGCAAATGGTTCGGTGGATAGATACAAGGTCAGGTTGATTGCTCGCGGGTTCACCCAAACCTATGGGGTGGATTATCATCCCATAACGCGTCACTCAACACTGCGCATTCTTATTGTTGTTACGGTGGTACAGGACTGGCCACTTTTCCAATTAGATGTCAAGAATGCTTTCTTGTATGGGGATTTGCAGGACGAAGTGTATATGCAGCAACCACCAGGGTTTGCTGTTGAGGGGGAGTCCAGTATGGTGTGTAAGCTCTACAAAGTCTTATATGTCCTTAAGTAGAGCCCGAGGGCTTGGTTCTAGAAGCTGTCGGAGTTGATTGAACAACAGGGTTTTGTCAGATCTACTGCAGATCATTCACTTTTTGTTAAGAGAACCTAGAGAGGTACTGTTGCTATTTTGGTTTATGTGGATGATATTATTGTTACAGGCAGTGATAACCAGGGTATTCATGCAACTAAGGATTTCCTTGGACAACGGTTTGTGACCGAGGATCTTGGCAAGCTGAGGTTTTTTCTTGGCCTAGAATTTGCAAGAAATCAACATGGAATGGTAATGACGTAAAGGAAATACGTCATTGATCTTCTATCTGAGACGGGCATGATAGGATGTAGACCTGCTATTACTCCAATGGATCCCAATGCTCGGCTATATGATGATGACTCTTCAGAGGTGGATAATAGACAATAAAAAAGAGATGGTAGGGAAGCTATTGTATGTCACCATTACCAGACCTGATATATCGTTTGTTGTCTGCATGGCCAACCAGTTTATGGAGCAGCCTAGGCAGGCTCACATGGATGCAGTCAACATGATCTTGAGGTATCTCAAGTCTTATCCAGGTGCAAGGCTTCTATTCAGGAGAGACACTTCTCTTGCAGTTTCAGGACGTGCGGATGCAGACTATGTTGGGTGTCCCAAGGACAGGAAGTCTACTTCAGGCCTCACTGTGTTTGGGGGCAGCTCATTGATTTCATGGAAGAGTAAGAAACAAACGGTTGTGACCAAATCCAGCACTGAAGCACTGAATCAGAGTATAGGACCATGGCCCCAGGAAGCACAGAAATGATGTGGGTCAAGCCCGTTCTGACTGACCTAACTATTGAGGTGTCTCTTCGTATGCACCTTAAATGTGATAATCAAGTAGCTCTATTCATAGCTAATAATCCAGCTTTCCATGAAAGAACAAAGCACATTGAGGTTGACTGCCACTACACCCGTAACTTGATTCAAAAAGGGGTTTATATCCACTTCTCATGTTGCTTCAGGCGATCAGATTGCTGACATGTTTACCAAAGCTCTTGCAAAGGGGCTCTTTCGCCGTTGCTGTTCCAACCTGAGCATGATGAATATATATATGCTCCAGCTTGAGGAGGATTGCTGAGATATTGATATCTCTTTATTGTTATCTTGTAATTTTCTTTTGCTTTTGCCTCTTTATGTAATTTTCCTTAAAGCTTTTCTCCTATATAAGAGAGCTCTAGGGTTACAGTGAATGTATCTCTTTTATTTCAATCCTTTCGACAGACGACAATGCTTTCAGATCATGCTCTTAAGGAGCGATTAGAAGGCCAAAGTTTAGAATGATGATTCACAGAGTAGTATGGATTCAAAGAAGGTATTCATATTTTGAATCTGCATCACGCAGTGTCTCTAACACAATAATGCGTTTCCCTCCCGGAGATGTCCGACTCGTAATATAGCTCCTTCATGGAAGGCAACTTCTTCTCACTAAATGATAAAAAATATCATGAGAATGCCTGGGATCATAGACATGGGCCATGTAAAATAAGATGATTTGACTTGTTTATTATGTTACCCTAGACAGCTCTTGTATAAAAAGGTGTCATGATTAATGAATAGATTGCACAATTATCCCTCAAGGAAGAAAATCTAATATAATAAATGAAATAAAAAATGACTTAACACCAACACCCCCTTAATTTGGAGCATATCCATCGGTTATCTCCATCGATTATAGTCTTATTAAAATATGAAATAAAGAAATGTGGAATCATAGCAGAACATGATTTGACATGGAACATTAAAAAGTAGGAGTTAGCAAATAACATGATAGAATAACGAGAAAAGTGCACAAAGGGTTAGGTTTTCTATTTTGTTTTTATCATCAGGTGTAGAGCTCTATATATGACCCCACCAACCCAACCAACTCCTACCACTCATTCATTTGGGATTATAACTCCTAGGCAATTAGTTTTTGTTCGTTTGGAGTGGAAGATAAGGGTGAATAAGGGTATATAAGATGTAGTCATTTGCTATTCTCCGTTGAGTTGGTACAAGAGGAATAATGATGGATAAGGGTTAGGATGAATAAGGATGGATATGGTTTGTAACTGAGGGGGAGGTGGTTGCATGGTGGCGGGAAATGAGGGAGGCCGAGGGATAAGCTATCCCTCCTTCTGGGAGAAGGGCTCCATGATGCAAATAACAAGAATAGCATGAGGGATAGGAAGTGGGGGCAAACCCACCCTTATACGTCGCTATCTCTCACGCTATATTGCAAATGATTAGCCCCTTAGTCAAATTCCCAATTCTCGACATATACTAACACCCCCTCAAGTTGGAGTATATCCATTGATTATGCCAAACTTGGAAGACAACAGAGAGTTGCTTTTTTAGAAGCCCTATGGTGAAGATATCTAATAGTTGATGTTTTCTGGAAATATGATTTGATAGTGTTATAGTATGATTTAAATATGTAATTGCATATAGATGAATAAATAGTGTACTGCTCTTTCACTCCTCCTTTCTTCTATACTTACCGGGAACATGCCAATCTAGCGAGTAGTAATCTTTTTTGGTCACCTTTTATCTATAATAAAATGATGATTGACTCTAATATGCTTGGTACGTTTATGGAAGACAAGATTGGGGGTAATAATAAGTAGCATAGAAAGGAACTGATTTATTAAGGGAAATCCACGTTCCTGTAAAGAAGACCAACCAATGAATCTCCCAAGTGACCCACGCCATGTCATATACTCAGCCTCTATACTGCATTTGGAAATAACGCTCTGCATATTTTAATGCTTTGTAGTAAAGTTAACTAGATAGTGAACTCTGTGATAGTTCTCACTCACATCCTCGGGACAACTGGCGTAATTTGCATCAACATAAGAAGATATATCAATGTGATCATGACATGTACAAAAAAGCCATTTACTGCCACTAGGGAGCTCTCATGTTTTAGAGATTCGAAGATACAAAAAGAGAGGAGAATATTTTTCTATGTTGTGAATGGATATGCTCTAAAGGAAGAAACTATGGTTAATGATATAAAGGACTATAGAAAAATGGTGAAACCTTCTCCCACTTTAAGTAGAGTCGGCTACATGGATTCTCGCTCAGATTCATGTTGAAAGATCCGACTTTTTTTTATGCTGGTTGTCGGCTACCTAACGCAAACCCCATAAGGAGGGATTCGAACCCTGGTCTTTTGGGTTGTAGGCACCCTTCACTACAACCAGACCATTGAAGGACTATAAAATAACCTTAAAATAAATAAACAGAAAAAGATATCCCTAAGAGGTTACGATTTCTCTCAATACTCCTCAAGGTGGATCATAAATATTGATTTTGCATTTTTGGACAAACACGAAATTGTCCTTAGAGAGTGCTTTGGAGAATTTGACGATGGTATGTTCATGTAAGGAAACTTGAGTAGTAGAGTTGAGGCTCCTTTTGTATTATATCTTTAGTGTATCGACAGTTAATCTGAATGTTCTTAGTTCTTTCGTGAAAAACATTATTGTTTGCTATGAATAAGTATGCTTGATTATCCTCCCCCATAAATTATCCTCATTATTCTGCAGTGGCTTGAGCCATAGTCATGTCTCATGATTCAAAATTACGTTTATATACAACCTGCTACTTCTTCTTACTTTTCTAGATGACCAAGGAAACCTCCAGAAACACAACAAAGCTAGATGCAGAATTTCTTTCCACTGGAGAACTTGCACAGTTAGTATCACCATATACTAAGAGAATAAGTAGACCTGCCTTTTTGAAAAAAATAGTCCATTCCATGGTTAAGACTTCAGATATCTAAGAGTCATACATACAATCTTATCCGGGTCTCTCCATAAACACGCTTACTCAGCTTACGAAATTTACGATAGACGATATGTCTTGCCTTGTAGATGGTGCATATAGAAACTTTCCAACAAGCCATTTGTTGAGGGAAAATAATTTGTTATTCAAAGAGCCCACGGGTTCTCTTGTATAGAAGAGAGAAATCCTAATGGGTAAATTACATAATAAGGACCGAGAAATAGATAAATTAGGAAAATAGTGACATAACTTAAAGCTCTCAACACTCCCCCTCAAGCTGGAGAATAGATGTCTATCATGCTCAGTTTGGAACATCTCTGAAAGGGTCTTCGGGCTAGAGCCTTGGTAAATACATATGCAGTCTGGTCTCCTGAACTAATATGAGAAGTGGTGATAAACCCCTTTTGAATCATATCACGAGTGTTGTGGAAATCCACTTCAATATCTTTAGTTCTCTAATAAAAAGCTGGATTATTTTCAATAGATAGAGCTATCTGGTTGTCACATATCAACTGCATGGGAAGAGGTACATCGACGCTCAGACTAGAAAGAACATACTTGACCCACATCATTTATGTACTACACTGCGTCATGGCCCTATATTCCGCCTCATCACTAGATCTCGCTACCACTGTTTGTTTCTTGCTTTTCTATGATATTAAAAATGTTCTCACAAATATAACAAATCCTAAGGTAGATTTCCTATAATTGGGGAAACCATCATAATCCGCATATGCACAAAAGTTTTGCAGACATGGAAGTTCGTCTATGAAATAATAGACATGTGCATGGAGAAGACTCCAAGTATCTCAAAATCATGTACACTGCATCCACCTATCTTGGTTGGTCCATAAACTGGCTGACCTTGCTTACTGCAAAAGAAATATCAGGTATGGTGATTGTAATATAGAGAAACTTCCCAACCAGCTCTCTATACCTTCTTTTGTCTACCTCCTTAGTAGTATCATCATGCAGTTTTTTGTTTGGATCCATAAGTGTGGAGGTCAGTCTGCAACCTGTCATTCCTACTTCTAAAAAAGATTGTTTATGTACTTTCTTTGGGTCATGACAAGGCCCTGCTGGTTTCTAACAAATTTCAGACCCAGAAAGTAATGCAGTTGACCCAAGTCTTTGGTGACAAACTGTTGTCGTAGAAAGTTCTTGGCTGTAGTAATACCCTGGATATCATCTCTAGTAACAATATCAACATATACAAGATGACAACCGTACCTCGCTGAGTCCTCTAAACGAAGATGGAACGATATGCAATCAACGGTATAAGCCCCTTCTGTTCAATCAGATCTGACAACTTCTGAAATCAGGCCCTGGGGCTCTGCTTAAGGCCCCTCAACAATGAACCCTGGCTGTTGCATATACACCTCTTCCTTTAGATCACCATAAAGAAAAACATTCTTGACATCAAATTGGAATAGAGGCCAATTACATAACATATCAACTGACATCAGAATCTGCAATATGGAATGTCGAGCAGCTGGAGAAAAGATGTCAAGGTAATCAACTTTGTAAGTCTGTGTAAATCCTCTGGCCACCAAATGTGCCTTGTACCAGTCTACAAAATCGTTTGCCTTGTGCTTGATAGTGAATATCCATTTGCAACTCATAACAGATGCCCCTTTTTAAGTAGAAATAAGAGTCCATGTTCTACGAGACTAAAGAGCAACCATCTCTTCCTCCTTGACAAGCTGTCAATGACTCTCCTTGAGGGCCTCCTAGTATGTGCGTGGGATGTCAATGGCAGATAACCCACAACAAACTTCTTGAAATCCTTTGAAAGTCATGCCACAACACGTGTCCAGCGAGGGGGTATCTCGCACAATTACGTTTCCCTTTACGCAAGGCAATAGGTCACCCTGGATCATTCTCTTGTGATGGTCCCTACACATCATGTATACCTTCTTGTTCATCATGTATACCTTCTTGCTCATCCATTCAAACCACTATTGCCATGAGTTGAAACCAAATTTTCAGAATTTACCTGAGGCGTGCTAGATGTTGGGGAAGGCATTGGAGAATGGAGAACATGCTGAGGTATATGTGTAGGAGGAGGTGGAAAAACAACCTCATCCCTAGACTTTGAAACCCATCACCTGTAGGACTATAGTACATGATTAACTCGAAGAAAATGATATGAACACTAGCATAATATGTTCCATGTATAGGATTAAAACACATGTAATCCTTTTGTGTACGAGAGTACACTAAAAATGTATATTTGACAACTCTAGGAACGATCTTGTCGCGACCTGGATGTAGGTGGACAAATGCCACATAGCCAAAAACCCATGGTGTAAGAGAAAAAAGGTCCTCAGGAAAAGCAAGAGAGAATGGTGCCTTTTCATCGAAAATGGTAGAGGCCATCTGATTGATGAGGTAACATGCTGTCATCACAGCATCATCCTAGAAGGAATGTGGAGCTTGACTCTGTATGCGAGGAGTTCTCGTGATGTCCAGGAAGTAATGGTTTTTGCGTTCAACAACACCATTCTGCTGTGAAGTATAAGGGCACAAAGTTTGATGGATAATTACATACGAACTAAAGATTTGGGACAATTAAATATTACCGAACTCCATAGCATTATCAGAACGAATGTATTTAATAGAAGCAGAGAAAAGATTCTTCATTTCAATCACAAAATCTCGAATCATAATACTAGCATCATACTTATTCTTTAACAAAAATACCCATGACAATGTGGAGAAATCATCCACAACAACCAAATAATACCTTTATCCCTGATGGTCTGGGACATGATTTGGACCTCGTATAGCAAAATGAAAAAGTTCAAAAGGACTCTGACTACTACGATCTTGACGACTTGGAAAGCTAGACCGGTGATGCTTTCCAACCTGACATGGTTCACATTGAAAAGTGGACTTGATAGAAATGCAACGATGAGACGACAGTGTTGCAATATTCTGTCGACTAGACCGACTAGTTGTACCGAATATGCGGTGCGGGGGATACACTGCTTAGAATAACCTCCATTCGGTCATTATTCGGGAAACCGACTACGACTCATCAGGATAGTCAGACGTATACTCGGTCGATTGGGCTTTTAGGGTTCAGCGGTCAGATCCGTTTATGGATCTGACCCACATCTAAAAACCCAAACCCAAATAAGCGTAGAAACATCCATCAGTGGGCTAGAATCCCTAACCCACTCCTGCAAAATACGAGAAGAATCAGAAACGATGAAACCCGACGATCTGCTATGCCGGAGATCTTGCGGCCAAGCTCAGAGCTTCACGAAGCTTTGACGACACATCATTTCCAACCTCGTTACCGCTCATCGCCTGATTGGCCTCCAACCTGCTGTGTCGGTAATCCTCGAGATATCGCTGGGAAGAGTTGTAATTTTGTAATTTGTAGTTTTATTTTAGTAATTATTTTGTCTGTGTTGTAAAATAAAAATACTAGTTTCTTTTCTCGTTTTATGCATCTTAATAGTTTTATTTCAGTGGTTATTTTATATGTATACATCTTATCGTCACTTTTATGATTTTATTGAATTAGATTTTATTTTTGCATCAAATAAATCGTGTTTGCAAGGATGCGAGTATGTGTTGCTCCTCTTTGCATGTAGCCTTGTTTCTAATTTCAGTTTTTGGACATGGAAAAACTGGTCAATGTATTTATTTGAAAGGAATAAATAACTTGGATTAGGTGGCTTTGGTGAGGCAGGACTAACATGATTTCAGATTTTGGACTCTTCGCCTATTTCTAATTTCAAATGTTGTTGTTATTCATTGATACAAGGTATCATATTTGCTTGTTGTTCGTAAATTCAATCGATACATTGTATCATAAAAAGTATTCTCGTATTTTAATGATGTTTTTAACATAGTTGTTGGCTTGCTGCATAGTTGCTACTGTTATAATATTATTTACTTATTATTTCATTTTCGGGCTTGCCGCACTTGGTGAATACTTGTTATTTGTTGACATCTTTTTGCAGGCTGTAACTTGATGCATACTTGCTTGTTGTTATTTGTTAATAATGAATTTTTATGTATGAATTGTAGAAATGGTTGCACATGCAAATGTTGGGTCCGATATTGACACAACATTTTATACGCCACTAGGATCGAATGATCCCGCTTGGTAATTCGGTTATCTTCAAAAACAGATGCAGATACTGTTGTTTGTAGACTCTGTAAGAAGGTGTTGAAGGGAGGAATATTCAGGTTTAAGCAACACTTTGCACACAGAAGGCGGAATATCGCTCCATGTCCAAAAGTTGATGAAAAAACGAAGAAGCAAATGTTTTCATACTCAGATGAATTGATGAAAAAGAAGGTACAAAAAGCAAAAGAAATTGACGATATCTGAAGAGAAGTAGACATCATGAGTGATGTTGGATCATGAACAATAGATAAACAACATCGAATTATCGGAATCAGTTGGCGAGGAAATAGGAAGCCATGGACCCACGCATCAAATGCCAATTAAAGATGCATTTGCTAAGGATCACCAGGAAAGAGTCATCTCTTACATATGTGATTGGGCATATATGGCATCGATTCCATTTCATGCACTAACAATTAAATCGTTTTGGTAGTTGCTCGAGGCAGTTGGGTAATACGGTCTTGGCCTTAAACGTCCCACGAGGCATGAAATAAGCGGCCCATATTTGAAGAAGGCGGTGAAGAGAGACCGATCCATGGGCTTTGTATATGGCGGAGACTTACAGTTTTTATATATGGTCACACGAAAACTTTAAGCTTGATGCGGATGTTCAGAAAGAAGAGAGACATTGCAAGACCTGGGCAAAATAGATTTGCAACAACATTTTTAACTATGGAAAGCATTTTGGAAAAAAAAAAGATAAATTGCGGTTGATGTTTTCTTCGGATGAATGGAGAGCTTTGAAATGGTCAAGGACGAGAAAAGGGCAGGGGGTATCATCAATAGTCTTGAGCCTAACATTTTGGAACTAAATTACACTTACAATTAAAGTGTTTACACCATTGGTTTATTTCCTACGTGTTGTTGATGCAGATCACAAGCCATCCATGGGCTTTGTATATGGTGGCCTAGAACAAGCTAAACTAGAGATAATGACATCTTTTATGGTTTGGAGTCATCTTATAAACTATTTGTTGATGCAATTGTCTCTAAACAAAAGGAAGGCTTGATACCCTATTGCTCGTCACTGCATATTTCTTGAACCCATACTTCTTCTACAATGATTGCAGTATGTTCAATACAAATGCTTTTGTGAAGAATGGATTTATGAATTGCATGGAAAAATTTTATCCATATTTGGATGTTCAAGACATCATCACGAGAAAGGAGTTAACTGCATATAAACTGGCCCAAGGATTGTTTGGTAAGACATTGGCGGTGAGACAAAGGATGGTAAATGATGGACATTCTGACCTAAGTATTATATTTGTTAGCGTAATGTATTACTTGGATAGTATCAATCATATATAGGGTTTTAAAACTCCACATGCTTGAACAGATAGTTGGTGGTCTATTCATGGGACTGAAACACCCCATTTGCAAGATATGGCTGTCAAGAGTCTGAGTTTGACTTCCTCATCTCTGGAAGCGAGCGAAACTGGAGTATATTTGAGTCGGTAAACCTATTTAATTATTATAGATCTTTTGCAACGAAAGATGACCAAATCGAAGATGCCAAGTGTATGGAGAGATTGATCCAGCAAAAAGAGATCTAGTACCGACATAAGGAGACTAGATCAACCTGTAAAGCCCTCTGTACTCACAACTACATTTAATCAACCTGCCTGCGAGTATATCCTGAAAAACAAGGGAAGCAGGGTCAAATATGGCATGACAATGTAATTTTTTTGCAATCTGACTGATAGACAATACATTCATTGAGAATTCTGGTGCATGAGGGACATTATGCAAGCGCATTAATGGAGTCAAATGGACCTCCCACTGTCTGATGATGGGAGAATGTGTCCCATCAGCAATCACCGCTGATCTACCAGACTGTACAAGGCTATAAGAACTGAACTGTGAGCGATATCCATAGAGATGAGGTGAGGCTCCGGAGTTCATGATCCATTTTGAAGGATCTGGTCGAGAGCAACTAGTAAATGCATGAGTAATACCTGGAGTGTTGGTAGAGGCAGAAGCAACAACGTCTGATGGGCTAGTAGAGACACTTGAAGGTGCAACAGTTAGATGCATGATCCCTCTTAGTCATGCAACAAAGTCATCAAAACAACATTTCGTAGAGTCATGAGCAGTCTGGACCTCCTCAGCAAGATGCGCGGATGGTGGAAAGCCGTGCTTGGAATAGCACGTGTCCTTTGAATGGCTTAACCGATGATAATACAAACATGGTTGGTGCGGGCATAGGCCTTCTCTGCCCTGTGTGCAGTGTCCTCGGAACTGAGGACAACCTCTACCACGGGAAGGCATCATAGACGTTGATGTCTGAGAAGATGTAGCAGAGGGGATACTCAGTCTGCTCAGTATGCGGTACGTCTCCTCCATAGGCGGTATAGTAGCATCTATGAGTAATTGAGAGCGAGCTGAGTCGTACTACGGGTTAAGGGCTGGCAGAAAGACTCCAGTCATAACATAATCTTGATAGCCTTTATGTTGCTCTAGTAAGGCCGTTAGAGGTATGTAGCTATGGAGTTGCTCAAGTATAACCCAAAGAGATATGTACATGGCTTGAAGAGGACAATCACCATGTTTGGTTGTAAAGATATCATGCTGGAGTTACAAGATCTTCGACTCATTCCTCTCTTGAGAGAATGTAGCTATGAGGATGTCCCACATTGCCTTTGTCTATGGGCTGATTCAAGATATCATTGGCTATTTAAATAGAGACAATACCAGATAACTATACTTTAGCATAAGCATCATATACCTCCCATGAGGCGTTGGTCACGATCTTGTCCACTGGCTCATGTGTCAGAATATGCTTCTTACCATAGCTCTGTAGTAGATTCTTTAACTACATCACCCACAACTCATATTTTGTGCCATCCATCTTAACAACAGGTGTCAGACCCTTAAACACATCATTGGAAGGGGTATCAACTCTGTTTTCTGACATAGTACTGGATTGGTATACAACTAGGATCGTAGATAGACAATAAAGTGTCTACATGGACATTAAGAGGGTAGTTGTGGGTATAGACTCATACCACAACCAACCCTAAGCAAAAATAGACATTGCTAGGGCTCAATGGGGGCCATAATGGTCTGATTTTGTTTTTTCAAATCGAAATCAAGCTAAATAGACCAAAATAGACCAATACCTCCGCGTTGGCAGCATCGGGGTGGCAGAGGGATCGTTAGGAGGGTGGTGGACGACAACGAGTGGCGGCCGGACCACTGGGCGATGTTGCGATGCGACAGGGATGCCGCTGGGCAGTCGAGCAGTAAAGGTGATGCTGAGTGGAGTCGCTGGGCGACGACGGTGTACGAACGACTGGTGGGTAGAACATGATCTTGGGTATAGGCTCCGGTCTAGGACCGCTGCTCTGATATCATGTTAAGGGAAACTAAGTTGTTATTCAAAGAGCCCAAGGGTTCTCTTATATGGAAGAGAGAAACCCTAATTGGTAAATTACATAATAAGGGATGAGAAATAAATAAATTGGGAAAATATTAACAAAAATAAAACTCTCAACACTATTTATGTCTTCGAGCATCAACTTCCTCGATATCATTTTCATATAGCTTCATATTAGTATCCATATGTACGTCAATAGGTCTGCAATCTATCATACTAAAATTGAGAATTACAACAAACTTCTTCAGGAACATCACAAGACCTTTGTAACTTTTGATGAATTCTGGGTCGAGGAAGTATCTTAGATGTCCCAGTTCTTTTTGATAGCAACCTGCCCTCTTAAATGGAGCTTAGTAGTTTTGATCCCTTATCGACCATCTCCTGTAATAATGATGATGTCAATATAGATGAGAATAGCCACTGTGACAATTGTGGTATAGGAAAGGATCAATGAGTGATCTGCAATAGAATAGTGAAATGTTGTTCCTGAAAAATATTCAAGAGCTTTTGGAACCATGCTCTTGGACTTTGCTTAAGCCATAGATAGCTTTATGAAGCTGCCATATCTTATGAGGCTCCATCCCACTAGCAAACCCAAGTTCTTGCATGTATCCTTCCTTTACTAGGTCTCTATATAGAAATGCATTCTTCACATCGAGCTAAATGAGAGACCAATCAATGCTTATAAATACATCAAAGAGAATTTGAAGAGATGCTCGTTTAGTTATTGGAGAAAAAGTTCCATGTTAGTCTATGTTGTGGATTTAGGTGAACACTTCTGCCACAAATCATGCTTTGTTGCATTCAGCACTACCATTATTTCCGTGTTTCACAATAAAGACCCATTTGCATCCTACTACAAGGACATCATATGGAGTGGAATTTCGTTTTTAATGTATCTCTGAACAGTGGGATATACATCTTTAACATCATAGTTGTCTCCCTCATGCTATCTATGAGTGCCTCCTGATATGTCTTTGGTCTGCTAAGAGCGCCTAAGTAAGATGCATTGCATGCTTGTGAAAGCCGCTTAAGAGTAAAGTACTGTGTGAGTGGATAAGTGGAGCTTGTTTGTTTGCCTTTTCGTAGGACAATAGGAAGGTCAAAGGCATCTGCAAGTTCCTTCGTGGATTCTTCTTGCTCAATATCTAATTTGTGTGCAACATTATCACTATTCGTGCCATCAGTAGAAATCAAGTAATCGATACTTATCATCAGGTCAGTATGTTAAATTGGTAGCGAAACTGGAAGATCGATCTTTATCGTGTTATATCTCTTAGTATATACCTTATTAAAATGTAAGGCAATGTCCGTAGGCTCAGGAGTCACAAGTAAGAATGCCTTTTCTCTTATGAATATGAACTCAGCCTGGTGGATCCCGTAGATGTAAATAAGCCAATGGACTCAAAGAAAGTAACATCAATATTTACATGATAATTCCTGCAAATAAGATAATGACATCGATATCCCTTTTGAGTTTTGAAATATCCCATAAAAATGAATTTGCTAGCCCTAGATGATAAAGTCATGTCCTTAAGTTATAATATAAACAGATGCAACACACCCGTAAACATGAGGAGAAAGTAAGTCCTTATTAGAAAAGAGAACCTGCAAAGGTATTCTACTTTATCATTTATAACTAAGGAAGGCCTATGATTGATTAAGTAACAAGCAACGAAAAGGCACCCCTAATAAGGGGTGCATGACCATGAAATACACGAGTAAGAGTGATATCCAAAATGTGTTGATGTTTCTTTTCAACAAAACCATTTTGATGAGAGGTGTAAAAGCATGAGGTTTGATGCGTAATACAAGGAAGGCCATATCGATCGTTTTGGTCCGCCCGAAAATGGATATATCGACGATATCAGTGGAAATGTCGGAAATGTCTCAAAAAAGCTATTTTTTGTTGTTTTTCATAAATTAAGACCATCCAAGATATTAAAACAACAAATAACTTACAAACACACACTTATGTCACACATATCGGTCATTTATAGCCCATATATCGCACATGTCGGTCATATCGAACATATCGACGTTAATGTTTATTCCTGACCTATAGATATTAGAAATGGATTCCATTCAAGTTCTTATAAGATTAAATAACTTACAAATATACATTTAGATGACACATATAGATCATTTGTGAAGACTATGATCCTTATATTGCACATATCGGTCATATCGAACATATCGTCGGTACTTGTTAAGTAAAATATCGTACTATGTATGGCTAAGTCTAATTTCCTTTTTATCAGTGTACTTATCATGTAATTAACCAGGGCTATTCTCCTATATAAGAGAGCCCTCGGGTACGTCTAATGCATCCCATTCTTTTCTCCCATCATGGTAACGGAGCAGCGGTCCTAGACCGGGGTTTCGTTTACCACCACCCAAAACCCTAACCCTAAGCCCCTTCACCCTCCCCCCCAAACTTCCACCGCCGCCGCCGCTCGCGCTCCAGAGGCCCTCTCCCACCGCCCAGGCGCACAGGCGGTGCCGCCCCGAGCCCAAGGCTCTGTTCCGCGCCGCGCGAGGCGGTATCCCGGCCCTCCTGCACCGCTCGAGGCGGTCGCTTGACTCTTCCGCAACGCGCGAGGCGGTCGCTGGGCCCTTTTGCGCAGTCCCAACGCCTCTCTAGGCGACCCCGCACTGCGTAAGGGGCAACCCCGCCCTTCCAAACATTCTCCTGCACCAAGGCAGGTGCCGCCTCCTGCCTTTCCCGGAGGTGCAGTCCTTCTCCACCTACAGGCCGGCTTCCCAGGCGATTCAGCGCCGCCTCATCGGCCCTTCCGCCCTTCCGGCGACCACGCGCACCACTGAGACATCGTGCTAAAGTCCCAGCGGCCCGGACAGAAACCGCCAGCGGCCCGAGTGACACTGTGTTAAACTCCGGTGAGGCCTTGGTGTCCTCACAGCCTCTGCGGGTCTAGCCGACCTATCCCGGAGACTCATAACTTAGGTCGGCGCCTCAACAAGGTCTAGGGATGGTTGTATGAGTCTACACATACAACCTCCCTCTTATGTGATTCTGTAGACAGTTCATGTGGTTCTCTACGTCGGTCCTAGGCTCTTCCTCAATCATGTCAGACAACAAGGGTGACGTGTTTACATCCTCAGGTGCCTTCAAAGGCCCAACCCCTATTATCAAGATGGATGGGACCAACTATGAACTTTGGTCTATGCAGTTCCGCACCCTTATGCAGTGTCACAACAAGGAGCACATTCTGACTGAATCTGAGACCGAGGACAAGACTGGAACAAATGCGACATGGAAGCAAGATGATGCTTATGCCCGTATCTGGCTATCTGGGACACTGACTACGGAGATTGCAAATGATATTGTGAACCAACCCACAGCTAAGGCAATGTGAGATATCCTGGCTGCGACATATGGGCAGTCCAAGAATGAGAGCAAAATTCTCCAATTATAGTTCGACATATTTTCTACGAAACAGAATGGGAAGCCTTTACATGCACATTTCTCTCATTTACAAGGCATGTTCGAGAGACTGCATAGCTTCATGCCGATCACTACCAGTACGGAGCAACAACAGGCTTACAAAAATGCTACGATGACTGGTGTCTTTCTATCCTCCCTTGATTCAGAGTACGGTGCTGCACGTACTCAACTTCTGACTGGCGAGTCTATCCCACCAATGGAGGAGGTCTATAAGAGATTGAGTAGGATTCCTACTACATCGACGCCTGCAGCACAGACTACTCCTACAGCTATGGCTGCCACTCGTGGCAGAGGCAGAGCGTCACATTTTCGAGGTCGTGGACCTCGTGGAAGAGGGGGAGGCAGACACCGTGGCCCCTGTACTCACTGCCATCGATCGGGCCACTCTGAGGAGACGTGCTTTCACAAGCATGGGTATCCCGCCACTGCACGGGTGGCGGAGCAGATTGAGATTACACCTGTACCTCTTCCAGCTGCTCGCTTTGATGATCTCGTCTCACGCCTTCGTGATTTGATTGTTACACCCTCGTCTTCGTCTCCAGGTTCTACGGATGCTACAGCTTCGGCCAGAGTGTCTTCTAGCTCATCAGGTACCCCTTATGCACATACCAGTACCACTTGCTCAGACCTGATAGACTGGATTATGGATTCTGTAGCCTCTCATCATATGTGCGGCGACAAACGACGGTTTACTATCTACAGAGCACTCGCTCCAGGACGATCTGTGCTCATTGCCAATGGGGTCTGATTACCCATTATCGGTCAGGGGGAGATCACCCTGGCATCTTCGTTTAGGCTCTTGAATGTCTTACATGCACCAGATTTTCAGATGAACCTATTATCAATTAGCCAACTTATAAAAGATTTAAACTGCCGTGCCATCTTTGACTCCTCTACTTTGTGTTTCAGGACATATTGACTGGTAGGAAGATTGTTGGTGGCCGTGAGCAGAATGGCTTGTATAAGCTTGCAATATCACCATGTGCTGGCGCCGCTACTACTCTCTCCGGATCCATTTCTCCATTCCTTTGGCATCTCCGATTTGGCCATCTGCCTCTGCAGAATATGTCCCATGTCTTGCCGCAGATATCTACCCGTATTGCATTGGATTGTGAAGCCTGTCAGCTTGGGAAACATCATAGGTCTTCGTTTCCTGTTCGTCCGAGTCGTCACAGTAGTCGGTCTTTTGAACTATTTCACTTTGATATTTGGGGTCCAAGTCATGTACCTGATATTCAGGGACATCGGTATTATATGGTGGCAGTTGATGATTTTTCTAGATTATCTTGGGTGTTCTTGTTAAAACAAAAGTCTGAAGCAGGTGCTATTATTCGGAAATTCATTCTGGAAGTTAATAACATTTTTTCTACCAATATCAAAGTCATCCGAACAGATAATGTGTTGGAGTTTTCAACACTGCATTTAGCGGATTTCCTCAGCTCAAAGGGAATCATTCGTCAAACCTCTTGTAGTTACACTTCGCAACAGAATGGTGTAGCAGAACGCAAACATCGTCACCTTCTTGATGTCACCCGGACTCTGTTGATTCATAATCATGCCCCACTCTTTTTGGGGGGATGCGGTTCTCACTGCATGCTACTTAGTGAATCGCATGCCGTCCACTGTTCTAGGGGAAAAGGTTCCCTTCTTGATTGCGTTTCCCGAGAAGGATCTTTTCTCCCTTACATCTTGTGTCTTTGGGTCTGTTGCATTTGTGCATAATTGTACTCCTGGTCGTGATAAGCTCTCTCCTAGGGCTGTCAAATGTATGTTTGTTGGGTACTCTCGTACTCAAAAGGGTATTGCTGTTATGATCCAACGAATAAGAGATACTATGTGAGTGCGGACGTCATTTTTTGTGAGTCTACCATGTACTTTTCTCCTACAGGTGACAGGTTATCCAATGACAATGCAAATGATATTGTTGTTCCTCCACCTCCATCGACCTCATCAGCCGATCCAGAAAGTCAAACACTACTACCACCCACGCCTCCACCACCACCACCACCACCTCAGTCGAAATTTGTACCCATTGTTTACACGCGCATGCCTTCTACTAGCACTTCTGCTCATCAGCCATCCACATCTTCCAGCACGCCTGAGGTATGTCATGATGACACTGTTTCTACTGATGGCCCTGGAGTTTTACAGGATGACCCTACTGTAGAGGACAATGTGAAGGACGATCTGGATATTCCTATTGCGCTGAGGAAACCACATCGCCAATATGTTAAATACCCAATTGCAGTGCATGTCTCTTTGGACAATCTTTCTGATGAATACAAGAGGTTTATTGTAGGCCTGTCCGTGGTTACTATACCCGGAACATATATGGAGGCATTACATGACAGCAAGTGGCGTCAGGCGATGGAAGAGGAAATGGCAGCCTTAACAGCTCGTGGGACATGATCTATTGTCCCTCCTCCACGAGGTGCTTCCATAGTAAGCTGCAAATGGATATTTTCTATTAAGCATAATGCGGATGGAAGCCTGGATCGCTATAAGGCAAGGTTGGTGGCCCGTGGCTTAACCCGGACTTATGGGGTGGATTATCAGGACACGTTCTCTCCAGTGGCGAGACACTCTACGCTCCTGATTCTACTAGCAGTTGCGGTTTCACGCGATTGGCCGTTATTCCAGCTTGATGTGAAGAATGCATTTCTATATGGGGATCTTCACGAGGAAGTTTACATGCAGCAGCCACCTGGGTTTACTGCTGAGGGGGAGTCACAGAAGGTACGCCGGCTACATAAGGCCATATATGGACTTAAGCAAAGTCCTAGAGCCTGGTATCAAAAGCTGTCAGAATTAATTGAGCAACAAGGATTCAAGAGGTCCACGGCGGACCACTCTCTATTTGTTCAGAAGACACAGCGAGGTACAATTTCCATTCTTATCTATGTAGATGATATTATTGTAACAGGAGACGATGCTCAAGGCATTCAGGTTGCCAAGAAGTTCCTAGGTAAAGAATTTGTGACCAAGGATCTTGGCACCCTTCGTTACTTCCTGGGGTTAGAATTTGCCAGGAATCATCGGGGTCTAGTAATGACCCAGAGGAAGTTTGTCATGGATCTCTTGTCTGAGACAGGTATGACTGGGTGCAAGCCAGCTATGACGCCTATGGATCCAAATGTGAAATTGTATGATGATGATTCTGAAGAAGTCGATAGCATGAGGTACATGGAGCTAGTGGGGAAGCTCATATATGTGACTATCACCAGACCGGATATTATGTTTGCGGCAAGCAAGGTTAGCCAATTCATGGAGTGTCCCAGAAAGACTCATATGGATGCCATCTATATGATCTTGAGATATCTGAAGAACTCACCTGGTTCAGGACTCCTATTCAGTAGGGGCAGTTCATTGGAGGTAACAGTATGTGCAGACGCTGACTATGCAGGATGCCCCACGGACAGAAAGTCTACTTCAGGATTTGTTGTTTTTGTTGGTCACTCAATTGTCTCTGGAAAAGCAAGAAGCAGACTGTAGTTGCCAGATCAAGTGCGGAATCAGAATACAGAGCCATGGCTCAAGGGAGGACAGAGATGATGTGGGTTAGATCGGTGTTGACTGATCTTTCTATAGATGTTCCTCTTCTTATGCAGCTATTATGTGATAATCAAGCTGCATTATTCATTGCAAATAATCCTGCTTTCCATGAACGAACGAAGCATATTGAGGTGGATTGTCATTACACTCGAGATCTGATCCAGAAGGGGCTCATATCTACAACTCACGTGTCTACAGGAGATCAGACAACTGATATCTTCACCAAGGCTCTAGCACGAAGTCTTTTTCAGAAGTGTTGGTCCAAGCTGAGCATGATAGATATATATGCTCCAGCTTGAGGGGGAGTGTTAATTAAAATATCGTACTATGTATGGATGAGTCTAATTTCATTTTTATCAGTGTACTTATCATGTAATTAACCCAGGGCTATTCTCCTATATAAGAGAGCCCTCGAGTACGTCTAATGCATCTCGTTCTTTTCTTCCATCAGTACTATTAGTTGTTGACCTATATATATTAAAATGGAATTCATCCAAGTTCTTAGATCACTAAATAACTTACAAATATACTCTTAGATCACACACATCGATCATCTAAGAAGCTTATATCACATATATCGATTATTTCGAACATATCAATATTAATGTTGATTCTTGACTTATAAATATTTTTTTGAAGAATTGACTTATAGATATTGGAAATGGATTTCATTCAAGTCTTACAACATGAAATAACTTGCAAATATACTCCAAGTTGAAGAACTATTGTATGCACCCTCCTGTCGCACCATACCCTACTAGTACGGGGATCTCGCTGCCCGATCAGTGAGCCTGGGGGGCTAGGGGGGGCCTACCCCCGACCCGAAACAAAATATATATAAACCATTGTGTGTTTTAATACTGAGTGTAGCTAGATAAGTAGTGGAATCAATCTTGCATGAATAATAGCATTGATATATAGAGATATCAGCGAAATATCGGCGATATCAATCGATATCCAGGTTTTTTTATACTGAATCCAGTCATTTTTGATCGATATGAGTCGATATGGCGATATATCGCAGATATACCGGCGATATATCACCGATATCCCTGTAAAAGGGTATACTGGGTGATTTCGATACCCCTACCTTGTCGAAACCGATATATCTGTGATATATCGCCGATACAGCCTTCTATGGCATGATACTAAGGGTTCGTTTGGTTGCAGGGTTGGGCAGGTTTGGGTACTATTCATAGGGCTGGCTGAATAGTAAACTATAAGGAGGGGGTACCCCTGTGAATAGTACCCAACCCAACCCAATCCTGCCCAACCCTGCAACCAAACGAACCCTAAAGAACTAGTTAAGAGATAAGGTGCAGAATTCAGGGCATTGTCAGTCCTAACATATTTGACATGAGCATAAAATAAGTTCTTTAGTTCTAATATAAAATGCTTCATTACATCCATAATCTCAGATTTATTCTTTGACAAAAACACCATAGAAACTCTAGAAAAAACATCCCCAATAATGAAATAAAAACGATGTGCTTTTGAAGATCATACTGGTATGAACATGTCGCATTTGAAACTAGAATGACGATATTTCCCTAGTTGACATGCCTCGCACAGAAACTCAAACTTAGGAAAACCATCAATTTTAACTTTTTTGAGTCAATAACCTAAGTTAAAATCAAGTCAATCTCTGTAAAATCAAGAACCAAATGCTTGGAACCCACGTAAATCCAACTGCTCGGAATCTACGCTGAACGCGCTCCATTGAACCACCATAACACACATCCCCTTCGCACGACCACTTTCTTTCTCATGTGAGATGTCTGGTGATGCTGCCTCCATCGAGGAACTCTACATCTGCTTCGTCGAACACTTGTGGATCCGATGGCACGGTGGAGTTGGTACCCTCTTCCAACGACAACATTTTCTACTTGGACAGAATATCCAGCACCCACCTGTGGGTCCTCAGCAGATAATGATTCATGGGAGGTCAGAAACAAATGAACGTCCGCATGTTAGAAGGACGTTACCTTTGCTTTTTTCTATTTTAACAGGATTAGGAACTGAAAAAGAAAGAAAAGAACAAAAAATTTGTAATTAAAACCACATGGAGAAAGTTGGTCATTTGTCAAACAATACCTCTATTTGAATCGAACTTGTTGAAATATGCCTTGAAGCATCGACCCGGTTGCGATTCGAGTACATTCCGTAAATGGATCTTGGCCGACCTGATTAATGGGGATGTTCGAGGTGTTCGAGAAAAACAGCGCCAAATGGGAAAATGCACATAAAATTTTAATTTTCTTTTAGAAATTTAGGTTCCCATTGTGTTTTAATCAATAAACAAGATAGAAATATATAGTTTTTTTTAGAGAAAAGACGGAAGTATACAATTGCTAGCTAAAATATCTCAATCTAAATACAAGTTTTATATAGTATTGACATGTATACCACACATGTTGATAGGTTGATATGTAGAATATTTAAGGCAAGCAATAGAACTCTAGAAGTATGTTTAAGAATAGAGAAGCTGAAATAACAATTCAAATAAAGAACTAGCGGTGCAGCTTGTTGCTCGTTTGTCTCCTATTTTGATGTAATGATTGGCGATCATCTCAATTATAGAATGCAATACGAAGCATAGTTTACAAGGTACAAAAAACACAAGAGCTCATATTCCAAAGAATCAAAAGAACCAAGACGCATGTTTGGGTAGATCATCTATTTGCCATGCTTGCTCTCCTCCTTTGCAGTTTTATCTTCTCCTCATTTGTTCTCAATATTCCACGTAAATTTCCCATGTCATATAGCTATGTATGACCTTGAAGTCCATGAGATACTGTGCATATACGCAGTCTTCAACTTACACAAGGAAACCAATACGAGGATATTTATTCTCGGAGGAGGTAGAATCGTAAGAAGGTTGATGTGAGGAATATATAGATTCAGAACCATGCATTGCAGTTGATGGAGCATGAGCTAGAGGAGAGGCATCTACGAAGGTTGAGTTGGAGGCACTTCAGGGTAAAAATATGAAAATATCGCATATCACACGTCACTCTGCAACTGTGATGTGAGATCATCATAGCTACGAATCTCACAGCTATTGTAACCATAACCAGGATGAGGCAAAAATTCGTATGATTTATTCGACGATTGACCGTGGAATTCATAATCATATGATATATATAATCTACTACCAACATAAAGACATGATGTAGTCACATAGATTCTTGGAATTGATTTAGCCCCATAGCATCCACCACTCGACATTGAGTCTCCAACTCCTATGAAATCAACTAAAAAATATCATATCTTTATATCAAGTCCTAGTCATGTTGGGGATGTGGTTGCTTATACGGGTATGGGCATGGCCTTAAATTTCGCCGAAATTCGGCCGAATTTCGGTCGAATTTCGGTTTCAGTGGGTGACCGAAATTCGACCGAAATGCCTATATCGGTCGAAATTTTGGGGGGTCTAGTTCAAAAAACAACCGAAATGACCGAAATTTCGGTCGAATTTCGACCGAAATTCGGCCGAAATTTCGTTTCGGTCACTTAACGAAACGAAACCGAAATCCGACTTTTAAATCTTTGGGTATGGGTACGTTGGATATGGATGGTAATCCACCAATTGTGCAGGGTATGGAACTCAGGAAGGACTATGAACATACTTGCCATGTATGTTGGTGTGTTGGCCTATATATTCTTATCATGTATGTAGCCCTGCATTTGGTATGTTCATCAACAAATGATGTCATTCTGTCGCATCAACCACGTCTTCCAACCCTCCAACAGAATCTGGATGTTAATCTAACCTGCCATTGTAATCGTCGATATTTGTCTTCATTTGCAAGCCAATTTGTGTGTTTAGCCTCCCATCCTCTATTATCAAGGACGAGCATCATTATCATCCATCCACTTCTACAAGATATCTTCATCTTCATAAGCAAGATCAATGGGTTTTATTTAATCTTATTTATCGTGCCCCTCCCTTGCATGCTTCATTTTTAATAATAAGATTATAATGTACGTAGACAAGATCATGCAGCTTGTCTACCCCAAAATCTTCTTCTCTAGGAATGAATGAGAATGAATATGATTCGGTTCCTTTTGCATCCTCCAATTGATGTGTTTTGCCACAAAACCATCACGACCACCAGTCGCAAGCTGGGAGCATCCATTCCATATAGGATCCACCATTCACATACAAAACACACACAAAATTGTTTTTAGACCTCCTTTACAAGTTTGTATTTTATTAAGACAAGGCTCAGACATGTAAGGTTATTAGTAAGAGAGTATTATTCCGACTGCTTATTGCAATCACTCTCCCAAAAGAACCCAAAGCCTACATAAAATCTTTTATCTACATATTATAATGGCAAGTTAGCGACTATATTAAATTTCTATTGACCAAGACAATGATAATTGATTAGTCTGTTATACTCATACATCATTCGCGTAGCTAGGTTGCTTGTCTCTTGATTGTACCAGACTCTCAAGTGCAACTTGGAGAGCCATCAAGAGCTCCGGGCGAGTGCCTAGTCTATGCTTGTAGGGATGCCTTGGATTTGGATATTGCACTGAAAAAGTACGTTAATATGTCTTAAATGATTAAGATATGTTCACGAGAATTTGACACATGATAACATTTGTTAGAGTATGCATCATTATCATGTAAGATGAGTAAATGGATCCTTCCAAGATCCATTTACCACATCTAGAGATTAGTCCCATATGTACCAGTGGTGGGATTTGGAGGGTCTGTAGTATAAGAAGCCCTAGAACCCCTGTATCCAGTGAGAAAGTTCAGTGAAACATTTGGCCTTTTGAGGTCTTCTCCTGTAGTTTCATCCCGCTCCTTAGGGAGTAGGGTTCCATGTAAATTTCGATGTCCATAATGTTTTATTCTATTTATCTCTGGTATGCTTCCGCGTTATATTTTCTAACATGGTATCAGAGCGAGTTCGATTCTGGAGGGTTTATTCTTGAAGATTTATTTGTAATTTGTTCGAGATTCGATTATATCATTTGATTATATTCCGAGATCTGTTTATATTATATTCTAAGGTTTCTTATGAAACCCTAATTTCTGCACATCTCGAAGATCATCGAAGGTTTGAAGATTTGCGACCAAGATCAGGATCCCATTCTAGGGTTTCAGTGTTGAAACCCTAACTCAAGGCGACGGCCTCCTCTCGTTTCTGCCAACATCCAGGCGGAGCGGTGCACAACCCTCTAGATCCAATGCTCCAACCCGAGCCCTAGTCGCAGCTCCAGGCGGTGCTCGCAGTTCCAGGGAGGACCCTCTAGGCCGTACCTCGAGGCACGACCCTCCGACCTCCAGGTGGAGGCACCTCCCCATCCCGTCGCCCTTTTGGTCGACAACGAGCAGGGGTCCTCATCGGTGGCGGCGCGCAAGAGCCTCACGCATCTCTTCGGACGATGTGAGTTCCATCTCTTCTCTGATCAAAATGCAACCTTGCAGTCGTATTTAAAAAAGAGGGGGAGGATTCAACCACATCCCCTTCTCCAGGCGCAACCCATCATCAGTTCAGATCCTCCCGAAGAGCATCTCCTTTGCGACAACCCACAGACACTCCTCGCGCAGATGACGCGAGAGGACCGCCACTAGATCCAGTCGGTGCCACAACTCCCCCCCCCCCCCCCCCCCCCCCCCCCGCGCTCGCACCCTTCATCTCTCCAACGATGCCGTCCAGTCTCTAGGCGCTGCCCCCTTGCGCGTACCCTCCAGGTGGAACCTCTCCAGCTCGTTGCTGCAGGAGGAGGCGACACTCTTCCTCTCCTCTCGGATCTCGTGCAGGCAGTGCAACGCGAGATGCCCTCGAGCTCCATCTCGAACGCGCCACCCACAGTCTCTCTTGTGTGAAATCCTCCAAGGCGCAATCTCCCTTCCCCTTGAATCCTCGACAGAGGAGGCTTGAAAAGAAACCCCAAGGGGGTAGTGGTCCTTCGAGAGTGGGAACCCTAAATAGAGTTAGCCCCAAGTGGGCCGAAAATGTTATAAAAATGATGCTGCTGCATATTCCAGGCCCAAATGTGGTTGTATTGAAAAAAAACCCAAAGGTAGGCTAGTAATAAAAGGAGGAAGATGCCGAGAGAGAAAAGGGAGTTTTGAGATGCTTTGGGCCCAATTGGGCTCAAAGAAATGTGCATGTGGTCATTTAAAAAAGAGAGAAGTGAAAACCGGAAAAAGATGTTGAACGGATTTAAAAAAAAGGGAGGGGGAATTGTACAAAAAGAATCCGTACAAAAAAATGATTAAAAAAATATTTGAGAAGAAAGCCGAGAAAAATTGAGATCAGCTTATTGGTTTTAATTCTCTTCATTATCTTGTCTCCTCCCAACTTTGTTGTTGTCATTATTTTCCGACAAGTATGAGAGAAAGGGGGAGTATTGTGTAGAGCCACATGCCACATTGATAAATTCTCCAGATTCTAGATTCAAATTCCAGGTCAGTCAGTTGTTTTGACTCTACAGAGATGTTCACTGGATGCAGAAAACACGTCAAAACATGGGATTTTGGGGAAGAAGGCATCGGGATACACGGGAAAAAGAGGAGGAAGGAGAGATGCGGAAAAAACTCCACTTTGGATATCTCAATCTGTCTCCTGAACAATGACTAATTGTCCCCTTTATATAGAGAGGGGAGAAGTTAGAAAATAAATAAATAGGAAATGAAGTAAACCTAATAAACCCTAATCGATGTCTAAATCTCTTACCCTAAGAAATTAATCAGAGATAACACACGATCTCAAATTTATTTCAATAGAAAACATAAAGCGATGGATTCAAGTTGGACGACAAATCCTAATTTTGTATCAGGTATGTGAACCAATCTAACCATGCCCCATCCCATGATCGTGCCACCACGTCCTGCATGTTCATTGCTTGCCTGACCACCTTCAAATCCTTTCCGGCAGGTCAACATCCTTTTCCCTAACCAGTCCAACAAGAACTTGGATCAAGTCCTCCAACAAGAACTTGGATCAATCTGTTCACCTTTGTCAGCAACTTAAAAATAGACACAAAGAGCACCACAGAACCACCTCTAGACATAAGCTTCAATCTTCAACAACTCCACAGAACCACCTCTAGTTGTAAGCTTCAATCAGATTTATATGCAGCATTACATATCGGCTTTGATGGAACCAAATCTAGTTGTAGGAAATTTGTTGATTGTATTAGTTTTGTGATTTAATTTCGTGATGGCTTGATCTCTGTATTTATAATATATGAAGTAAATCTTTCTTATTTCAAACCTTTTAAGTATGAAATGAAATATTGACGATTAATGTCAGGACTCCAAATCGATACCCGATTGAATCATACGTTGTTAGATTTGTTTCATGTTCTTTTGTCATTTTAATGGATCGAATCAAGACTTTTCAAGTCCAATAAATTATGAATCGGCTCGGATCAAGGTAGTTATATTACACACAGACCCACACCCACTCCCATGAGTTCACTTAAACATAACATGCCATTTAATTGATTTGTATGCAGCATTACATATCGGCTTTGAAAGAATGAGAATAGTATTACATATTCAAATTGACAACTCTCTTATTCCACTTTATAGATTTCTCCATCATCCTTTTTCAGGTGCCATTTTAGTGCTATTTAACATGCACCATATCAGGAATATAAAAGAAGATAAGCACATGATTAAAATATAGTCCAAACCAATCCCTAATCCATTTGATCGGATCGGATTGAATTTGAATGTTTAATAGATTGGATTGAAAAAAAAATAATCCGTTAAGATTGGATTGGTAACACATCAAGCTAAAATCTGGTCCGTTTTGGTCCACTTGCAATTCTAGCCTTTATTTGGTTATCTTTCGGAGTACTGAAGTACCGAACCGCGAATGAAAACTTGTACAACCTTTCACTCAATCTTGAATAGAAAAGGTTGCACGCCATTAGAATGCTGTTATGATCATGTAGATTTAATCTTACATGTTTGTGAAATACCTCGCAGTGGAACACGCATTGGCTCACCCATATCTGGCTACCCTTCACGATATCAGTGACGAGCCTGTTTGCATGATGCCATTCAGCTTTGACTTTGAGCAGCACAATCTGTCAGAGGAACAGATGAAAGAAATGATCTATCGCGAGGCGCTCGCATTTAACCTCGAGTACCAGCTATAGAAGGTCGTTTTTATCTTCTACTTAGCGCAAGCTGCATCGAGATTTGTTTCCACTGTAAATATGTAATAACATTGCAGTAACTGCTCATATGTTCATTCCTGGAGAAGGATAAGAATGATGTCTGATGGGTGTGTGACACTGCAAGGTTGACTTGTGCGTGTTAGTGAATGCCGATTGTTTTTGTTTGAGATTTCCAAATCCGAAATAAAATCCCCCAACATTCTTGTGGATTTGTAACAAGTCATTCTCTTCTTCTGGCATCTCACGTTTGTTCGTGCGTAATCAGCAGCTTTTAACAGGGCATTAGAATGCTCATGATACACTGTACTGTGATGGATATGTATAGAACGCAGATAAGAGTTTTCTCGACTGTATCCTGATCCATCTGCGACCTGTATCATGGATATGCATATGACACGTTTTGCAATGAGATAGTTACCTAATCTATCAGCCATTTGATCTCTGAACATGAAGATATAGTTTGTTTATGTATTTTGGGATGGGGACCCTAAATTCCCTTGTGTATCTTCATTAATTGAAGCAAGATCATTTATTTATATTGCTTGTAACTTATGGAAGTACATTCCAAGAGCTTTGACATGCTTAGAACTGTTTTTTGCCATCGAAGGTCTGGCCGATCCTCCAATCTGGTGAGGCCACATTGTCTGTTTCAACCTTGCTGCCATCGCTGGTTGTCACCTCGAAAGACAAGCCCTGTCCCAGGAGCGGCTTGTCGGTCTGCCATACTTGACCCCAATTCCTTTTCATGGGCATCCAATCTGTGCTTGTGCCCTTGATCCTCATGCTGTACACATCCCCCGCGCCTCCTACGTTGAATACCAGCACAGCAAGCCAGTTGGGGTTGCTATCAGGCTTTATCTCGAACTTAATACCTGTCAAGCGACAACAATCACAAGTCCCGGAGACCAGATGATTTAGATCATTAATTAAAGTTAGAAAGAAAAGCCGAAACATACCCCCTTGCTTGGCGCATGGGACACGGCGGTAAAGGACCGGGACGATGCCGGCTTTGTAGGTGGCGATGCGGAGGAATGCGGGCATAGAGAGGTCGAAGTGCTTGCGCGGGTTGTTGCACCAGCCACCCCTTTCACTAGGCAGGCTCCAATTCGGAGGGCATAGGTTGGTCGCGGTGACTGTGATGGTTGTGTCGTTGTGGCACCATTGGGGGTCGTTGTAGCACTTGATCTCGTAACACGCTCCGCATCTTTGCCCGCTTTTGAAGAGTTCATGGCTCAATGCCGTGGTCATCAGACCGTAACCTTGTGCAAGAGTGTCGTCGTACCCACATGCTCCCTCTGATGATCAATATGTGCATCCAATCAATGTAGACGATACCAGCTATTCAGACATGTTGCATGGAAAGATCCTACTATCACAATAACAGGAGGGTTAGTAGTGACAAAGAATTCTTACGCCTGGTTTCACCACCAGCCATATCTCCATAGAAGGTGGCAGATGCTTCAGCCCAGCCTTCCTCACCAGCTGAAGCTATAGACGAGCTCGTGATAACCATCACGATGGCGGCTATGGATATCACACCTCTGGCCATGGTCTAGCCTATATTGGTCCACCCTTCTCTCTTCTATTTCTTATATGTCATGGTGGACATCTGATCTATTTATACAGCTCCACATCTAGGGTAGGAGCGAACGATTCGATAGAGTATGCCGGTCGAGTCGGTTGCCATGTGAGTTTGCTAGCTTATTATTCCGGTATTTCTTTCGCGAGAAGAAGCTGAAATCTAGGAGGCAGACACTAAGCCAACATTCTATAGAGGTAACAGTTGATTTAATGAGAGGCGAGTTAAGAAATACAGATGAGAGCTGATCATAAGACGAACTAAAACAAAACAATGGTGCGGAAACAGCATGTTTCTTCTCCCACTTGGAATGATCCTGTTATGGAAAAAGTGACTAACCGTTTTATGCTTTGACAGCATTTTGGCATTATCTCTCTTAATACCTGCAACCGTCAATTAAAGGCACTTTAACGTAATGGGAAAAGTGTATATTCTTATTTTTATAAGAACCTCATTAACAAAAATGCACGAGAACTGACAGATGAAACTCCGAACTCATAAAAAAATGTACTATGTTTGTACGCGTTTTTCTTTTAACGCATCTGCTTGTGTTCGCCGATCAGATCCGCTTCTAACAATGATCAGTGCAAATTCTGTGGAACTCCGAACAGTTGGAGTTTGAAAATCTGGTTGTGAGAATTAGGGTTTTCCGGTGACTTTAAAATGCAATGGTGATGTCTAAACAGGCAGAGATAAAAGCGTTTTTCGGTGAAATCAATAGTAACAGATCTCCTGCCAATTTAAGGACGCGAATGTGGCTCCAACGGGGCATGATTTCACTATTCTAGGGTTACCACTGCTTTGCTACCGAATGTAAATGGAAATATCATCGTTAGCTTGCAAATAGTAACCGCACATTGCACTGGTGATCGATGGCGTATGCCACCAAATCAGCATTTGCTTTCTTTACCTTTTACGAATAAGTAGTGCAAATGTCGGAGCTTTGGTCAGTGGAGGCATAGTTCATCCAGATTTATTATGTGTTCAAGGTCTTTTATTTTTCCTTGCATCCGGTAATCTTGCTCAATTTTTTTGTTCTTAAAAAGAAACAACTTCAAAAAGTTTAATTCTACGAAATAAAAGTCGAGATCTAGGAATGCCATCAAGTTGGAAAAAAGAAAATGGTTGAATCGAGTTTTTCATTTTTCATTATTTCTTTATTCATACAGATGCACAATCAACAAAATTTTTTTATTAAAATCATTTGTTCGCTTTTGTTATACTGTTTTTTGCGTGATGTCTAGAATTAATTATTTGTATCACATTCCTATTAATAGATAATAGGTATGAGAGGCAAATGGAATACAACACAAAGGATAAATGAAAAAACATTCTTTCTGGAAGAAATTACTAGTCTTTATAATCTTTTATTTGACACAAGAAGTGGATTTTCACTCTTTTTTTCTTGTGTCTAAATATAAGTTCTTATAAATCCAATGATTTTAACATTTTATCATTATTTATTATATACATATATGCAATAGTAATATTATTTTAAATCGTAACATTGTTACATTATTTTATTCACGAGGAACTGGATGAGGAGAAACTCATGCCCGGTTCTGCCATAGAGATGGAACTGACAAAAAACTATTAGTTATAACCCAAAAAGAATCGGATTCCACAAACAACATAGATGAAGAATGAAAGAGATATCTTATCGAGACAACCATATTTCTTTCAAAAGATATGCTCCCGCTTGGATCATAAGTAGACAAAAATGGAAGCTGGGGAAGAGCAATGATACGTTATGCATGTCACGACAAAAGATAATTATATAATATACATGAATGGATGAATGGAGCAGTTAGATGTGAATGTTTTTTTTCTAAGAAAGAGTCTACTTGTAAACATATATTACTTAACCATCAAATGAACCTAATGAATTGATCAAGGAATGTTTAACTATGAAAGTTAAAGAAAGATTTTATTCTTAATATGAAAAAGTAATGGATTAAAGTGTTATTTCATGGTTTCATAATATAACTCTAAAAATTTCTCGATTTCGTGTAACATTATATATCAACCTTTGAAATTGGAAAGTCATAATTAGAGAATAATTTTGAGATGACGAGACTCATTAATTGCTATATCGATAACAATGTTTCATATATAACAACACTTCTATTGTCTTTGTCATCAAAATTTACACTATTTAGAAAATGATTAGCGTAAATTTAAATGACAGAATCTATGGGCACTCGTTGCTATTTCATTTATAAACAACCATTCCTCAACTGATGATATTTATTGTTATATATCCAATAATGAACGATATAGTGGTGGATTCCAAAACCTGTGTGACTATAAACTCAATTTGTTGGCGTGATTATATCATGTATACTCTTCATATAAATATTAGTAATCATTTCATTTTTTTCAAATCAAATCTTTTGAATATGATTTGATTCTAAACATATATACGCAACGCATAATCTCGTAAATGAATGATTAATTTAAGAAAAATATATGATCGCTTCGTCTCTTGCGAAGGATGAGTTATGCTCATTATATTTTTTATAAATTAAAATATTCCTAATATTTTAAATTTATTTTTTAACATCCACTTACGATAAGACCTGAAGTACTATATTTGTTCCCAATTTTCCAAATATTGATTAAATTTAATAATAAAGTATATAATTTTATATTTTTTTGCTATGAATAAATAGAATTATTAGTTTAAAATATCAATGAGAAAAATGTTCTAATAAATGAGTATTGCATAAATACATTCACTACAATGAAATTATGTTATTACTAGCAAAGTAATGCGACAGGAAATAGTGGTTTGTGCTCGCATTAAATATTATGAGAACTAGCCAACTACTTATAGTCGCATAACTGAATATGCGACAACAGAATGGAGTGAAATTTGCACCTCAACATGTGTCCACAAGTTGCCCCCCACATGTGCTTGTAATTTCTGAAACATAATAGAACCTCATTTCGACTCTTCTGTTTGGTCTTCTCCCTTGCGACCTAGCTCGACCTCCTCGTCTAGCCGTTGCTCCTCCTCCCCCCCACCATCCTCACCCACCTCTCCTCCTCATGTGCTCAATCCTCGGCCACCTCTCCTCCTCTTCCTCCGCATGCAACACATCATCTTCCTCCACAGTCTCCTCCCAAACATCATCCATATTCTCCTCATCCTCCCGCCATCCCCACCATCCTCACTCACCTCTCCTCCTCTTGTGCACCATCCTCGGCCACCTCTCCTCCTCCTCCGCATGCAACACCTCATCTTCCTCCACACTCTCCTCCCAAACATCATCCATATTCTCCTCATCCTCCCGCCATCACTTCCTTCTTCATCCATAGCCTACGGCCAACAGGCACTATTAGGTACATCTCTTCTCTATCCATTCATTAATCTATTTGTTTATTATGTTTTTGGTTCATTGTGTCTTATTAGATGTTGTAACTTTTTGATGCACTTCCTAAGAGACAAAAACTAAAAGAAATATGATGAATTATATGGATAAACTTCATATTGTCAAATTTTAAATTAATACAATGGCATGTACTTGTGTGCTAAATGTATGCGTGTTAAGTATTTATGAGATTTGTTGTACATGATAATATTATTGTTCACATAATTGATATTGCTTATGTTTATCAATCTCAATGTTTAATGTACATGACATTATTATGTGATATTAATTTATTTACATTGTAAATGCCTATTATATCTTAGTTAGATAGTCTCAACATGTAGAATGCATTTAGGAAATTGCACAAAATCACATAAAACTCCATTCACAAAATTGTGTCCTTCCACACTAGCTTAAGTGTAGCTCTAAACAATGGGTGGCATATGCAACACATTTTGGAAAGTGATGCCCCCATCATGTGTTGTAATTTTTAAATTTTCAAAATTGTAGGGGTCTTAGCTTTAGAAGCTATGAATTGCCCCTCACTTATGAATACCCATTTATATGTCATTATTCTTCCATTTTGTTTTTAAATCCATATCAAAATGACTAAAAATACCAATAACTTGTACAAATTAACATTCTTTATTCATATGTAAATATGATACTTATTTGTATTCAAATCCAAAATATAATAATAAAGAAAAGAAAAATAAATGAAGTACCAAAGATACTGAATGACGCTAAATCTCGAGACCGAGCCAATGTTGACTTAATCGACAAGGAATAAAGTAGGGAGAGATAAACATCTATATTGTATTTAGAAACTCTAATATTTGCTCTTCAAATAAGGTATTTTACTCTATTTTATTCTTCATTTTATACACCTTAAATAATAAAATGATCTATATGAAACTTATACATAAAATTATAATAATAATTACAATAAAAATAATGCATTGTGCAACTGGGACACACAAATGAAAAGGCATAAATTGAGCTTCAAAGATTAATATCTTCTCTATATGAACTCAAAATTCACCAAACTCACCTCCATTGTATTATAAATTAAATTCTTTATTTAGTGAAGGTGGTTTCCTTAAAAATGGAGTTAAGATGCAAAAGCTGGCTTTTTGGGATCCTATTGTACCATGTATATGTATATTTTATTCATATATTGCATTCTTTGCATTTTTACTCTTATTATATTTCTAATAATTGTATATATTTCTTAAAATATGTTAAAAATATAAATATAAAAAATAATAATTAAAATACATTTGAAATAAAAATAATATTGTAAATATATAGTATAACTATAATGAACATACATGTATTTATTTATGTATGCAAATAAAATAAAAATAAAATTCAAAAAATATGTAAATATGTAATTAATTATATTATAAGTATATAAAATATGTAAATATGATGGTAAGTATTAAAAATATAAAATAAAAATAATATACTTAAAATATTGGTAAATATACCTATAATTATATATGTGTATTAACATCCTACAAATAAGGTTGTAAAAATAAATGAAATGCCTATAAAATAGTATGAAAACAAGACACATTTTTTTATATTTTAATTTTGAATTACTAGAATCATTTACTATTTTTAGTTGAATTAATAAGGGATTTAGCCCTTGTTTTGTCCTGACTTGGTCCACGTGGACCAATCAGGATCCGAGAACTATTGACCCAAGTTCAATAGTCCTTGATCGACTTCCGACTTTGATAGAAGTCACAAAGAGCCCTCGTCTCCAATTTCTTTACCTTCCTTCACTTCTCCATATCCCTCGAGACACTCACCCTTCTGCGACCACCATCTTTCTCTTCCACACCTACCTTCTAGCCTTTACCAACCCTCCACCTTCACACCATCCTCTTCACAAGATGGCTAGTCGCCTGTGTATAAATAAGGACCTTAGCCATCCCTTTTGATTTTTGATCCCCTTTAGCCCTCTGTAACCCCAATGTACTAGTAGTGCTCGAGGTCCCTGGTGATAATAGGAGGCCATACAAGGTGTCGGCAAGAGAAAGATTGGCTGGAGGATGTCCACCATTGTTGAGCAACCAACTCCGGTGAAGGTTTCTACCCCCTGATCTCCGGTCAGATATGAGATGTTTCTTTGCTTTTTAGTGTAGTTTTCATGTTTATAGCATAGCCATGTCTTTTATTTTGTATAATTTAGCTTTTTTTAATCTAAATTACCAAATCGAAGTTCGTCAGAGCTAGTGCTCCGACCACTATCCTTTGCTTGTACCCGACCTTATTTCAACCCCTAACTCTATCATCACCTTCCCCGTTCATTGCTGTGACACCCCGACCCGCAGGGAGGACGTCGAACCTATCTCCCTAGGATCCAGATACTCAGCAATAGCCACATTCATACATTATGATTAACATTCAGAATGTAAGACAGGAAAAGTAAAGAATAGAAATGTACCAATGACATTTAGATATTCATGGTTCCCAAAACATCATAAATTTGCAATAGAGTCCACAATATTTAATTACATGACTAGCACTTAAATTGTAGAAACTATAAAAGTATAACAATAACTAGAATAACTCCACGAGTGAAAAATGTACCCTGAGTCTGATATAAACTGCGGAAGCTTAGGTCACTACTGCTGCTCAACAACCTGTAAACCTGGATGGGTTTCCAAAGAAGTACGTATGAGCAAAAAGCTCAGCACAGCTAAAACAGGCTAACACTACACTAAGCAGTAAGTGTAAAAGAGTAAAGAGATGGATGTTCATGTTCCATTATTATTTTTGTAGTTGTTTGCTCATTATTCCAAACCAACGATAAGATTGTTATTATAAGTTGCATACAATTTTCTAACACTACTTTAAAAGTGTCTGTCCTTTATTCATATCACGAGCTAATTAATTATACATTTATCTACATGCATTATTTGGGATAATCTATATGTATATGCATATAGGTATACTATTCAAGACGCCTTTTCATTATTAGTTATTGCATTCAAATGTTAACAACATAAACTCAATAGTCATAATAAGTTCAAACATTAGCAACATAAATTCAACAGTCATAATGCATGCACTGGAGCAACCAACTTAAACAACCAACCCCAACTTCAACTTCAACCCATTTCCCCTAGCTTACCCATCAAAAGGGGAATATCCGGGAACGAGTACACCGCGGCCAAACGGGACCGCACCGGATACACCCTTGTGACGAAGTACGAGTCTTCGACGAGTGCTGTACTAGGGACGCGGACACACCGACTGTACCGTAGCACTGCATTCAACCGACAGAGTAGCGGAACACACCGACAAACTCACGGAACTAGAAGTGACACTCCTCTAGGACTCACCGGGACCACGAGAGTTGCGCCCCACTCTCGGGTATGTTAACTTCTCTAAGCATAACCACTATAAGCACACATTGATAAAATAGTTTATAAATAATTTGGGTGTCTTCCGAATAGAGCTACCTATGTTTTCTCTGTTGTTTGTCATAATTATTTAATAGAGGCAATGATGATACCATATGTTACATGTAATAGAGAACCCTTTCCATTCCTAACATTGAGATGGCGTGGGAATTTGTATTGTCATAATACACTTTGCAGCTTCTCCAAATTTACACTGCTCTGGGAAATTGTAAATACCTATTTACTAGTTGTAGTGCGTTTATAATCTACTGCATGTAACATTCTATAGTTATCACTTATATTAAAATGGTGAGGTAATTTGGCTTCTTCGATGGAAATCATCTTGCATCTTTTTAATATTATGGAGATAACATCCACGAGGGAAAAATTCTGATCCTCTTTTTTTGTATATTTTCTGTATTTTTTGGCAGATATTATCTGTTACATTTAATACAAAATACAATATACCATTTACTTTTCTCATATGTCAGAGTTTATTTCAACATCATAAATTAAAATTTTCTTTTCATTTCTTTTAGGTACTGAAGAATCCACATTTCATCATCTTTATTCTATCATTTTGGCCTCAAAAACCCTGGGAAATGCATGTAAATACCCTTAATTCATACATTTTAGCATCCATGCATGTGCATGTAAATAGTGTATAAAATACTATTTTTAAAGCCAAAATAATAGAATAAAGAAAAGAAAAGAAAAAGAATAAAATATTGTAAATATTTTATGACCCGAAATCCCGAGACCTAGGCATCTCGATGAATAGGTCGGCAAGGAATAAAGTAGGGGGAGATAAGGGCCAGAATACAATAAAATTCCCTTTCATTTTATTTATTCTTTATGCATTTTAGGACCTATTTTTGGTTTCACTTTTTATACCTTGAATAAAGAAACTTTGTACATGAAAGTTGTAGATAATTAAATAAATAAAAATACAAAATTAATTTCACCCAAAAATAATGTACAGATAAAAAGTTATGGTCTGAATAAAATTCCAGAATCCCAACTTCCCAGACCTGTATCTCCCTAATAAAAACTCAAAATGCATCAAACTCACCTTTAATTGTATATAATTTTATAAAATCTATTTAATGAAGGTGGTTTCGCGTTTGGCGGAGCTACGGTTTGAAAGTTGAGTTTTGGAACCCTATTGTATACTTGTACAGATTAAAATATTCATTTTATTATTTATGCATTATTTTCATAATTTTATATTTTTATAATTTTGTAAATATTATTTATAATAATTGTGTATATTAAAATCAGAATAAAAACTTAAAGAAAACACAAAATAAAATACTTGTGTAAATAGCATACCTAAAAATAATACATATACATATATCTATAGAATTACTATTTATATTTTATTAAGTGTACAAAATACATTAGAAAAATCAAATAAAAATATATTTAAGTGTATAAAAATATTCTATAAATTTATAAAATAATAAACAAAAATAAATAAAGTAAACACACAAAATAAAAATAAAATAATAATATATATATGTACCTATATAGGTCATAAAAGGTAACTTATAATTATATACCTCATAAAAATAAATAAAAATCACCATAAATTTTTTTATAAAATAAGGAACATTTTTCATTTTATAACCTAAAACAAATAAAATCATTTACTATTTTATTTTGATTTTACAAATAATTTTCGACTGGAATTTCCTCGTTGGTCCACGTGGACCAACCAGGTGCGGTCAAGTGTTGACCTCGACCAACTCCCTGACCAAGGCCTGCCAACCTTCTGACAACGTGATTTCTTCCCGATTTCACCCAATTTTCAAGCCAAATCCCTTCGTCCTCTTCCTTCGATTCCTTCTTGGGAATTCTTCCCCGATCATCACTGAGCCACGCCATGCATCCAGATCACGCCATATCCTCATCATGAGCGCATGCTCTTGCTCCCAAAGTCACGCCACCACCTTGTACATAACCGACCTGCCACCTTCGAGCTCCAGTTTGAACCCCTTTTTGGCTAGTAATCCTCCTCCCTTTGGCGTGCTTCGTGTTGCTGGAGGTGACAGCTCCGTAACCATACCTTCAGGCGAGTCGAGGAGGCCTTGAAGCGGCTCCACCATCTCCGCCGACCACCGGCGTCGAGGTACCCTTCCTCTGGTCTCCGGCCATCTAGGTATCCCCCTTCTCCCCCTCCTTCTTGCTTCATTTTATTTCATGTAGGCGTAGGAGTAGATTAGACCACTTAGATCCCCTTTCTGTTCGCTGAATCACCCAATCGCACCCCCTCGCCGGAGCGCACCTCCGGTCAAACATCCAAGTCACCGCTCCACCTTCATCCGACCACCATTCCACCTCCACGGGGTCCATGCATTTTGCCCTGGTCCCCTTCACCCCTTTTTGCAGGTCAAAGCACAGTCAAAGCACCTGGGGAACATTTTGCGTAGTTCGCCGGAGCTACCTGGAGCTCCAAGCTCCGCCGCCTTCGCGCCAACGCCACAACGCTCCTCCGACGAACCTGGGTACTCCAGCATGTAGAGCGACCTTCCAGGAGCACGCCCAGCCGTTTTGCACGCTTTCAGACTGCCGGAGGCCCGAGATCTAGCTCCGGGAAGTTCGCCTCGCCGGCGTTCTTCCCTGTTCTTCCCTCTGGCCTCTCCGCCGTCCGATCAAGCCTTCGCTCCAAACTTCACGACAGCCATTGGATCTTCACGCGCCACCACCATTCGATCAAGCCCGGAGGATCTAATCGCAGCTATCAATCGCCGAACCGTCATCACGCATTGTGCGCGCACCACGTGGATAAGTGAGCGGCTCTCCACCTTTCGATCGCGTATGTGTTGGGTATTTTGAAATTTTGACCCAACCATTTTGTGTATTTCGTTTTAGTTCATAAAATTTAATTTGTAGTTTAAATATTTCTGTAATATTTACATTTAGTCCCCCATACTTTTAATATTTGCATTTAGGTCCTATCCACGTCACCTCACGTGACCCGTGCACGTAGGGTGGTGGGCATTTTGCATAGGACCCCCTGGGGTTTGTTTATTTCTTTCCAGTCCATGAACTTTTTATTTAAGTTGTAATATTTTGGTAAAATTGCATGTTAGCCCCTAGAGCTTTGTAAAATTACAAAAATACCCCTGCTAGGTCACGTGCCCCGTGCGCGTGAGTTTGGACATTTTGTAGAGAACCCCCTCCGGGTTTGGGTATTTATATTTAGTCCAGAAAATTGTGTTGAATGTTATATATTTTTGGAAAAATTGCAAGTATGCCCTTAGACTTCTGTGTATTTACGTTTATGCACTTGGTAGTATTGTATTTTTGCGTGTATGTTTACATTTATTTCATGCATCATTTTAACTCGAAAAATTGCCAAAAAAATACCATGAGTTCTGTTGCATTGTAGTTAATGCCGGATTTTTAGTTTGCATTTTTATTGCATTTTCATATTTATAAAAAATAAAAAACAAGCATTTTTGTTATTGCTTGCATTAGAAAATACCAAAAAAATATTAGTACCCCCTGAAAAATTCCCAAAAAATATATTTTGTGTACTTTAGTTTGTTTTATTTTTGAACTAAAAATCCCTAAAAATTACAAAAGAAAACTCCTAAAAATAGCAAAATTCGCAAAATCTTCATAAAAAAATAAAAAATTCATAAAAACTCCAAAAATTGTGTTTTCTGTCTCTGAAATTTCCTTATCCTATTATCTATCTATAAAATTTAATTGGATATTTTCACTCCTGTTTGCTATTTTATTTCTATATTTTTGTCTCGACTATATATTGTGTTCACTGCTTAGTAGTATTTTTAACTTTAAAAATACCAAAAAAATAGGAAAAATATAGAAAAATCATAAAAACATTAGAAAAATATTAAAAGCCAAAAAGATTTTATTTCCTGAATTTTGTTAATTTTTACCTCTTTTTCTCTATATATTATATCCCCTTTCCCTTTATTGTATATATACTTCATTATTTAAAAAGAAAATATAAAAAAATATAAAATATAAAAGAAAATAGAAAATCAGAAATTAAAATATAAAATTATAAATATTAAAAAAATATAAAACTTAAAAACCCACAAAAATAACACTTGTAGGCATTTGATCACTTTCATGTTTTTCTTTGAGCACCATTGCCTTTGTCTATCCTGCTTGCTTCATGTGTTCGACACTCTACACATATTTGCACCTATACACATCTTGTTGTAGAGTTATAATAAATTTTAACTCCACACTTTGATTTCCATTGCTTTATTATTTGTGGGTTAATTGTTGATTAAATCTAGATTTCTGAGCGGTCAACGCATCGACTGTGTTCCCGCCTTGTGTGGAATACACGATCGACTGGTCTCTGGGTCATCAAATGGTGCTGTTGCCGGGGAGCAACAACGTATAGATTATTCTTTTGTGATTGATTGTGAATATTTGCCTACCTTTTTACCTATTTGTTTGATTATATTGCTTGACTAGTCTAATCACCTTTTTGTTGGATTTTGTACGAGGTACCACCAAACGAGGGAAGCGCTCCATCCTAGGCGCTTGGGCACCCACGTGAAAGCTCACTTAGCACCAAAGAGAACTTGGAGGCTTGAGAAGACCATCACTTCTTGAAGAGTTTTTGTAGTTTAAAATATTTGTAATTTGAAGTGAGAGAGAGACCTAAATTTCTAATAACTTGGACTCTCCAGGACACTTGGGCCTAATTTCCGAGGGTTTGTTCCCTTGGGGGCCTCTTCTATTTTCGCGATTTTATCGCCGGTTTTGTTTTCTTCGCTTTTCTCTTATTTTGATTCACGTGGATTTTGGCCCCTAGATATAGGATTTTATTGTGATTGTGACGTAATTAATTAGGATCACACACCTAATATTGTGCATGTGCCTATAGATCGTAAGTGGACCTAATTAATAACTCACAAAATAAAAAAGCTATTTTTGTCACTTGAGGAGTCACGTGCCGCTAGAGGCCGTATACAGCGCTGACAGAATCCGTTGTGGCGGACATCGATCGGCATCAGAGACCGGACTCCGACTCTTCTTGTTGACCATTTAGCTACTGCTCTCCTCATGTAGAAATTCTTGTCTATGGCCGATTTCTTCTTGCATCATATAGGTAATTTAATTTTTTTCTTTAATTTATGCGCGGATCACCCTACATGTAGAGTGCTGGAGCAAGGTACGCATTTCTATCTCTGCATGCATCATTGTGTTTGATCGCGCATCGGCTTTTTCGACTTCCTCCCCCATTTTATTGGACTTAAAATAACCAGGAGATCGAAAAATTCGTTAGGAGTTATCTTATTTCAGAAAAATATTAAAAAGGTGGAAATCATAAAATTGGGACTGCTAGTGCAAACTTGACCTTAAAACTCATCCCACCAAAAATTTTATCTTGGGAGAGTTACCCCCTCCTTGTTTGATTTATCTGTTGCGAGAGAGTGACCCGGCACTAGGATAGAGCCATGCCTAAAATTCTGGTTGACTACTGATCGTGGTTAATCGTTCTCCAGTGAGGATCTCTCTGGTAACCGGTAAAGTGGACCGCGACGTCCTTAGCAGAGTGAATTAGCGGGAACAACCGGGTTACGATCCACAATTCATACTGGCTGGAAAAGATCTAACGTGGTCGGGACAGTCGGCTAGGAAAGTAGGGTTCCTAACAGCTCGCTTTAACGCTCTGATAGATTGACTGATCACCTAATAAAATCTGACAAGATAACAGACCGAACCTTCACGGTCATCAGCTCAAGCGTTGCGTCGGTGAACAGGGGGTTTGCTTTTCACATCTTGTTTGCATTCCAGATCTTATCCGCCCTTTTCCAAGATCAAAATGATGGGAAGGAGATCCCTTAGGCCACGTCTGGTGGCACCGCTATCAAGCACTCCTCCCTATTCATCTAGGTCAGCTTCAGGGAGTCCAGACCCACTCTCCGAGCCTGAGTTTACGTCCACCCTGTTCCCCCTTGACCACCCTTCTTCTTCTATTAGTCCAGTGGTGTCAGAATTTAGTGTAGAATAGAGTTCAGAACATTTGACGGCACCTGAGATGGATTCTTTTGACTTTGCAGAAGCATCAGAAATGGAAGGCAGAGAGGAACACCCAGATGAGCAGAGACCACCTCCATACATATATGATCAAGCGGCCATCAACAATTCTCTGTTAGCCTCCCTGGAAACCATGCAGAGACAGATCAGAGACCAGGGATTGTTCATGGGTGAAATCATGAGGGAGATGCGTGAGGGACGAGAAGAACGAAATGAGGGCGGTGATATACCAGACACAGCGGGCGAAGGAGGAGAACCCAACTAGGAGAGGCCGCCTCCGAGGACCATGAGGCAGTTGCACAACCCAGGTGCAACCCTCACGCACCGATGGATCCGACTCCCTCACATCTATGGAGACTTCGAGCTTCGCCCACATACCATTCAGCTACTTCCCAGGTTTCACGGGCTGGCTACTGAAGAACCTCACCTCCATCTGCAAGAATTTGAAATGATATGCAGTACAATCCATGACAGGTTTGTGACTGAGGATACCATCAAAATGATTGCCTTCCCATTCTCTTTGGTTGATAGAGGTGCTTATTGGCTGAAACATTTGGGGAGGTACATCGACACTTGGGAGCAACTCCGGAAAGAGTACCTGAACAAGTATTACCCACTTGATGAATCCCCATTCATCACTCTTTATCCTTTTATTTTAGCTACAAAACCTTTGCAAAACACCATGTAGATATGTGTAAATATCATAAATTGTCAAAATACATGCATTGTGTAAATGGCAATAATTAGCATGTTTTTGTGCATAAATAAAAGAATAAAGAAATAAAAGAAAAAGAGGGAAATATTTAGAATAAATATCAAGCGACCTAATCCCAAGGGAGGGCTCAGCATGGGCCTGACCGCAAAAGAAACCAAGTAGAGGGAGATAGGGTCAATCATGTGTGTACATAACCCTATGTATATAAATAATTTTATTTTTCTCAAAATAAAAATAAAAATGTGTTTTTGTTAATTTATATATATTTATAAAAATAAAATAAAAATCATAAAAATAAAAATAAAAATAATAAAATTAATTTTCCACCTTGTATATATACCATGTACATATGTATATAAACCTATTTATTTAACTAATGTAAATAATTCATAAAAATAAAATAAAAATACCTTTTTATTCCAAATTTTATGTTGTAAAAAAATAAAATATAAAATTGGAATAATTATACAAAAATAAACAACTAAAAATAAAAATAAAAAATACATATATGTATAAACCTATATATAATAATAATATAATGTAAATACTTTATTTATTTTTCAAAAAAAATAATCGAAAATCACTAAAAAATACTTTTAAAATAAATAAATATTATTCATTTTGTAAATATTTTGAAATAAGGTCATTATCTATTTTATTTTGAATTTCTAAAATATTTTCCAATGTCAGCTCCTGATTGGTCCACGGGGGATGTTGACCCCCGGTCAACTCCCCCCTGGACCACTCGACCCGGATTCATCTTCACCGACCCGTCTTCTCCAAATTTTCATGAGATGATCCGATCTCCAAATAGCCAAACCCCGGGCTCCATTTACACTTGATCCATCCGAGACCCTCGCCTAGGGATGATTTTAGGGATCTGTGCATCGATCCGCGCTCCCCGTGCCCATCTTCTCGGATCTGCACCTGTATATAGCCTCTCCTCCGGCCGCAATTTCACTCCATCTTTGGCTCTGCCCTTCCATCCCAGGACCTCCATCACCCTCCTTAGAGTGACAGCTATCCGAGGGCGGTGTCGCAGTGAGGAGAAGGCGTCCCTAGCCACTGATCCGACGAGCTCTTTCGCCGTGCGCCGCTGTGAAGTGCGCCGAGCCTCGAGACCCGACGAACCCTTGAGGCAAAGATCCCAAGAGGTCCAGCACCTCCAGCCCAGTCGACCTCAGCCATCAGGTAGCTTCGATACCCTGTAGATTAGCCTAATTTCCATTTACGCCCAATCGTGCCGCCGGCCTTTGCCGGCCGATTCCCACCGATCCGATCATCTATCTGTCCATCCGACCATCGATTCACGATCCTGAGAATCCTACCCACCTTCTTAACCCATCCGATCAACCTGTCTCGCCTCGGAGCAGGACCTCGGGTCTCCTCCACCGTCACCTCGTCGGAGACCACGCTCCGCCCTCATCTGACCACCCATTCCACCCCTAACCGGGTCGAGGCACTTTTCCCTCGACACAGGAGTTTTGCTATGCCATTTTGCAGGTCAAAGCGACCCATCCGAGGGTCCATCAGTCCAGGCACAGGAGGTTTGCTCCTCCGTCGCCGGAGCTCCCCGTAGCTTCTCGGCTTCATCGGAGGTGCCCACCAGCTGCGGACCACCGTGACGGATGATGAGCGACCCGAGCGACTAAGGCAAGAAGGTGTCATTGGTCGTTGCGACCTCAAGCTCTCGGGAATCAGCTCAATCAAGAAAAATTATATCAGACCACCAAAATCAGAGAGATAAAATCAACAAAAATAAAATAGCGGTCCTGGCTATTTTATTAACATGGTGTAGCGACCAGGGTCAGACTCAGGGAGCACGATGCGGCCTACGAAGTAGTCAAAGAAATAAAATAAAATAAATAAAAGATTTTTGGTGGATTTTTTATTGTTTTTAATTTTTTTGGATTTTTAATTATAAGGAAAAAGGGAAACAAGCCAATTCAACAAATTATTTAAACACACAAAAACACTCTAAAATATCAAATAAAAATATTTTTATGTTTTTTAGGTTTTTTTGTGTTTTTGATGAATTTTTCAGAATTTTCTAATTTTTATATAATTTTCAAAAAATCAAGAAAGACAAAAACAATGTGCTACTGTACAGCCAGAATTGAAAGATCCATTAAAAATATAAAATGGATCTATAAAAGTATAGAGGCAATTTTTATGAAAAATATAAACAAAAACTAATATTCAAAAAAAGAGTTTGTATTTTTTAGAGTTTTATAGAATTTTTATGAATTTTTATAAAATTTTTAAGGTTTTTTAATTTTTAAGGTTTTTATATATCCAAAAAGCACGAAAATTCGATAGAAATTAAAAGACACTAAACTAACTAATCCTAATTTTTTTAGAATTTTTAAAATAGTTTTTACATTTTTCTTTGATTTTCTAAGTCAAAAAGTAGCAAAAATCACTGTTTTTGAATTTTTAAAATATCAATATGCCTAAAAAATGTACCAAAATTTTAGGGAAATTTTTACACCATGGCAAGCGCCACGTATCCAAATTTCACCTAATTTGGATTTAATTTGCTATTTTATTTAATCAAAACAAGGCACACAGTACACAGGGACCTAAATGCAACGAAAAGTATTTCCAGGGGCAAAATAATAACAAAACCAGAAAGTCCAGGGGCCCTTGTGCAAAAAGTCCACAAAATCACGCGCAAGGCACATGGATCAGGCACGGAGGGGCATAACTGTAATTCCTATTTATAAAGTATCAAACAATAACGCACAGGAAACACAAGATAGATATTGCAAATAACCCAAATCCTCACGTGTCAACGCACGTGATCCACATATACATGGACTAGATTGCAAATAAAATAAACATGAAGGTCCACTATGCAATTTAACCTAATTAAAAACAACGTACGAAAATATTTACAAGACTAAATAATAAATGCTAAAAGAGGAGGGGCTTAAGTGCAAATTACCCCTGTATTATTGGACGGACGAGGAGGCGCCACGTGTTTATCTGATGGCTGAGAAGCGAGGGCTCCTTTTCATTGGAGCGAACAGTTCAGATCGAGCCCTAGAAGAATCTGACGGTGGCTGACGCTCCTCAAATAGATGACGGTGATCGAATCTGGAGCGTCGGGGCTGATCAGACAACGGAGGGTCCTCTAAGAACTCGATGCCGGCGAACTTCGTCGGCCCAATGCGCACGCCGAGGACCTCCTCTGGAACTGCTGAGATAGGGAACATGAAGCGTGGGCTCTTCCACAGCGGATGAGCTCTTCCGATGACGCCAGGGGCCACCGGAGCGGCCCGACGACAGTGGAGGAGCGAAGCTCCTGTGCTCAAGTGTCCATACCCTCAGATGGGTCCCTTCGCCCTGCAAAATAGCACAGGAAGACTACTAGGTCGAGGGCAAATTGCCTCGACCCGGTTAGGGGTGGAATGGTGGTCGGAAAGGAGGCAGAGCGGGGTCTCCGGCGATGCGACGGCGGAGGAGACTCGACCCTTGGTTCCGGGGCGAACCAAGGAGAACGGAGGTGCGGAGAATGTGAGGAAATGTCTCGTGAGTGTGAATCGGAAGTCGGGCGATCGAGTGGGTAACAGAGATGATGGGAATCGACTGGCGATGGCGGAGGGGCGATTTGGGCGAAAATCGAAATTAGACTAAACTAGATGGTATCAGAGTTACCTAGTGGCTGCAGTCGACTGTGGGTGAGCTCAGGAAGCTCTGGGGGTCTTCGCCTCAAGGAATCATCGGGTTCCGAGGCTCGGTGCACCTCACGGCAGCGCACGACGATGGAGACGCCAGATCAGTGGCTGGAAGCACCTCCTCCTCACTGCGATACTCTCCTCGCGCAACTGTCACTCTGGGGAAAAAAATGGAGGTTCTGGGACGAAGGGGCATATCCAAAGATGCGTGAAAAGGTGTGGTGGAGGTTGAGCTAAATAGCGGCATAGGTCTGAGAAGATGGGATCGAGAAGGGTTCCGTGAAGCACAGATCCGTAGACAGATGCCTGGCTAGGGTCTCGGATGTACAAGGATCAAATGGAGCCTGGGGTTTGGATATTTGGAGCTCATATCACGTCAGCAAAATTCGGAGAAATCAGGTCGGACGCAAGATTCACGGGCAAAAGTAGTCCTGGGGGGAAGTTGACATTCCCCCGTGGACCAATGGGAGGCCTCCATTTATTAATTCTTTGGAAATTCAATAAAAAATAGTAAATGCTTTTATTTTGAAAAATTTTAAACATGAAAAATGTTTATTTATTTTCAAATTATTTTTTAATGATTTATATTTATTTTTTTGAAAAATTAAATAAGATATCTACATTATATTATTATTATATGTAGGTATATAAATATATGTATTTCTTATTTTTATTTTTAATTATTTATTTTTATTCAATTATTCCAATTTTATATTTTATTTATTTATAACATAAAATTTGGAATAAAAGTGTATTTTTATTTTATTTTTATTATTTTTTTACATTAGTTAAATAAATAGGTATATATACATATTTACATGGTATATATACAAGGTGGGAATTGATTTTTATTCTTTTTCCTTTTGTTTTATTTTTATTTTTCCGATTTCTATTTTATTTATTTACACCATGAAATATGGAATATAGAAATATTTTTATTGGATTTTTATTATTTATTTACAAGGAGAAAATAAATAGGTATGTTATTCTATATACATGGTCTATATACACTGATGAGGGAGGTTTTATTTATTTTTATTTTTCTTTTGTTTTTCCCATTTTTATTTTAGTTTTATTTTTATAAATATGTACAAAATATAAGAAACACTTTTTATTTTTATTTAGAGGAAAATAATATTGATTTATATACATAGGTATATGCACACACATGATTGACCCTATCTCCCTCTACTTGGATTCTTTTGCGGTCAGGCCTATGCCGAGCCCTCCCTTGGAATTAGGTCACTCAATATTTATTCTAAATATTTCCCTCTTTTTCTTTTGTTTCTTTATTCTTTTATTTATGCACAAAAACATGCTAATTATCAGTATTTACACAATGCATGCATGTTGACAATTTATGCTATTTACACAAATATACATGGCATTTTACATAGGTTTTGTAGCTAAAATAAAAGAATAAAGAGTGATGAATGGGTATTCATCACCCCCTATACTTAACTTTGCTACTCACTTAGCAAACACTTATTTGAAAAAGAAGTGAAAAAGTAAAGAAAAAGAAAAAGAAAAAGAGAGGAACTGCAAGGATCAATGCTGATTATTAAACTTGCCTTCATTAAATTGAAATATGGAGCTCGGTCAGATCTTTGGATTATTAATGTGTCGGAACCTTATTTAGACTCATGTTTAAAACTCAACAGCCTTTAAGATCCACTAATCTATAGTCAAGACTCCTCAATAATCCAGATCAGAACAAGTCTACATACACAAACCCTGAAGACCATGAATCTTTCCTTGTACAGTGTGAGGTATAGCTCTCCACCTCAGAAGTAGCAAAATGACAACCCTCCCCAACAAGGTAACTCTATGACCCTAATCTGGCCACTCTTTCCTCGAGGAGCGGGGTATTCCCTTCTAAGTTCAAGTTCAACCGGCTCAAGAAGAGGGGGAAGAAGAGAATGGACCATGGCCAGTGTAGCCATGTATCCCTGGGAGCTCAACCAGTGTAGCTAAGTCTCCCTGCTGCAAGCTACATAAGATGGAACATGAGTCTCAAGCTTTGCTTATTGCACTATATACATACTCCGATGTGATTATCATTTTCTATCAGACCCACCACTTTTTTGGAGTTATTTTCTTTTTGCATTTTTTTTGATGTGCATCTGTACAACATATCTACAAAGTGAAGCATATATACATAAGGAGTTTTCCCTCTTGAACCAGTAGACTATTCCTCTTTTGAAGCATTATTGCAACCCACAACTCCTGTCGTTAGACCTCATGGCAACCAGACCAAGTTGAGATGCACTTCCTTCACTATAAGAATAAGAGAGGTTCCGCCTAGAAGTACTACCCTCATATGCTACCCCAAGTCAAGGAAGACTGCCTCCTCACCACCTCATCCGTAGAGAGCTTGGTGTAAAGTGCGGTTCCAAGTCAAGCCATTGTCTATATGAGTCATGTGTGTGTTGTTAAGTGCTCTACTTAGGCTCATTGAGATGACATATGATCATAGCCTAGTGGACTCAAAGAATTAAGTCACCATGGACCTGAAAAGTCTCAACCCTAAGCCCTATAAGGTTCCTCTTATAATTAGGTGGATTAAGATCTTAATCAAGCTCCATTTTCCAATTTAATTCCAGTCTAGTTTAAATGTCAACTATGATCCAGGAAAAACTATACAAGTATTTACAAAGATGCAATTTTACAAATATTTACACATGTGCAAAATTTTTTTTTTAAAAAAGTTTTGAAACCATGGATGTATGCATGAATGCAAGTTTTGCAAAATATTTACACAAGGATTTTGCAAACTTTTGATTTTCAAAACATTTTAGAAAAATTTTGTACTATATACATAATTTTGATAAGAAAATATTTACACACTATTTACACAAAAAGTTTTTACAAACAATTTACAAAAATAATTTGTACACTAGCTATGTACATGCAAATAAAAGAATGTTTATTTACAAAGATTTTTTTTAATTTTTATGGATTTTGGGTTTTAACCATTTTTATTTATTAACACACTCACACAAAGTACGAGTTACGGCTAAAGTATATATGAAATATATACACCCCTATACTTAGCTCGAACGATGTCCTCAGAGTCAAGAGCGATGAAGAAGACATAACTCGTGCTTAGTATAAGGAAGTGAAAAGGAAGGCTATATCCAAAGACGAATGAAAGAATAGAGATCCAAGAGGATCTCGGCATTTCCCCCATACTTAGGATCAAATAATCCTAAGTATAGCAGGCTGTATACAAAGGGAAATCCGAGTGAGAATGTACAGGGTCTACCTCCCCTATACTTAGGGTAAAATATCCCTAAGTATAGGCAGCAAAACAGATGTAGAAATGAATCAAAAGAAACTCAAAAGTCTCACACCCCCCATACTTAGGGTAAAGTGTACCCTAAGTATAGCAACATCGAAGATGTAAATGGGGTGTTGGACTGAAGAATATGTGATATGGACAACTGGATCTATACAAGTCGGGAGAACAGTGATAATCAGGCGTGAGATGCAATAGATGTGAGTCAAGAGACCACATCTCACGCAAAGTGAATCGGGGCAACATCAATGACCCGCGGCTCATGATCTAGATATGGCTTGAGCCGCTGGCCGTTCACACGAAAGGTACTCTCAGAAGACAACTCAGATATATCTATACTCTCATTGTCATGTACCTTTCTCACCAAATACGATCCCTTCCATTTGCTCTGTAGCTTCCCTGGAAATAGACGAAGCCTAGCATCAAACATCCATACTCTCTGTCCTGGCTCAAAATGCTTGTGGCTGATACGAGAATCATGCCACTCCTTCACTCTCTCCTTATAATGTAGGCTGTTTGAAAAAACGGTATCACGAAGCTCCTCCAAGGCTGCTAACTCTACCCTCCTCTGATCTCATACACTCTCTGGATCCAAAAGTATATCAGTGACAACCCAAAGTGACTTATGTCTCAGCTCAACAGGTAAATGGCACGGCTTGCCATAAACGAGGCGAAAGGGAGATGTACCCAAATGCGTTTTGAAAGACATCCTATATGCCCACAAGACCAAGTCCAAAAGCTGTGACCAATCCTTTCGGTCAGGGCGGATGATTTCTGCAATATAGTCTTGATCTATCTGTTCGACACTTCAGCAAGACCATTCGTCTGAGGGTGGTATGGAGTGGCAACTCGACGGTCTATGCTGAACTCGCTAGCAAGGGACTTTACCTTGTCGTTGACGAAATGAGACCCCCCGTTAGATATCAACACTCGAGGTACCCCGAACCGTGAAATGATATGCTTCCTCAAAAATCGACAAACAATCCTAGCATCTGCGGTTCGGGCGGGGATGGCCTCAACCCAACGACTCACATAATCAACAGCCAACAGAATGTACTCGAATCCCTGACTCCTAGGGAATGGACCCATGAAATCGATGCCCCATGCGTCAAAAACCTCACAGAAGTGAATGGGCTGCATCGGCATCATATCACGCTGTCCACAAGTGCCCATCCTCTGACAATCAGTACACCTCTTCACGAACTCATCAGAGTCCTTGAAGAGGGTAGGACACCATAGGCCAGATTGGAGCACTTTCTGTGCCGTTCTCCTCTCAGAGTGGTGTCCTCCTGCCTCAAGCTTGTGGCAGTAAGTGAGGACGCTATGGTGCTCCTCCTGAGGAATGCACCTACGCCAGACGCTATACCCTCCTTCATGATAAAGGATGGGATCCTCCCAGTGGTAGAACTTGGCCTTCGCGAGGAAGGTCTCAAGTCTCTGCCTGGGCCAATCCTGTGGGACTTTCTTGGCTACAAGAAAGTTCACAATATCGGCGTACCACGGGAGAGAGGTGATAGAAAGGATCGCGTCATATGGGAAGGTCTCACAAATAGGCTCAGTCTGCTCAGAATCCTCAAGATGCTCGAATCGGGAGAGATGATCTGCCACCACATTCTTGACTCCAGTCTTATCCTTAATCTCTATGTCAAACTCCTGGAGTAGACAGATCCATCTAGTCAATCTGGATTTGGCATCCTTCTTTGCCATGAGGTACCTGATGGCGATATGATCAGTATAGATGGTCACTCTAGATTCAATGATGTAAGATCTGAACTTATCTAGGGCAAAAACTACGGCTAGCATCTCCTTCTCAGTGACTGTGTAGTTCCGTTGTGCGGCATCCAATGTACGGCTAGCGTAGTGAATGGCAAATGGGACTCCATCCCTCCTCTGTCCCAGCACGACCCCTATGGCAAAATCAGAGGCATCCGTCATGATCTCGAATAGGAGAGACCAATCAGGCGACTGGAGAATAGGAGCCTCTACAACACATCTCTTGAGAGTCTCAAACAACGATAGACACTTGTCATCGACAAGGAACTCTGTGTCTTTCTTCAGCAGATCAGTCAACGATCGGGAAATCCTACTGAAATCATGAATGAAGCATCGGTAGAAACCGACGTGCCCCAGAAAAGACCGTAACTGCCGCAAGTTGGATGGTGGAGCGAGTTTTCTAATGACATCCACCTTGGCCGGATCCACCTCCATGCCCCTGTTGGAGATGATATGGCCAAGCACCGTCCCTTGAGTCACCATGAAGTGACTCTTCTCCCAAGACAACACAAGGTGAACCTCAATGCATCGCTGAAGGACTCGATCTAGGCAGTCAAGACAGGAGTCGAATCCGTCGCCGTAGACCGAGAAATCATCCATGAAGACCTCCAAGCACCCCCCCACCATGTCTGAAAAGATAGACAGCATGCATCTCTGAAATGTCGCTGGGGCGTTGCACAACCCAAATGGCATGCATCTGAAAGCATATGTCCCGAAGGGACATGTGAAGGTTGTCTTGTCCTGGTCTTCGGGCGCGATGGCCACCTGATTGTAGCCGGAGTACCCATCTAAGAAGCAGTAATGGCTCTTCCCTGCCAGTCTCTCAATGATCTGATCAATAAAGGGCAGAGGGAAATGATCCTTCTTGGTGGCTTGGTTGAGTCGTTTGTAATCTACGCAGACCCGCCAAGAAGTGGGTACCCGGGTAGCAATCTCCTCTCCAGACTCGCTGACAACTGTAGTGATGCCCGTCTTCTTGGGCACCACATGCAACTGACTGACCCACTTGGAGTCAGAGATGGGGTAGATAAAATCAGCTCTCCACCATTTCGAGATCTCCTTCATGACAACCTCTCGAAGATACAGGTTCAGCCGCTGCTAGAACTCACGCGATGGCTTTGCCTCCTCCTCGAGATAGATATGGTGGGAGCACTGGGCCGGACTTATCCCCTGGAGATCGGCTACACTCCATCCTATCGCCTTGCGGTTCTTTTCAAGAACCCTCATCAGACGGGATTCCTGCTCTCCAGTCAAATCTGCTGAGATAATGACTGATAACATCTCGTGCTCACCCGCAAGGAACCTATACTTCAGCGACGCTGGAAGCGGCTTCAGCTATGGACAAGTAGGTGCTGGCAAATTTGGCCTCTGAAAAGTCTGAGTGAATGCTGCCAAATCTGCATGGGAGAACGGAAATTCTCGCTCACAATCAGTATCTGGAGAAGGCTGCTCTACTGGACTGTCTCTGCTCTGCATGGCATCAACCTCCTCCCTAGCTGCAGGCTCAGTGGAAGTCATACACGGTATCAAATCATCAAAATCTGCCCAATCAACATCTGACTCCGAGGGATCTGTATCAAACTCACAAATATTTGTCTCGCGGTCAAGAACTGGGTATGTTGCCCGAAAAGTATCATGGACCAGGAATGCGCTCTCCAAGCTCTCCTCTGCTGGCGTCTCTGCATCAGCGAACTCTGAAGGTGAGAGGATGGCCTGTGCGATTGGATCTGCCCAAACTGCCTCATCATCTGCGATCACAGAATCGCAGTCCTGGTGGATGTCTCACCCTACCTCTGTCATCTGCTCTGAATCTGCGGTCGGCTCTGAGCAAGCTAAATCTCTGGATCTAGTATCCTCAATCGTCTCTATTTGTACACTCTCGCCCTCGACGCGAAAGTATACCTTCCCGCTATCATGGTCGGTCACCGCCTTGGCTGTGTCCAAGAACGGGCGTCCTAAAATGATGGGAGTATCGGTCACAGACTCAGGGATCTCCATGTCCAACAGAACGAAGTCCACGGGGAATTTCAGGTCCTAAATCGTGATGACAATGTCCTTCAGCAACTCCTTCGACCTCTTGATAGATCGATCAGCAAACTTAAGGACTATCCTGCTCTGTCGTAGAGTGCCCAACTCGAAGCGGTCGAGAAGGGCTGCTGGAAGTAGGTTGATCGAAGAACCACTGTCTAATAGAGTGCGGTCGAACCTCTGCTCATGGATGTGACATCTGACATACGAGGCTCCCGAATCTGGCCTCTTGGCCAGTAGACGGTTCTGAATCGCGAAACACGTGTCCCGAGTAAGCACATGGATCTCAGACTGATGGTTCCTCCTCTTCCTCCTAACTGTGGTCCTGTCTCTGAGTGATTTCCATAGTAGAGGGATGTGCTCCAAGGCCTCCTGGAGAGTCAGCTGGATATGGAATATATCGATCATCTGTTGGCTGTACAATTTCTTTTTTTTTATTTTCTTTTTTCTGCCCCTTACCCAAATGGAGTGCTCTAGGAAAGGGGACTACAGGGTCCTTCTCAGATGAAGGACTAAAAGAGGGTCTAGGCTGCTCAAGTAGGGCAGAATCCACACATACATCATCAATCACCACAGGTGGATCAGAATAAAATAAACCCTTTCCTTTATTTCTAGAAATGTCTTGAGGTACATGTACAGACGGAAAGACAACATGACTAGTAGAAGTAGAAACGGTGGCGTCAGTACCACCCTCGGCATGTCGACTAGCGGCATCAACACCGCGCTCTGGCTCAGCAACTGTGGTGGCATCAGTACCACCTCCTCCAACTGGTGAAGCGATGGCCTCAATACCATCGGTGGGATCTACATCCATGGTGGCGTCAGCACCACCGTCATCATCTCTTGCGGCATCAGTACCACTCTCCTCCTTGCCTGGCGCTCTGGAAGTGGCATGTGGACGTCGCTCAGACGAGGCGCCGCCTGCTGGCATCCTACCGCTCCTAAGTGTGACAAAATCAGTATCAAATAGATATGCAGACATATCACCAAATGAATCACTAGGAGTGGCAAGCTCTGTGAAATCTACCTGCTCAGACTTCCTCTTCAGATTGTTCGGGTTCGGCTCACTCTGGGCAGGGATGGCGGCCTTCCCTCTCACTATCTCCCGCATCTCTTGGCGGAACTCATCCATCTCCCGTCTGAAGGTAGCCTGCTGCTCTGTCATGAGGCAGGCTACATCGTCTAAGGTGGGGTTCTCATAGGCTGGCCCATGAGAACCTGACGGATGGCCTCGCTGGTAGTGAGGCTGCTGCTGTGGCTAGTGCGGGTGAGAGGGGTATTGCTGGGGATGATACTGCTGAGGCTGTTCTCACCTCCAAGACTGTCCCTGCTGATTGGGACGAGGACCATACTGTTGGTGCTGTGGCTGGGATGACTGCTGCTGCTAGTGGTGTACTGGAGGCTGGGGCTGCTGGTGCTCTCGCTGATGGCTGTACTTGCCACCCTGAACTGGAGGCTGCTGCTGGGAACTGGCACCTCCGTCTGACCAACGGAATCCGGGATGGTCTCGTCGGATACCGGGTTGGGGTCGGTCGTACCAAATCCCGTTGACCTCCATCAACGGCTCCTGCTCGTAGGTGTATGGAGGGAGTACTGCCAGGGGCTGATCCGGTTGGTAACCCACCATTTGAGTGTCTGGGGATGGTGGTGACTAGTAGTATGGCTGTGGCTGCTGGTATAGCTTCGCCTGTACAAGGTGAACCTGTTTAGGCTGACTGGAGCGCTGGGACGAGCTACCACTGCTGCTCGGATCTCCTCGTGCCTGAAGGCGGGGCTGAGAAGCCGTCTGTGCCTCCTGGAGACACATGATCTGTGTCTTCAGGTCACTCAGCGTATGTGCCATCTGATCCATCTGAGATATGCACTGGCATTGCTTCTTCTCGATCAACTCGATCCAGTCCAGCTTCTCGCTGATGATCCTCATGTCTACGGCTATAGACTCGGACTGTGCGGCTGCCGCGGACGAAGTAGAAGGACCGACATCGACCCGTGCTATCCTCTAAAACTGCACGGACTGGGGCTGGGGGCATCCCTGAGTGTAGAGTCGGGTTTGGGACATCACTGTATAGTTCTCGGCCATCTCCTCGTGTGATCCTCATCCTTGACGAAGTAGGAACCACCACACGAAGCATTCACCAGGCCCTGCAGCTCTGGTGTCAACCCGCAGAAGAAGCTCTGAACTAGGTTCAGCTTCGTGATATCGTGGTGCGGGCATCTATCAGTTAGCTCTCTGAACCTCTCCCATGCCTCATGGAATTTCTCGTTGGGGAGCATGGAGAAGATGCTAATCAAGGCCCTCGCTGCATTGGTCCGCCTGAGTGGATAGTACTTGTTCAAGTACTCGGTGTGGAGTTGCTCCCAAGTGTAAACAAACTTCCCCAAATGCTTCAGCCATGTGGCTGCTCTATCTGCCAGTGAAAAGGGGAACGCGATCATCCGAATCGTGTCCTCGTCCACCTGTCGATCGTGGATGGTGCTGCATATCATAAAAAACTCCTGGAGATGTAGATGGGGCTCCTCAGTGGCGAGCCCGTGGAAGCGGGGTAGGAGCTGAAGTGCGTTCGGGGGGAACTTGAAGTCCCCCACGATAGCTGGAAGTACCACCCACCGATGCGTCAGTGTCGATCCGGGGTTGTGCAACTCCCGCATCGGTCTCGACTGATCTGGTGCTGCTCTGCTGCATCGGCTGCTGCTGCGGCTACTGCTGCGGCTGATGCGGCTGTTGCTGTTGCCGGCTCATCGGGTCTCCGTGGTCCGTCTCCGGGCCCGCGCTACTCACGGTCGGCTCTCATCTGCTCCATCTCTCTCCACATCTCTATCATAAACGCCCCCTGATCCCTAAGCTGCTGCTGCATCATCTCGAGGGAGGCGATCAGGGTGGTGTTGATCGCACCCTGGTCCATGACGTATGTCTGCTCTGGTCGGGGACCTCCGGTGCGGTCATCGCTGCTGCCGGCCATGGTCTCTGCAAAGGCAAAAGACCCAAACTCAGGTGCCGATAAATCTGTTTGCTATCTCTCATCTGACACGGGCATCTCAGAACTAGAAGAAGGGTGGTTAATGGAGAACATGGTGGAATCAAACTCGGGTTCGGAGAGCGGGTCTGAGCTCTCACGAACCAACCTAGATGAACGGGCTGGAGTGCGGTCAAGCGGTGCAACCAGAGGCTGCCTAAGGGAACTCCTGCCCATCATCTTGATCTGGAGAGTTTGGCGGATGAGATCTGGAAACAAACAATATGAGCAATACAAACCCCGAATTCACCTACTCAACACGAGCTGAAGACCGTAAGAGTTCGGTCAATTATCTTGTCAATTTTTATTTAGGTGATCATGTCAGGATATAAGAGAGGTTACGTGACCTGTTAGGAATCTGACTCCCCCAGGAGACTGTGCTGATCCCGAACTAGATCTTTCCCAGCCAGTACAAGCAGCAGATCGTTTACCGGCTACCCGATCGGCTCGCTCTATTAAGGATATTGCGACCCGCTTTACCGGAGACCGGAGCGATCCTCACTGGAGAACAACTAGCCCAGAAGCAGTAGTCTGAAGAGGGTTCAAATATGGCTCTAGCCTAGGGTGCGGGTCACTCTCTCTCGCGCATACAAACCAGACAATGAGGGGGTCGCTCTCTCCAAGACAGATTTTTATGGTGAAGTGTCTTTTAGGGTCAAGTTTGTTTAGCAGTCTCAAATTTTATGGTTTTTGTTTTTTAGATATATTTCAAATCAAACAATGCCTAACAAGTTTTTCACTTCTCCTGATTACTTTAAGTCCAAAAATGGGGGGAGAAGACGAAAAAGCCGATGCGCAGGAATCAATGATGCATGCAGAGTAAGAAATGCGTACCTGACTCCAGCAATCTACATGCAGAGTAATCCACGCATAAATAAAAGACTGAATATAAACTACCTATATGATGCAAGCGGAAAACCGGCCCTAAGCAAAGCAGTTCTAAACGAAAGAACAGATGGCTAAGTGGTCAACAAGAGGGGTCGGTGTCCGGTCTCGGATGCTGATCGGTGCCCGCCTCAACGGGTCTTGCCAGCACTGTATACGACCTCTAGCAGCTCGGGACCCCTCAAGTGACCAAATAGTCCTTTCTTATTGATTTTATTTTGGTCCAATTACGATCTAATAGGTACAGGCAAATTATTAGGTATATGGACCCTAATTATTACGTCGCAATTAGTAAAAATACTAAGCTAGGACTGAAAACCACGTAAATCAATAAGGCAGTAAATAAACGGTCAAAACCGCGAAAAACCGCGAAAAACTCGGTGAGGTCCCCCGAGCACACCGGTGCTCGGCGAAACAGACCCCGAAATCTACAAAAGTTCAAGTCTCTGTCCCTGTATTATTACAAGAATATAAAATTTGCTGAAAATAAATCTAATCTAAAACTATCTAAACTCCGCGGCTATTCCACGGCTCCTGAACTCCGGCTCCTCCTCCTCGCGCTCTCCTGCGGCTTCGTAGAGAAAGAAGACGCCTCCGACTCCCGTGGTTGCTTCGGCTTCCGAAGAAGCCACCTCGGTCCTCGGGCCCTCGCAAGAAATAAGAACCAAAGTGTCAAACCATATTATTATATAAAATAAAGGTAAAGAAGTAAAAGAGACTATCTGCAAAAAATGGAAATAAAACACACAAAATGAAAATAAAAATAAAAACAAACACAAACAAAATAAAATAAAAGAAAATAAAAATAAAAATAAAATAGAAGAAAACAAAAAGCCGCGAAAAGCCACGGACGAAAGAAAAGCCGTGGAAAACCTCGAAAAACAAAAGAAAATAAAACGTAAACAAAAATAACTACTAAGCCGTGCTCCCCGGCAACGACACCATTCTGATGAGCAACCCGAGCGACTAAGGCAAGAAGGTGCAATGGTCGTTGCGACGTTAACCTCTCGGGAATCAGCTCAATCAAGAAAAATTATATCAGAACACCAAAATCAGAGAGATAAAATCAATAAAAATAAAATAGCGGTCCTGGCTATTTTATTAACCTGGTATAGCGACCAGGGTCGGACTCAGGGAACACGAATTGGCCTTGCAGCCTACGAAGTAGTCAAAGAAATAAAATAAAATAAACAAAAGATTTTTGGTGGATTTTTTTTATTGTTTTTAAGTTTTTTTGGATTTTTAATTATAGGGAAAAGGGGATACAAGCCAATTCAACAAATTATTTAAACACACAAAAGCACTCCAAAAATTCAAATAAAAATATTTTTATGTTTTTTAGGTTTTTAGTGTTTTTGGTGAATTTGTCAGAATTTTCTAATTTTTATATATTTTTCTAAAAATCAAGAAAGACAAAAACAATGTGCTACTGTACAGCCAGACATGAAAGATCCATTAAAAGTATAAAATGAATCTATAAAAGTCTGGAGGCAATTTTTATGAAAAATATAAGTAGAAACTAAAATTTAGAAAAAGAGTTTGTATTTTTTAAGGTTTTATAGTTTTTTTTAAATTTTAATAAAATTTTTTGGGTTTTTAATTTTTAAGGTTTTTATATATCCAAAAAACACGAAAATTTGACAGAAATTAAAAGACACTAAAACTAACTAATCCTAATTTTTTAGAATTTTTAAAATTGTTTTTATATTTTTCTTTGATTTTCTAAGTCAGATAGTAGCAAAAATCATAGTTTTTGAATTTTTAAAAGAATCAAAATGCCTAAAAAATGTACAAAATTTTAGGGAAATTTTTACACTGTGGCAGGAGCCACGTATCCACATTTCACCTAATTTGGATTTAATTTGCTATTTTATTTAATCAAAACAAGGCACACAATATACATGGACCTAAATGCAACGAAAAGTATTTCCAGGGGCTAAACAATAACAAAACCAGAAACTCCAGGGGCCCTTGTGCAAAAAGTCCATAAAATCAAGCGCAAGGCACGTGGATCTGGCACGGAGGGGCATAACTGTAATTCCTATTTATAAAGTATCAAACAATAACGCAAAGGAAATACAAGATAGATATTGCAAATAACCCAAATCCTCACGTGTTGACGCACGTGATCCACATATACAGGGACTAGATTGTAAATAAAATAAACATGAAGGTCTACTATGCAATTTAACCTAATTAAAAAAAACGTACGAAAATATTTACAAGACTAAATAATAAATGCTAAAAGAGGAGGGGCCTAAGTACAAATTACCCCTTTATTATTGGACAGACGAGGAGGCACCACGTGTTGATCTGATGGATGAGAAGCGAGGGCACCTCTTCGTTGGAGCGAACGGTCCAGATCGAGCCCTAGAAGAATCTGACGGTGGCTGAAGCTCCTCAAATAGATGGCGGTGATCGAATCTGGAGCGTCGGGGCTGATCGGACGACGGAGGAGGGTCCTCTAAGAACTCGACGCCGGCGAACTTTGTCGGCCCAATGCGCACACCGAGGACCTCCTCTGGAGCTGTTGAGATAGGAACGTCAAGCGTGGGCTCTTCCGCAGCGGATGAACTCTTCCGATGACGCCAGGGACCACCGGAGCGGCCCGGCGACAGTAGAGGAGCGAAGCTCCTGTGCTCAAGTGTCCAAACCCTCAGATGGGTCCCTTCGCCCTGCAAAATAGCACAAGAAGACTACTGGGTCGAGGGAAAATTGCCTCGACCCGGTTAGGAGTGGAATGGTGGTCGGAAAGGAGGCGGAGCGGGGTCTCCGGTGATGCGACGGTGGAGGAGACTCGACCCTTGGTTCTGGGGCGAACCAAGGAGAACAGAGGTACGGAGAATGTGAGGAGATGTCTTTTGAGTGTGAATCAGAGGTCGGGCGATCGAGTGGGCAACGAAGATGATGGGAATCGACTGGCGATGGCGGAGGGGTGATTTGGGTGAAAATCGAAATTAGACTAAACTAGATGGTATCGGAGTTACCTAGTGGCTGCAGTCAACTGTGGGTGAGCTCAGGAAGCTCTGGGGGTCTTCGTCTCGAGGAATCATCGGGTTTCGAGGCTCGGCGCACCTTGCGGCGGCGCACGTCGCCGGATCAGTGGCTGGAAGCACCTCCTCCTCACTGCGACACTCTCCTCGCGCAGCTGTCACTCTTGGGAAGAAAATGGAGGTCCTGGGACGAAGGGGCAGAGCCAAAGATGCGTGAAAAGGTGCGGCGGAGGTTGAGCTAAATAGCGGCACAGGCCCGAGAAGATGGGATCGGACAGGGTTCTGTGAAGCACAGATCCCTAGACGGATGCTCTAGCGAGGGTCTCGGATGTACAAGGATCAAATGGAGCCCGGGGTTTGGATATTTGGAGCTCGGATCGCGTCAGCAAAAATCGGAGAAATCGGGTCAAACGCAAGATCCGCGGGCAAAAGTAGTCCAGGGGGAAAGTTGACCGGAGGTCAACATTCCCCCGTGGACCAATGGGAGGCCTCCATTTGTTAATTCTTTGGAATTTCAATAAAAAATAGTAAATGCTTTTGTTATGAAAAAGTTTAAACATGAAAATTGTTTATTTATTTTCAAATTATTTTTTAGTGATTTTTCTTTATTTTTTTGAAAAAATTAATAAGGTATTTACATTATATTATTATTATATGTAGGTATATACATATATATATTTTTTATTTTTATTTTTAATTATATTTTTTATTCAATTATTCCAATTTTATATTTTATTTATTTATAACATAAAATTAGGAATAAAATGGTATTTTTATTTTTATTATTTATTTACATTAGTTAAATAAATAGGTATATATACATATTTACATGGTATATATACAAGGTGGGAATTGATTTTTATTCTTTTTCTTTTTGTTTTATTTTTGTTTTTATGATTTCTATTTTATTTTTTTACACCATGAAATATGGAATATAGAAATATTTTTATTGGATTTTTATTATTTATTTACAAGGAGAAAATAAATAGGTATGTTATTCTATATACTTGGTCTATATACACTGATGAGGGAGGTTTTATTTATTTTTATTTTTCTTTTGTTTTTCTCATTTTTATTTTAGTTTTATTTTTATAAATATGCACAAAATATAAGAAACACTTTTTATTTTTATTTATAGGAAAATAATATTGATTTATATACATAGGTGTATGTACACACATGATTGACCCTATCTCCCTCTACTTGGATTCTTTTGCGGTCATGCATATGCTGAGCCCTTCTTTGGGATTAGGTCCCTCAATATTTATTCTAAATATTTCCCTCTTTTTCTTTTGTTTCTTTATTCTTTTATTTATGCACAAAACATGCTAATTATTAGTATTTACACAATGCATGCATGTTGACAATTTATGCTATTTACACAAATATACATGGTTTGCATAGGTTTTGTAGCTAAAATAAAAGAATAAAGAGTGATGAATGGGTATTCATCACCGGATCTCTTCCACATCTCAGCAGCCTCATCGAAGCCCCCACCGCACACATTGGGCCGGCGAACTTCGCCGGCGAGGTGTTCTTGGAGGAGCTCCAGTTGCCGTCCGATCGCACCTCCTCCGTCAGATTAGATCGTGACCATTCATCTACGGAGCGTCCCCAGCCGTCGATCCATTCGAGGAGCTGATCTGGACCGTTCATCCAACGAAGAGGCGTGCCCCGTCAACCACCGTCAGATCTCCACGTGGCACGTCTCCGACCGTCGATTATTAATAACGGGGTAAATTGCACTTAGGCCCGTCCTTTTCCTGCATTTATTGTTTAGTCCTGTAAATATTTTAGTTAGTTGTTTTTATTTTGGATAATTTGCATCTGGGACCCTATGTTTATTTTATTTGCACTTTAGTCCCTACCTGTGTGAGACACGTGCTTCGTCACGTGCTGTTTTGGATAATTTGCATGTTTAGGGCTGTGGTTATTGCTGTGTTATGAAATGAAATTTTAATTTCCATATTTGCAGTTATACCCCTGTGTGTGATTTTATTAAACATGTGCGGATTGTTTGGACTTTTTGCATTTTAAACCCTAAGGTTTTCGCAAGTGTTACAGTTAGGCCCCTAGAACTATGTTTTCTTACATATTGGGCCCTGTGTGTTGTAGCTCTTTTATTTATTGGATAAAATAGTAAATAAACTCCAAATTAGGTTAAATTTGGACATATGGCTCCTGCCACTGTATAAAAATTTCCCTAAAATTTTGGGACGTTTTCGAGGCTTTTTGATATTTTTAAATTTTGGGTTGTATACGCGAGAGAGTGACCCGTACACTAGGCTAGAGCCACATCCGAGCCCCGATCAGACTACCTGCCTTTTATACGGGACAGTCTGGTAGGCGGATTGGATTCCTATCAGGTCACGTAACCGCTCTTATATCCTGACATGATCACCTAAATAAAATTGACAAGATAATTGACCGAGCACTTACGGTCTTCAGCTCAGCGTGGAGTAGGTGAACTCAGGGTTTGTTTGCTCATCTTGGTTGTTTTGCAGATCTCATCCGCCTGACTCACCAGATCAAGATGATGAGCAGGAGGTCTCTTAGACAGCCTCTGGTTGCACCGCTTTTTAGCACTCCATCCCGTTCATCTAGGTTGGTTCGTGAGAGCAGAGACCCACTCTCCGAACCCGAGTTCGATTCCGCCCTGTTCCCCCTTAACCACCCTTCTTCTATTCCTGAGTTACCAGTGCCAGATGCGAGACAACAGACTGATATTTGGGAACCTGAGTTTGGGTCTTTTGCCTTTGCAGAGACCATGGCCAACAACGAGGATCACACCGAGGTTCAGAGGGTAAAGACGACCATGTACGTACTGGACCATGGTGCGATCAACACCACCATGTTAGCTTCCCTCGAGACCATGCAGAGATAGATACGAGATTAGGGAGCTTTCATGGTAGAGACGAGGAGAGAGATGGAGCAGATGAGAGATGACCGCGAGCAGCGCAGGCCCGGAGATAGACCACGGAGACCCGATGAGCCGGCAGTAGCCGCAGCAGAGCCGAGGCCGATGCGGGAGTTGCACAACTCCGGATTGACACTGACACACCGGTGTGTGGTACTTCCAACGATCGTGGGGGACTTCAAGTTCCCCCCCAACACACTTCAGCTCCTACCCCGCTTCCACGGGCTCGCCACTGAGGAGCCCCATCTACATCTCCAGGAGTTTGAGATGATCTGCAGTACAGTCCACGATCGTCAGGTGGACGAGGACACCATCAAGATGATTGCTTTTTCTTTCTACCTGACAGACAGAGCAACCGACTGGCTGAAGCACTTAGGGAGATTCGTATACACCTGGGAGCAGCTCTGCACCGAGTACTTGAACAAGTACTATCCACTCATGCGGACCAATGCAGCGAGGGCCCTGATCAACAACTTCTTTATGCTCCCCAAAGAGCAGTTTCACGAGGCATGGGAGAGGTTCAAAGAGCTGACCAACAGATGCCCGCAGCACGACATCACGAAGCCGAACCTAGTTCAGAGCTTCTTCTGCGGGTTGACACTAGAGCTGCAGGGCCTGGTGCACTCTTCTTGTGGCAGTTCCTACTTCGCCAAGGATGAGGATCAGGTCTGGGACATCTACGAGGAGATGGTCGAGAACTATACAATGATGTCCCAGATCTGACTCTACACTCAGGGATGCCCCAGCCACAGTCCGTGTAGTACCAGAGGATAGCACGGGTCGATGCCGGTACTTCCACTTCATCCGCGGCAGCCGCAGACCTAGGCATCATCAGCGAGAAGCTGGACCGGATCGAGTTGATCGAGAAGGAGCAGTGCCAGGGCATATCTCAGATGGATCAGATGGAACAGACGCTGAGTGACCTGAAGACACAGATCATGTGTCTCCAAGAGGCACAGACGGCTTCTCAGCCCCGTCTTCAGGCACGAGGAGATCCGAGCAGTAGTGGTACCTCGTCCCAGTGCTCCAGTCAGCCTAGACAGGTTCACCTTGTACAGGCGGAGCCGTACCAGCAACCACAGTCGTTTTACCAATCACCACCTTCCCCAGACACTCAGATGGTGGTCTACCAGCCAGATCAGCCCCTGACAGTACTCCCGCCACCCTCCTACGAGCCGGAGCCGTTGATGGATGCCAACGGGATTTGGTACGACCGCCCCCAGCCCAGTATCCGACGAGACCATCCCGGATTCCGCTGGTCGGCCGGAGGCACCAGTTCCCAGCAGTAGCCTCCAGTTTAGGGTGGCCAGTACGGCCATCAACGTGAGTACCACTAGCAGCCCCAGCCCCCAGTTCACCACCAGCAGCAGTCACCCCAGCACCATTAGCAGTATGGTCCTCGTCCCTATCAGCAGGGACAACCTTGGAGGCGAGAGCAGCCTGAGCAGTATCATCCACATCAGTACCCCTATGACCAGCACCAGCAGCAGCAACCTCACTAACAGCGAGGCCACCTGTCAGGTTCTCATGGGCCAGCCTATGAGAACCCTGCCTTAGACGACCTAGCCCATCTCATGACCGAGCAACAGGCTACCTTTAGACAGGAGATGGATGAGTTCCGCCAGGAGATGCGGGAGATAGGTTCCTACTTGCCAGCACCTACTTGTCCAGAGCTGAAGCCGCTACCGTCGTCGCTGAAGTATAGGTTCCTTGCGGGTGAGCATGAGATGTACCCATTCATTATCTCCACTGATTCGACTGGAGATCAGGAATCCCATTTGATGGGGGTTCTTGAAAAGAACCGCAAGGTGATAAGTTGGAGTGTAGCCGATCTCCAGGGGATAAGTCCAGCCATGTGCTCCCACCATATCTATCTCAAGGAGGAGGCAAAGCCGTCGCGTGAGTTCCAGCGGCGGCTGAACCCGAATCTTAGAGATGTTGTCATGAAGGAGATCTCGAAATGGTAGAGCGCTGATTTTATCTACCCCATCTCCGACTCCAAGTGGGTCAGTCCGTTGCATGTGGTGCCCAAGAATACGGGCATCACTACAGTTGTCAGCGAGTCTGGAGAGGAGATCGCTACCCAGGTACCTACTTCTTGGCGGGTCTGTGTGGATTACAACCGACTCAACTAGGCCACCAAGAAGGATCATTTCCCCCTGCCCTTTATTGATCAGATCATTGAGAGACTGGCCGGGAAGAGCCATTATTGTTTCTTGGATGGGTACTCCGGTTATAATCAGGTGGCCATCACGCTCGAGGACCAGGACAAGACCACCTTCACCTGTCCCTTCGGGACATATGCTTTCAGACACATGCCATTTGTTTTGTGCAACGCTCCGACGACTTTCCAGAGATGCATGCTGTCCATCTTTTCGGACATGGTGTGGGAGTGCTTGGAGGTCTTCATGGATGATTTCTCGGTCTACGACGACGGATTCGATTCTTGTCTTGACTACCTAGACCGAGTTCTTCAACGATGCATTGAGGTTCACCTTGTATTGTCTTGGGAGAAGAGTCACTTCATGGTGACTCAGGGGACGGTGCTTGGCCATATCATCTCCAACAGGGGCATGGAGGTGGATCTGGCCAAGGTGGATGTCATTAGAAAACTCAATCCACCATCCAACTTGCGGCAGTTACGGTCTTTTCTGGGGCACGTCGGTTTCTACAGGCACTTCATTCATGATTTCAATAGGATTGCCCGACCGTTGACTGATCTGCTGATGAAAGACATCGAGTTCCTTGTAGATGATAAGTGTCTATCGTCATTTGAGACTCTCAAGAGTCGTGTTGTAGAGGCTCCTGTTCTCCAGCCACCTGATTGGTCTCTCCCATTCGAGATCATGACGGACGCCTCCGATTTTGCCGTAGGGGCCATGCAGGGACAGAGGAGGGATGGAGTCCCATTTGCCATTCACTACGCTAGCCGTACATTGGATGCCGCGCAGCGGAACTATACCGTCACCGAGAAGGAGATGCTAGCCATAGTTTTCGCCCTAGATAAGTTCAGATCTTACATCATTGGATCTAGAGTGACCATCTACACTGATCATACCACCATCAGGTACCTCATGGCAAAGAAGGATGCCAAAGCCAGATTGACCAAATGGATCCTTCTACTCCAGGAGTTTGATATAGTGATTAAGGATAAGCCTGGAGTAAAGAATGTGGTGGCGTATCATCTCTCCCGATTAGAGCATCTTGAGGATTCTGAGAAGACTGAGCCTATTTGTGAGACCTTCCCAGATGAGGCGATTCTTGCTATCGCCTCACTCCCATGGTATGCTGATATTATGAACTATCTTATCGCCAAGAAAGTTCCACAAGATTGGCCCTGGCAGAGACTTGAGACCTTCCTCGTGAAGGCCAAGTTTTACCATTGGGAGGATCCCGTCCTTTACCACGAGGGAGGGGACAACGTCTGGCATAGGTGCATTCATCAGGAGGAGCACCACAACGTCCTCACTTTCTACCACAAGCTTGAGGCAGGAGGACATCACTTTGGGAGGAGGACAGCACAGAAAGTGCTCCAATCTGGCCTATGGTGGCCTACCCTCTTCAAGGACTCTGATGAGTTCGTGAAGAGGTGTATTGACTGTCAGAGGATGGGCATTTGTGGACAATGTGATATGATGCCGATGCAGCCCATTCACTTCTGTGAGGTTTTTGACACATGGGGCATCGATTTCATGGGTCCATTCCCTAGGAGTCAGGGATTCGAGTACATTCTGTTGGCCGTGGATTATGTGAGTCGTTGGGTTGAGGCCATCCCCGCCCGAACAGCAGATGCTAGGACTGTTTGCAGATTTTTGATAAAGCATATCATTTCACGGTTCGGGGTACCTCGAGTGTTGATATCTGACGGGGGGTCTCATTTCGTCAACGACAAGGTAAAGGCCCTTGCTAGCGAGTTCAGCATAGACCATCGAGTAGCCACTCCATACCACCCTCAGACGAATGGTCTTGCTGAAGTGTCGAACATGGAGATCAAGACTATATTGCAGAAAGCCGTCCGTCCTGATCGAAAGAATTGGTCACAGCTTTTGGACTCGGTTTTGTGGGCATATAGGATGTCTTTCAAGACTCCTTTGGGTACATCTCCCTTTCACCTCATTTATGACAAGCCGTGCCATTTACCTGTTGAGCTGAGATATAGGTCACTTTGGGCTGTTACAGATATACTTTTGGATCCAGAGAGTGTAGGAGATCAGAGGAGGGCAGAGTTAGCAGCCTTGGAGGAGCTTCGTGATACCGCCTTTTCAAACAACCTACATTATAAGGAGTGAGTGAAGGAGTGGCATGATTCTCATATCAATGATGAGCCGCAGACCTACCCTTTTAATGTGTTTAATTGACGGTTTTGCTGCAGTCGGATAGATCCGCGTCTATCAAAAATAACCGCACAACTCGATTAAATCGTCGAATGAAAATTATATGCAGTTTGATGTTTATTTAGCCTGGGCAATCCCCAGGGTCGACTCAAGGAGGCAAAGGAACAACTCGGGATCAAGTTAGAGTGATTAGATTACGATTTTCCAAGTGGGACTTTTTGGTATTTTTTTAATGCAATAACAATGACAATGCACAAATGTGGATTGAATTAGGTTATTGAGAAAACAAGCTACTTAGCCAAAATTAATTTGAATGTGAAATTAATCCAAATTGACTAAATTGTATTTTTTATGTAAACCTAATCCAACAATTAATGCAAAATGTATTTTTTTGGAATTTTTGGGTTTAAAATGCACAAATGAAAAATACAAACTTTTTTGGGATTTTTATGCAATTTTTTGTGCAAATGAAAATTATGAAAATTTTACTGGAAGATAAACATGATGAAATGAAGCTAGACTAATTTTTTAGAATTTTCTGACACTTTATGATTTTTTTATTAATTTTCTACTGAAAACATAGTAACTGTGAGTATTTAATTCCTAATAAATCTACGAAGTTAAATTATCCAGAAAATGAATTATTTAAGATAGATATTTCAATTAGGAATTTGGGAAAGTTGAAATTTCCCAAAAATATAATTCGTGGATTTAATTAAAAAATCATTTACAGAAATCACTCTATAATTTATTTTATGAACAAGACAACTCTTAATTGGACGAAATTTGGACTGTAATTAAAGCACACTTAAATACATCATTCACTATTTTTCACAATTTTTAGAATAATAAATATTTATGGGCATATTTCAGAGCTTAAATGGGTAAAATATCACTGATTTAGAATATCTGAATTTTAATAAAATATCTAATGCTCATAAAAATACAAATAAAAAGCCACAAGATAACGAATTAGTTGCGCTATAACATGCTATTTTTTTGATTAAAAATTGATGTGAAACTGATGTCAAAATTGACGCTCAAAGACAGGGGTGTTTGTGCAATACAGAAATTAAAATGTCAAAGTGAAATGTGCCTAAGGGAACTTTTGTAAATAACAAAATATGAAGGTCTAATATTGCAATTATTCTAAATGAATTAAAATAAAAGTGGACCTCTCCTTCCCACGCAAGGTAGGGCTCAAAACGTGGCGGCGGGCTTTGCACAAGAGGTCGGGGCGGCGACGAGGTCGGCGTAACGCGGAGCACGGGGCGACGGAGGCTGCCGACGGCCACGCGCGGGCACTAACGTGTGTACTAGGAGGTGGCGAGGCACGACGCGAGGTGGGCGCATGAACGGCGGTGATGGGCTGTGCGCGGGGAGGGGCTAGTGCGACGCTGTGGATGGCGGTTGGCGGCACGGGGACACCGATGTAGGAGATTGCGGCCGGTGCGGTGGAGCACGGCCACGCTGGGAGGTGCGCGTCTACGCGCAGGTGGCTTGGAGGGGGGTGCTACGGCCGCGGTCGGAGGGGCGGCTTTAAGAGGGGCACACGCGGGCAACTCCTTGCGCGAGGGGCGGGCCGTGAGGGAGGAGACACGTGCTCGTGCGCGGGGTGGCTACGAGGGCGGCGCCCAGCTGCTGCTGGGCGAACGATGCGGAGGCGAGGACCGACGAGGAGTGGACTGAGTGCTGCTGGGGAGCTGGATGCGGAGCTGGTCGCCAGGGGCGGTGCCGGCGGCAAGCTGCGGGCGGTGGAGCACGGTGGCACACAACATGAACTGGCACCTCTTTTTTTTCCTTTTGTAATATTTTTTTTTGTTTTTGTAGACAGGGAATAATGTGATGAAAATAAAATACAATGGTGATGTGAGTGTTTGTGTAATGTTTTGTTGATGAACAATAAGGAAAAAAGATTTGTTAGATAAAAAACTGAAATGAGAAGATAAGGTAGAAAATATTTACCTGTAGTTCGTCGAAAGTAAGCCACGAAGTGCGGCTTCCGTCATGGCCTCAATTCGATTTGACGTAAAATCGAAGAAGCTCGGATGTGACCTGAAGTGATGCACAACGACACGAGGAGGAGTCCTCATGGATCACGCCTTCGAAACCGTCGTTGCTTGACCTAAGAATATTGACGTTGTCACCGACAACACTCGGGGGCTGGTGGTTCTCCCTCTCAATTGAAGAAATGGCGGATGATGAACAATGGAGAATGAGGGGTGAATATAAAGGAATAAGAGAAGGAAGTTGGAGAGAATGGAGTGGTGGAGAGAGTGGAGAAGGTGGAGGCTTGGAGTAGAAGGCAAGTAAAGAAGTGGTAAAAGGGAGATAAATAATAATAATATAATAATATAATATAAGTAAAATAAGTAGGCTACTAAAAATAACAATAATTAAAAATAATAAAAATAAAATAATAAAAATCCGAAAATATTAACAAATAAATCCGAAAATAAAAAATTGGGGTGACATGTGGCGGCTCCAGGAGCTGCCACATGTCGCTCCCAGAAAATTCAAAGATTAAATGTAAAGAAAATAAAAAAGAAATAACCAACAGAATTAAATCAAAAAGTGGTCAACACAAAAGTTGCTCGTCTCGACAAGATCTACAACTTTTGTGCAGGGCCAAAAATCAAAGGAAGTGATCTTTACAAAAATATATTTTTGGGTGGTACCTTATAGATATAAAATACCACATTTTATCTTTTTTAATTTTTTGTCATTTCTAATAAGAGAAAAATCAAAATTAAAATAGAGAAAATATAAAAGGAATATTTACAACTTAATCTATTTTTTTGGATTTTAATATGAAGAAAATAAAAGGATAAAATATAGGGGTAAAACGGTCAATATGTACAATATACAAAAGGGGCCCAAAACCCAACTTTTGCATACGAGCTCCGATTTTAATGAATTTGGTCTTGTTTCGAAGGTCTTTGAATGCATATTACTTTAAAAGTTAATAGACCTCAATCGGACACTGTTTGATAGAGATATATGCATTTTAATGCTCTTAGTTTCAAACTTGGATTGTAGTTTTATTGGTCAATTTTACAAGTTAGTATTTTTTTGATATTTTCTTTTATTAGTGTTAGTAATATGTACACAATAGAGTTAGTTTTATTAGATTCAGAGTTAGTATAAAATATATACAAATAGATGAAATATGGTAAATATACATGTGAATATTTACAAGTGAAATTGGCTTCTTATTTACAACAATATGAATGCTAAAATGCAGATATTATGCTTGCATGCATGAATGCTAATTATGCAAGATAAGGAGAAATATGCAGCTAATTACTCAGGAACAAAGCTCTATTTTCAACTTTTAGAGTGACGAATTGCAGATTCATCAACCCCCTATACTTAAACCTTGCTCGTCCCCGAGCAACTAAAATGAAATGCAAGAGTGAAATGAGATTGGGTTCCATACCAAGGTCATGAACAAAAGTTGAAAATGGAGCTTGACTCAACCTTTGGATTAATTGTGTGGTGGAACCTTATTGGGATCTGAACTTAAGACCTAACAGACTTCAAGTTCCACAAGTCTTCTATTCAAGAAGCCTCAATAGTCAGGTCAGAACAAATCCTCAGACGCAAATTTCTGATGACTATGATTCTTACTTGTACTGTGTAAGTGATAAATAACTCTCCACATCAGAAATGGCTCAGAACCAGCCTCCTCTAACAAGGTAACTCAAATAACCCGGTCCAGTAACTCTTTCCTCGAGGAGCGGGGTATTCCCTTCTAAGTTCAAGTGCGACCAACTCAAGAGGAGGGGGTGGAGAAAAGAATGGACGGTATCCAGTGTAGCTACCTATCCCGGGATGCCTGACCAGTGTAGTCAAGTTATCCAGCTGCAGACTTCTTGTAATATACATACTCCGACAGGTATTTTTTTCTATCTGGCCTGTCTATTTTTTGGAGTTCTTGCATTTTTTCTTTCTTTTCTTTTTTTTCTTTTTTTTTGAACTATATACAAGGTGCAACATGTACATCAGGAGGTTTTCCTCTTGAGCCAGTAGACTGTCCCTCTTTTGAAGCATTATTGCAACCCACAACGTCCCGTCCTTAGACATCAACACTACCAGACTAGGTTGAGATGCACTACCCTCCCTAGAGGAGGACGGATGTTTCCACCCGTGTGCTACTCCAAGATAAAGGATTCTACCTCCTCACCACCTCATCAATGAAGAGCTATGTGCATTGTGCTTGTCTAAGTTAGGTCATTATCTAAAAGAATCATGCGTGTGCACGAGATATTCTACTTATACTAATCAAGATGCCATGTGAACATAGACTTGCGGACTTAAAGAATTAAGTCACTTGACCTGAGAAATCTTAACTCCAGTTCCTATAAGGTTCCTCTGAAATTAGGTGGATTAAAGTCAAATCAAGTCCATCCTCAATATCTACTCATAACTTGATTCAGAACCCACTAGATTTTCACTTTGCATATGCAAGATATGCGGATGAGATGCAGATGTCATGCTATGAATGAAATGCAAGACTCTTTTTTTTGAAATGCAAGGATGATATGCAAGAGTAAATAAGAAGCATATATATACATTGTTTTGTTTTTTTTGTTTTTTTTTGTTTTTTTTCAGAACTTGGTAAACCTCCTATGTTACAACAATTTACAAGAGTTTTATAAGTATTATACAAATTATACAAGTATACAATTTTTTTTATAAAAGTTTTACAAGTATTATGCAACAAGTATACAATTTTTTTCAATTTTTACCCACCCGTAATTATTGCAAAAAATATACAAAAAGTACATGAAAATACGCGAAAGTACGAGCTATGGGTAAAGTATATATGTAATATATACACACCCCCACTTAGCGTGTGCTATGTCCTCAGAGCACGAAAAGCGAGGAAACATAGCTCGTGCTAAGCGTAGGAGAGCTAAAATAACAAAAAGTATAGAAGTCGCTCCGCCCCCCTATACTTAGGCTTCGACAGCCTAAGTGTAGAAGAAGATAAAAAATGGGACGGGCGAGGTTAAAGAGGGGAAATGGAGGAGTATATACATGGCGGGCATCGGTCCCCCCTATACTTAGGCTCTGGTCAGCCTAAGTATAGGACAGAGTGAGTGTGAGAACCGATGAGATCTCGAGAATGTACATAGAATGATGAAGTGACTCGAGTCACTCACCCCCTATACTTAGGATCTGATCATCCTAAGTATAGCCATAAAATGAAATGATATGGAGCCGAGGCGAGTGATTCGAATCACTAGGGAGGGAGGAAAAATATATACAAGAGGATTGAGAATATACAGGTGTCAAGAAGGTTTGTGACGTGCCTTCTTACGGGATCGTGGAGGTGGGTAATATACAAGTGTGTCGTTGTCGGAATCATCCTTAGATGAATAGTAGTTAGGTGAAGGGATCATCCAACGAGGGTCGACACATGGCTGCTTGCTTAGATACGGCTTAAGAACATCCGAACTGAGCTCACTCATATAAATCACCTTGTTCGGACCCGATGAGGATTCCTCTGAAACTTCCTTCTCCGGAATGTTGAAGGAAATTTTCTTAGTCGGTTTTTGAGAACTTGAATCATTGAGAGGGAGATGAGAGCGACGCGCCTTGAGAGGTTCGGGGGAACATCTCGAGGAATCAATTCTCGACTTCCTCTCAATAGAAAGCCGACTAGAAGAGGGAGCAATCATGTTTTTATGTGGAGTCAATTTAGTCTTGGTTGTTTCCTTTAAAGGTCCAGGATGTGTTGCGGTGCTGACCATGGGTTCCTCATCAGATGAGTCACCATATAGATTAGCATATTCCTGAAGGGTCATCACGCGTCTCGAGAAGGTACCAGTGATCTCACTTGGCTTGACATTATTGTGCTCTTATGTCAGATCATCAAAATGGTCAAGACAGTCAGCAAAAATTATGTCCGACTCAATGTCAGCTTTTGGTCGTGAGTCCTCCTTAGAAGCTGTCACGGTGGTGGTGCAAGCAATTGAGGAGGTGTGGGGAGTCTCTGAACCAACGGTCGTCCGGATAATCGGTCTCTCAGGTGTAGTAGAGAGGTGGGACTCATCTACCTCTCGATTTTCACGACTGTCAGCGGATGTGCGTGTCACCTTAGAGTAAAGTGTATCAAAGAGTGGGTGAGGTCTAAGCTCTCCCAATGCTGAAAAATCGATCTCCCGAGTCTCGCAATCTATAGTCACCTTAGCCAAGGCTAAGAACAGCTTCCCGAGAATAATCGGAGACTGGGTAAACTCTCCTCGGTGCTCGATGTCAATGATCGTGAAGTCCACCTGGAGTAGAGCACCTTGGAAAGTAACGATGACTGAAATATTTCCTCTCGATCGTTTAATAGATCGATCAGCCAGCTGAACGATCTCTCTTGACTTTCTGATTAGCCTGAGTTTGAGTTTGTCAAACACAGAGGTCGGGAGGATATTTATCGGTGAGTCATCATCGATTCTCGCATGGGTAAAGATGGTGTCTTTGATTTCACACTTAACTCAGGGCAACCGCTTCACTCTGCGGCTCTTGGTCTTTCTCCCCATCACCAAGGAGGTGGCCATAGACACTATGTGTCTTTCAGTCCTTATCCTCTTATTGCCCGAACTCTTGGGCATCAATTTACTTCTCACAAATCATTTGAGGCCGGGAAAGTGATCTATGGCCTTTATTAAGGGAAGATTAAAAATCAATTCTTCATCGAGTGCTTCCCTTAGGGCAGGATCCAATTTTTTTAGGTCTTTTTCATTTTCAATTTTTATGTGATTTTTTGGGTTTTCAATGTTTTTGGTATTTTGGGGATTTTCATTTTTTTGGTGTTTTTAGTGGATGAATGATCAGACTCTGGATTGGAAGGTAAGGGGTTAGTAGAAGAGGGAGATAGATTGGACTCTAGCTGTACAAAATGTGTGGGTTCCCTAATGTTTGCTTTGTTTTCAACCTCAAAACTACTCATGTCCTTTTCCACTTTCATTCCCAAGCTGGCAGAAATTGAGTGCAATATTTCCATGACATCTCTCAACTTGTTACCTAATGATTCATTTTTCTCAATAAGTCTGGAAATGTCATCCTCCAAATGTTCTCATGAAAAATCATGGGAGAGTTCTGCTCAATTGGAGGAGATTGCTGAGATGTTGGGGTCTCATACTCAACATACCTAGACTCCGACATGTAATGCCGGGTCGAGTATGGACCATCCAAATGGCAAATACTGGTCGGAGCCTCATATGATGAAACAGGGACAGATAAGTCTAGCTCATGAGCCCAATCTTGTGAATGTATAGGCTCTCCGAATGAAGGATGGTTAATGGAATCTTGATCACTAAAGTCAATCAGATCTGTGAAATCATGATGTGCAGACCTCTTCATTTTGGTATGTTCGATCGACCATGTTATGCCCTAACGTCAAGTCAGGATGTGTATATGTGAATTCTTGTCTGGTCCCTACTTGAGGTGAGAATGAAGTATGCGACGGCATATAATTTTGCCAATCATCTATCTCAGCAGTTACTTGCTCTTCATTTGATTCGTTGATTCCTGCAAGCTCTCGAGAATAAGGACAGTCAGCCCAAGATGGAAGTGGATCTGGAGTGTTGGAATATGAAGTAGGTGAGAAATGTGAAGAAGTGGAGAAGTCAGTCGAAGTTCTGACTTCATAATCAGGTTGAGGTGGAACCAACCACGGGTAAGGGTCTCCCGTGGATGGCAGAGGATATATGGAAGAAGGAGAAGGTGAAGATAAACGGTATATGGTCGAGGAGGAATGACCAGAGGTTACAGGGTATGGGGACCAATATCCCGACATCTTTGAAGAGGAAAGGATGAAGTAGAAAATGTGCAATTACACAGGATAATACACACAGAGATAGACACAAAAACAAATGCAAGAGCAAACCCCGAGTTCACACTCAACACGGTGAAGGACCCGAAACCGAGTCCGATTAGTCTGGTTGAGTTTAAGTGTGATTGTTCAGACAAGATAGCAAAGTTTACGCGGCCTATAGGGAAGTCGGCTCAAAGCCGAATGCGTCATCTCTGTTTAACTTGTCGCCTAAGATACCACCGGTCCTTCCTTTCTCCGCTCCTATCCCAAGTTGATGGATTCAAAGACCTGCCCCTATCTACCTGCAAGCAGGCGGAGGCTGACAAGGCCGGAACTTCATCCCGGGGGGTTACTGGCAACTTGTCACGAAGTACCATAATTTCACCCCTATCTACCTGAGACATGCGGAGGCTACTTGGTACTAGTCAGTGAACCTGAATAATTCAACTTGTGATATTTGCTAGGATCGGTCGGAACGTGATATGAAAGGCAGGGATTTGGGCTCTGCCTTAAGGTGTTCACACACACTCAAGTACCCTTACTCAGCCTGAAAACAAGGTCGGGGATTAATCTCCCGCAAGAAGAATTTCCGATTTTATTGATTTTTTTGGTCAATTAGCAGTCCCAGTTTTATGTTAAGTTATCACTAGTTTAGTCCAATCCACACAACACGCCTATCGTCCAGTCCCAATTTCCTTCTACTTAAGTTTGAAAAACTAAGAGAGATAAATTGAGAAAAGCCGATGCACGAAAATCAATGATGCTTATGCTGAGTGAAGAATACTTACAGTGATCCCTTCGCTTTTATGCAGGATGCAAAACAGAATTGAAAGATTTTATACTACATGCAAATGCAGACGATAAAATCCGCTCCTAGACAAGCAGTTCTATTAACGAGTGAAGCACATTTTTGATTTGACTAGATCTATGGTCTAGGTGCGTCTTTTAAGTGCAATGTGTGGTCCTAAAGAATTACGAGCACAAGCAAATCCTAGAGTGGCTCGAGGAGCCGCTAGTGCAAGCCTAGTCCAAAATTCAATCCACACAGCACACAGGGACACAGTTCCACTATGTTTACACACACGAGAATCCAAACGAGAACCGCCGGAAATGCATACACCTTTTTTTTCACAAATTAACAAAAAAAATCTTTCTAGCGTCTCAACAGCCGACTTGATCCACGAATCGTCGGCCTCCGATGCACTTCGAGATGCGTCGACTTCAAGAAAGTCACTCCAAGTCCACCATGTCCTCGCACAAAAAGATATAAAAATGTCAGAAAGAGAGAATAAAAAAATAAAAATTAAAAAATAATTGAAGAAAAAAATGGAATAATTACAAGGTGGTTCGGGGATCAGACTACCAAAGTGACTGGAAAACGTAAATCTAATTTTTAAAGTGATCCTAAGCCATTTGCCTCCCCGGCAACGGCGCCATTTGATGAGCCACGGATCTACCCTTTTAATGTGTTTAATTGATGATTTTGTTGCAGTCGGATAGATCCGCGTCAATCAAAAATAACCGCACAACTCGATTAAATCGTCGAATGAAATTATGTGCGGTTTGCTGTTTATTAACATGGGCAAGCCCCAGGGTCGACTCAAGGAGGCAAAGGAACAACTCGGGATCAAGTTAGAGTAATTAGATTACGGTTTTTCAAGCGGGACTTTTTTGGTAATTTTTTAATGCAATAAAAATGACAATGCACAAATGTGGATTGAATTAGGTTATTGAGAAAACAAGCTACTTAACTAAAATTATTGTGAATGTGAAATTAATCCAAATTGACTAAATTGTTTTCTGTAAACCTAATCGAACAATTAATGTAAAATGTATTTTTTTTGGAATTTTTTGGTTTAAAATGCACGAATGAAAAATACAACCTTTTTTGGGGTTTTTTATGCAATTTTTCGTGCAAATGATATGCAAAAATTATGAAAACTTTAGTGGAAGATAAACATGATAAAATAAAGCTAGGCTATTTTTTTAGAATTTTCTAATACTTTATGATTTTTTTATTAATTTTTTTACTGAAAATAGAGTAAAATCCACAAAGTTAAATTATCCAGAGAATGAATTATCTAAGAGTTGAAATTTCTCAAAAATATAATTCGTGGATTTAATTAAAAATCATTTATAGAAATCACTCTATAATTTATGTTATGCACAAGACAACTCCTAATTGGACGAAATTTGGATTGTAATTAAAGCACACTTAAATACATCATTCACAATTTTTTCACAATTTTTGGAGAAATAAATATTTATAAGCGAATTTCAGAGCTTAAATGGGTAAAATATCACTCATTTTCAATATCTGAATTTTAATAAAATATCTAATGCTCATAAAAATACAAATAAATAGCCATAAGATAAAGAATTAGTTGCGCTATAACATGCTATTTTTTTATTAAAAATTGATGTGAAACTAATGTCAAAATTCACGCTCAAAGACAGGGTGTTTGTGCAATACAGAAATTAAAATGTCAAAGTGAAATGTGCCTAAGGGCACTTTTGGAAATAACAAAATATGAAGGTCTAATAATGTAATTATTCTAAATAAATTAAAATAAAAGTGGACATCTCCTTCCCACGCAAGGTAGGGCTCAAAACTTGGCGGCGGGCTTTGCGCAAGAGGTCGGGGCGGCAGCGAAGTTAGCGTGACGCGACGCACGGGGCAGCGAAGGCTGCCGGCGGCCGCACGCGGGCGTTGACATGCGTACTGGGAGGAGGCGAGGTGCGGTGCGAGGTGGGCGCGTGAACGGCGGTGATGGGCTGTGCGCGGGGAGGGGCTAGCGCGGCGCTGCGGATGACGGTTGGCGGCGCGGGGACGCCGATGGAGGAGATGGCTGCCGGTGCGGCGGAGCACGACCGTGCTGGGAGGTGCGCGGCTGCGTGCAGGTGGCCTGGAATGGGGGGGGGGTGCTACGGCCGCGGTCGGAGGGGCGGCTGGAAGAGGGGCACGTGCGGGCGGCTCTTTGCGCGAGGGGCGGGCCGTGAGGGAGGAGATAGGTGCCTGCGCGCGGGGTGCCCACGAGGGCGGCGCCCAGCCGCTGCTGGGCGAACGACGCGGAGGCGAGGACCGACGAGGAGCAGACCGAGTGCTGCTGGGGAGCTGGCTGCGGGGCTGGTCGCCAGGGGCGGCGCCGGCGGCAAGCCGTGGGCGGTGGAGCACGGTGGCGCACAACAGGACCTGACACCTCTTTTTTTTCCTTTTGTAATATATTTTTTTTGTTTTTGTGGACAGGGAATAATGTGATGAAATAAAATGCAATGGTGATGTGAGTGTTTGTGTAATGTTTTGTTGATGAACAATAAGGAAAAAAGATTTGTTAGATAAAAAAAATTGAAATGAGAAGATAAGGTAGAAAATACTTACCTGTGGTTCGTCGAAAGTGAGCCGCGAAGTGCGGCTTCCGTCGTGGCCTCGATTTGATTTGACGAAAAACCGAAGAAGCTCGGTTGTCACCTTAAGTGATGCACAACGACACGAGGAGGAGTCCTCGTGGATCACTCCTTCAAAACCGTCATTGCTCGACCGAAGAATATTGACGCTGTCACCGACAACACACGAGGGCTGGTGATCTCTCCCTCTCAATTGAAGAAATGGAGGATGATGAACAATGGAGAATGAGGGGTGAATATAAAGGAATAGGAGAAGGAAGTTGGAGAGAATAAAGTGGTGGAGAGAGTGGAGAAGGTGGAGGCTTGGAGTAGAAGGCAAGTAAAGAAGTGGTAAAAGGGAGATAAATAATAATAATATAATATAAGTAAAATAAGTAGGCTACTAAAAATAACAATAATTAAAATAATAAAAATAAAATAATATAAATCCGAAAATAATAAAAAATAAATTCGAAAATAAAAAATTGGGGTGACATGTGGCAGCTCCAGGAGCTGCCACATGTCGCTCCCAGAAAATTCAAAGATTAAATGTAAAGAAAATAAAAAAGAAATAACAAAAGGAATTAAATCAAAAAGTGGTCAACACAAAAGTTGCTCGTCTCGACGAGATCTACAACTTTCGTGAAGGGTCGAAAATCAAAGGATGTGATCTGTACTAAAATGTATTTTTGGGTGGTACCTTATAGATATAAAATACCACATTTTATCTTTTGTAATTTTTTGTCATTTTTTAATAAGAGAAAAATCAAAATAAAAATAGAGAAAATATAAAAGGAATATTTACAACTTAATCTAATTTTTTTGGATTTTAATAATGAAGAAAATAAAAGGATAAAATACAGGGGTAAAACGGTTAATATGTACAATACACAAAAGGGGCCCAAAACCCAAGTTTTGCATACGAGCTCCGATTTTAATGAAATTGGTTTTGTTTCGAAGGTCTTTGAATGTATATTACTTTAAAAGTGAGTAGACTTCAATCGGACACTATATGATAGAGATATGTGCATTTTAATGCTCCTAGTTTCAAACTTGGATTGTGGTTTTATTGATCAATTTTACAAGTTAGTATTTTTTTGATATTTTTCTTTAATTAGTGTTAGTAATATGTACACAATAGAGTTGGTTTTATTAGATTCAGAGTTAGTATAAAATATATACAAATAGATGAAATATGGTAAATATACATGTGAATATTTACAAGTGAAATTGGCTTCTTATTTAATGCAATATGAATGCTAAAATGCTGATATTATGCTTGCATGAATGCTAATTATGCAAGATAAGGAGAAATATGCAGCTAATTACTCGAGAACAAAGCTCTATTTTCAACTTTTAGAGTGATGAAATGCAGATTCATCAATCAGCCACATGCATTTTGAGCCAGGACAGAGAGTATATATGTTTGATGCTAGGCTTCGTCTATTTCCAAGGAAGCTACAGAGCAAATGGAAGGGACCTTATTTGGTGAGAAAGGTACATGACAATGGGAGTATAGATATATCTGAGTTGTCTTCTAAAAGTACCTTTCATATGAACGGCCAGCGGCTCAAGTCATATCTAGATCATGAGCCGCAGGTCGTTGATGTTGCCCCGATTCACTTTGCGTGACATGTGGTCTCTTGACTCACATCTATTGCATCTCACGCCTGATTATCACTGTTCTTCTGACTTGTATAAATCCAGTTGTCCATATCACTCTATTCTTTAGTCCCACACCTCTTTTTTCATCTTATGATTATGCTATACTTAGGGTGTACTTTACCTAAGTATAGGGGGGTGTAGGACTCTCAGGTATTCTTTTGATTCATTTTTACCTCTGTTTTGCTACCTATACTTAGGGATATTTTACCCTAAGTATAGGGGAGGTAGACTATGTACATTCTCACTTGGATTTCCCTTTGTGTACAGCCTGCTATACTTAGGATTATTTGATCCTAAGTATAGGGGGAAACCCCGAGTTCCTCTCACATTTCTATTCTTTCATTCGTCTTTGTATATAGCCTTCCTTTTCACTTCCCTATACTAAGCACGAGTTATGTCTTCTTCATCGCTCTTGACTCTGAGGACATCGTTCGAGCTAAGTATAGGGGTGTGTGTATAAATTTCATATATACTTTAGCCATATCTCGTACTTTGTGTGAGTGTGTTAATAAATAAAAATGGCTAAAAAACCAAAAATCCATAAAAATTAAATTTTTCCTTGTAAATAAAATTCTTTTATTGCACATACATAGCAAGTTGTACAAATTTATTTTGTAAAAATGTTTGAAAAAAACTTTTTGTGTAAATAGATTGTAAATATTTTCATATCAAAATTATTTATATACTACAAAATTTTTGTAAAATGTTTTGAAAATCAAAAGTTTGCAAAAAACTTGTGTAAATTTGTGTACATATTTTTGCAAAACTTGCATTCATGCATACGTCCATGTTTTCAAAACATTTTTCAAAATTGTGCACTTGTGTAAATAGTTTGTAAATAGCATCTTTGTAAATACTTGTATAGTTTTTCCTGGATTATAGTTGACATTTAAACTAGCCTGGAATTAAATTGGAAAATAGAGCTTGGTTAAGATCTTAATCCACCTAATTATAAGAGGAACCTTATAGGGCTTAGGGTTGAGACTTTTCAGGTCCATGGTGACTTAATTCTTTGAGTCCACTAGGCTATGATCATTTGTCATCTCAATGAGCCTAAGTAGAGCACTTAACAACACACACATGACTCATATAGACAATGGCTTGACTTGGACCTGCACTTTACACCGAGCTCTCTACGGATGAGGTGGTGAGGAGGCAGTCTTCCTTGACTTGGGGTAGCATATGAGGGTAGTACTTCTAGGCGGAACCTCTCTTCTTCTTATAGTGAAGGAAGTGCATCTCAACTTGGTCCGGTTGCCATGAGGTCTAACGACAAGAGTTGTGGGTTGCAATAATGCTTCAAAAGAGGGATAGTCTACTGTCTCAAGAGGAAAAACTCCTTATGTATATATGCTGCACTTTGTAGATATGTTGTATAGATGCACATAAAAAAAATGCAAAAAGAAAATAACTCCAAAAAAAGTGGTGGGTCTGATAGAAAATGATAATCCCACTAGAGTGTATATAGTGCAATAAGCAAAGCTTGAGACTCATGTTCCATCCTATGTAGCTTGCAGCAGGGAGACTTAGCTACACTGGTTGAGCTCCTAGGGATACATGGCTACACTGGCCATGGTCCATTCTCTTCTTCCCCCTCTTCTTGAGCCAGTTGAACTTGAACTTAGAAGGGAATACCCCACTCCTTAAGGAAAGAGTGGCCAGACTAGGGTCATAGAGTTACCTTGTTGGGGAGGGTTGTCATTTTGCTACTTCTGAGGTGGAGAACTATACCTCACTTATACTGTACAAGGAAAGATTCATGGTCTTTAGGGTTTGTGTATGTAGACCTGTTCTGATCTGGATTATTGAGTAGTCTTGACTATAGATTAGTGGATCTTAGAGGATGTTGAGTTTTAAACCTGAGTGCAAATAAGGTTCCGACACATTAATAATCCAAAGATCTGATCGAGCTCCATATTTCAATTTAATGAAGGCAAGTTTAATAATCAGCATTGATCCATGCATTTTACCTTCTTTTTCTTGTTCCTTTCTTTTTCACTTCTTTTTCAAATAAGTGTTTGCTAAGGGACTAGCAAAGTTAAGTATAGGGGGGTGATGAATCCCCATTCATCACTCTTTATTCTTTTATTTTAGCTAAAAAACCTTTGCAAAACACCATGTAGATATGTGTAAATATCATAAATTGTCAAAATGCATGCATTGTGTAAATAGCAATAATTACCATGTTTTTGTGCATAAATAAAAGAATAAATAAATAAAAGAAAAGTGGGAAATATTTAGAATAAATATTGAGCTATCTAATCCCAAGGGAGGGATCAGCATGGGTCTGACCGCAAAAGAAACCAAGTAGAGGGAGATAGGGTCAATCATGTGTGTACATAACCCTATGTATATAAATAATTTTATTTTCCTCAAAATAAAAATAAAAATATGTTTTTGTTAATTTATACATATTTATAAAAATAAAATAAAAATCAGAAAAATAAAAGTAAAAGTAAAAAAAATAAAAATAATAAAATTAATTTTCCACCTTGTATATATACCATGTACATATGTATATAAACCTATTTATTTAACTAATGTAAATAATTCATAAAAATAAAATAAAAAGACCTTTTTATTCCAAATTTTATGTTGTAAATAAATAAAACATAAAATTGGAATAATTGTACAAAAATAAATAGTTAAAATTAAAAATAAAAAATACATATATGTATATACCTATATATAATAATATAATATAAATACTTTATTTATTGTTCAAAAAAATTAATTAAAAATCACTAAAAAATACTTTGAAAATAAATAATTTTTTTCATTTTTAAATATTTTGAAATAAGGTCATTATCTATTTTATTTTGAATTTCTAAAATATTTTCCAATGTCATCTCCTGATTGGTCCACGGGGGATGTTGACCCCCGGTCAACTCCCCCCCTAGACCACTCGACCCGAATCCGTCTTCACCGACCTGTCTTCTCCAAATTTACGTGAGATGATCCGATCTCCAAATAGCCAAACCCCGGGCTCCATTTACACTTGATCCATCTGAGACCCTTGCCCGGGGATGATTTTAGGGATCCGTGCATCGATCCGCGCTCCCCGTGCCCATCTTCTCGGATCTGCACCTGTATATAGCCTCTCCTCCGGACGCAATTTCACTCCATCTTTGGCTCCGACCTTCCATCCCAGGACCTCCATCACCCTCCTTAGAGTGACAGCTATCCGAGGGCGGTGTCGCAGTGAGGAGAAGGCGTCCCCAGCCACTGATCCGGCGAGCTCTTTCTCCATACGCCGCCGCGAGGTGCACCGAGCCTCGGGACACGACGAACCCTTGAGGCAAAGATCCCAAGAGGTCCAGCACCTCCAGCCCAGTCGACCTCAGCCATCAGGTAGCTACGATACCCTGTATATTAGCCTAATTTCTATTTACGCCCAATCGCGCCGTCGGCCTTCGCCGACCGATTCCTACCGATCCGATCATCTATCTGTCCATCCGACCATCGATTCACGATCACGAGACTCCTACCCACCTTCTTCACCCATCCGATCAACCTGTCTCGCCTCGGAGCAGGACCTCGGGTCTCCTCCGCCGTCACCTCGTCGGAGACCACGCTCCGCCCTCATCTGACCACCCATTCCACCCCTAACCTGGTCGAGGCACTTTGCCCTCGACCCAGGAGTTTCGCTGTGCCATTTTGCAGGTCAAAGAGACCCATCTGAGGGTCCGTCAGTCCAGGCACAGGAGGTTTGCTCCTCCTTCGTCGTCGGAGCTCCCCAGAGCTTCTCGGCTTCATCGGAGGTGCCTACCAGCTGCGGACCACCGTGACGGATCTCTTCCACATCTCGGCAGCCTCATCGGAGCCCCCCACCGTGCGCATTGGGCCGACGAACTTTGCCGGCGAGTTGTTCTTGGAGGAGCTCCAGTTGCCGTCCGATCGCACCTCCTCCGCCAGATTAGATCGTGACCATTCATCTGCGGAGCGCCCCCGGCCGTCGATCCACCCGAGGAGCAAATCTGGACCGTTCATCCAGCGAAGAGGCATGCCCCGTCAGCCACCGTCAAATCTCCACGTGGCGCGTCTCTGACCATCGATTATTAATAATGGGGTAAATTGCACTTAGGCCCCTCCTTTTCCTGCATTTATATTTTAGTCCTGTAAATATTTTAGTTAGTTGTTTTTATTTTGGACAATTTGCATCTGGGACCCTATGTGTATTTTATTTTCACTTTAGTCCCTGCCTGTATGAGACACGTGCTTCGTCTCATGCTATTTTGGACAATTTGCATGTTTAGAGTTGTAGTTATTGCTGTGTTATGAAATGAAATTTTAAATTCCATATTTACAGTTATACCCCTGTGCATGATTTTATTAAACATGTGCAGATTGTTTGGACTTTTTGCGTTTTAAATCCTAAGGTTTTCGCACTTGTTACAGTTAGGCCCCTGGAACTATGCTTTCTTACATATAGGTCCATGTGTGCTGTAGCTCTTTTATTTATTGGATAAAATAGCAAATAAACTCCAAATTAGGTGAAATTTGGATACCTGGCTCCTGCCACTATGTAAAAATTTTCATTAAATTTTGGGACATTTTTGAGGCTTTTTGATATTTTTAAAATTCAAAAACATGTATTTTTGTTACTGTTTGAAAAAGAAAATCAAAGAAAAATATAAAAATTTGTCTAGAAATTCTAAAAAAATTAGTAATAGTTAGTTTTACTGTTTTCTAATTTCTGTCCAATTTTTGTGCTTTTTGGATTTATAAAAACCAAAAAAAATAAAAAAACACTAAAAACCTTGTAAAAATTCTAAAAAGGTCTATAAAATTTTAAAAAAATACAAACTCTTTTTCTGTAATTTAGTTTTTGCATTTACTTTGCACAGAAATTACCATCAGATTTTTATAGGCCAATTATATATTTTTAATTAGCCTTCCAAATCCGACTGTACATATTGCTCCTGTTTTCACTTTCTTGATTTTTATAAAATTAAATAAAAATTAAAAAAATCTGAAAAATTCATCAAAAACACTTAAAACATTAAAAACACAAAAATAATTTTGTTTGAATTTTTGGAGTATTTCTGATAAATAAATTGTTGTGTTTGCTTGTTTTTCCTTTTCTTATTTTTCCTCATTATTGAAAATACAAAAAAATTTAAAAAGAATTAAAAATCCACCAAAAAATATTTTATTCTTTATTTTTGATTTTGACTACTTCGTAGGCCGCAAGGCCAACTCGTGCTCCCTGAGTCCGACCCTGGTCGCTATACCAGGTTAATAAAATTAGCGAGGACCGCTTTTTGATTTTCATTATTTTATCCCATGTTTGGTGGTTCTTATATTTTCTTGATTGATCGAACCTTGCTCTTTGGGTCACAACGACTCTGATTTTTCTTACCTTAACCCGATAGTGAGATTTTCGGTCATCACCACTCGGCCGGACAAATGCAACAAGAGCAATGATCAGTAATTTCACAATGATCCCGAACGAACAATTCCATGAAGCGTGGGATCACTTTAGAGAGCACATTGACCGATGTCCACACCATGAGATATCACAGCCCAATCTTATCCAAAGTTTCTTTTACGGACTAACATCGGAGCTGCAGGGGCTTGTAAACACCTCATGTGGGGGATCTTATTTCTCCAAGGATGCAGAAGCGGTCTGGGCCATCTATGAGCAGATGGTAGAAAATTCTACAGTGATGTCCCAGGGCCGAATCTACACAAACTCCAAGGTCCCGCTACAAGCCACTTCTTATCACTGCATTGCCAGGATCGATGCTGGAAACCATACTTCATCAGCAGCAGCAGCACAAGATGAATCATCATCTGCTGACATGGGCATAATCTGTGAAAAATTGGACATCATCGAGATTTTGGAGAAGAAGCAAGGCCAAGGTCTGGCACAGATGGACCAATTGGCTAAGACCATGACTGACCTGAAGACTCACATCATGAGTATTCAAGAGGCACAATCAGCTTCACATCCACCTCCCAGATCACTGGCTCAGTCCAGAGATAGCCGTTCTACCTCACCACCCCCCGTATATAGACAAGTTCATTATGTCCAGGAGGTGTCGGTACAACAGTTGCCACACTATTTACAGTAGCCACCATCTCAGGACACTCAGATGGTGGTCTATCAACCGGATCGGCCTTTGGCAGCACTACCACCTCTACCCTTTGAGCAGGAGCCGTTGATGGAAGTCAACGGGATATGGTACGACCGGTACCCCCAACAGCCTGGGATTCGTCGTGATCACCCAGGATTCCGATGGACCACCGGAGGTGCCTTATCCCAACAGCAACCTCCAGCTCAGGGCAGTCATAGTAGCCAACACCAACAACACCAATACTCCCAACAATAACAGCAACATTATCAGTAGAATCCTCGTCCAGCCTATCAGGGACAGCAATGGAGGCAGCGGCAGCAGCCTTACCAGCAGCAGTACTCCCAGTCTCACCAGCAACCTCAGTTCTAGCAAGGGAACACTCCTGGTTCTCCCGCACCTGTCTTGGAGAACCCATCACTTGATGATCTCGCCCGCTTGCTCTCTGAACAGCAAGCATCCTTCCGACAAGAAATGGATGAGTTCCGACAGGAAATGAGGGACATCATAAAAGGAAAAGCCGCCATACCTGCACAAAGCGAGCCAAACCCGAATAATTTGAAGAGAAAGTCTGAGCAGGTACAATCTATAAAGAATACCACTCCTAGTACTTATTTGAATGACATATGTTCTATGTTTGATACTCACTTCGTGTCACTTAGGAGCGGTAGGGAACCAGTCGGCGGTGCCTCATCTGAGGGACAACACCACGAAGAATCTAGAGTTCCAGATGAGGAGGGAAGCGGTGCTGATATCGCTAACAACAACAATGATGATGACGGTGGTGCTAATGCCACTAAGGATGATGATCCAGACGACAGTGCTGAGGCCGTTGTAGAACCAGAGGCAGACGGTGGTGCTGAAGCCACCATTTTTGATGCAGAACCAGAGCGCGGTGCTGAGGCTGCGAAGGAGAATATTTTGGGTGGTGCTGATGCTCCCATTTTTAGTCCATCTATATTCCAACCTTCTGTACTACCATTTTCTGTCTCCCTGGACACTTGTCAGAACTTCGATGAGACTTAGAATTTTAAAATCAACAGCCTTCAAGTTCTACACATCATTGTCACAGTTTCGGCTCAGAAGTCATGTTAGATCAATCCTCTTCCCAAAGCACACCCTATGAACATTGAACAATCGACTCATGTGTGTGAAAGTTTTTAGCTCTTCCCATCCAGAATGCCGGACTACCATGCAAATCTCCTCTCCAGTAACTCGTCCTCGGGGAGTCAGGTATTTCCTTTTAAAGTCTGTCGTGCTGTGTTCACAATCGAATTGGGGGAGAAGATAGAAGAAGGAGAAAAGAACTGGAGGGTGGCCAGTGTAGTCACCTCTTCTTGTGAAGCTGGCCAGTGTAGCCGAGTCTCCACCAAGATCTGTAGGTTTTCTTAAAGCTTGGACCTTTTTGGTCAGATATTTATTTGGTAGTGGCTTCTTTGTATTTGGATTTTTTGGTGGTTCTGCTTGGATCTTGTTGTGCCCCTACGGATATAGAATCTTTTTGTTTGCGTACATTTTTTTGGGGTCTTAGAAAAATTGTGCCCAACCGTCCATCCCTTTTCCGAAGCTTTATTTCAACCCGTACTCCGGTCTTTAGATTTCCACGCTACCAGAAAAGAAACTCACACAGTCTTCCAACATCCCGTCTGAGTTGAGCTAAGTGCATAGTGCGAGAGTACAAATTGATTCCCTATTCCAGAGTTATAACCAGAATGAAGAGACTAGGTTAGACACTAAGAGTCAAACGCTGCACATTATTGTGTGGAACTCAAAGAATTAAGTCATAGACCCGAAGCTTCTAAAATCCTATTTCTCGGTGAAATTCCTCTAAGAATTAGGTGGATTGAGGTCCAACTAAGCTCCATTCTTCAATTTTATTCCAGACATAGTTTAAATGTCAATACTATCCTGAAAAATGCACATGCAATGCAAGGGTTTTTTTTTTGAAAAGGAATGATGCACATGTGAAAAGAACACATTTTTTTAAAACAATTTTCTAACTTTGAACTTTTTATGGATTTTTTGGGAGGAAAAATGCAGATGCGAAAGAAAGTTTTTTTTGCAAATTTTTATAGATTTTCAGTTTTGTAGTTTTTTTAAGGAAAAAGGGTTAGTAAAATATATACAAGTATATACAAGAATTTTTTCTTTTTTTTGTGTTTGTTTTTTTGCTTGTTTTTTTTTTGTTTTGTTTGTTTTTGTTTGTGTTTTTTTATTTTTTTTGTTGATTTTTTTGATTTTTTTGTTTTTGGTTTTGGTTTTTTGTTTGTTTGTTTGTTTTTTTATGCACGTGGATTTTACAAACTATACATATAACCCCCTAAATAAACGTATTTAAAAGTACGAGTTATGTCTAAAGTATATATACAATATATACGACAAACCCCCTATACTTAGCTCGAACTATGTCCTCATAGTGATTAGAAAGCGAAAAAGGAAGACATAACTCGTGCTAAGTATAGAAAAGTGAAAAGAAAAGATAAAAAGAAGAGAAGATGGTGATCCCCCCTATACTTAGAATCAAGTAATCCTAAGTATAGTAGAGTGTACAAAAGGGGAAAACCGATGACGAGAATGTACAGACTCAAAAATAAAAAAACACGATATGAACAACATCACCCCCTATACTTAGGGTAGAGTATCCCTAAGTATAGGCAACAACAAGAGTGATGAACAAGACGAAAATGAACAACGCAGATCACTCACCCCCCTATACTTAAGATAAAGCACATCCTAAGTATAGCATATATACAAACACGGAAAAGGGGTGAATGATAAAACGGGAGAAGACGGAGTAAAACGAAAGGATATACAAGAGGAGTGGATGTACAAAGGTTAAGAAGGTCGAAAGTGAACCTTCTTGCGGGACCGCTGAGGTATGGATTTGACAAGGTGTAGGTCGATATTGGGATCATCATTAGATATGAATTGAGTAGGATCGACCAAGAATATGTCCTCAGCGGTTTTAGATTGTGCAGGCCTAAACCGATTATTGGAAGTAGTATTGTCATGTCTGGCTTGAGAAGTCTCGCAAACATCAAAGTAAAATGGCTCGAAATCATTATCCGAAAAAGTAGGATCAATATCGGTCTGGCGAGCCTCTACTAGATCATCATCTTTATCAAAAGGCCCAAATTCCTTTATAAAAGCAGTCAAATCAAATTTGGCCTGATCGGTCTCATCTGAATCAGGGTGAATAGGCACGGACTCATCAATGGAAGTATTCGAATCATGTCCATCCTGTCTAGTCTCAGGGTCTGCCTTCCGCTCTACACTTTCTATTGTGTAAATTCCGCGGATGTCATCAATGCATCGCCATATACCAGAAGAGGGAACTCCAAGGTATATGCTTTCCGAGTCTTCCTCCTTGAAGAGGAATTCCTGGGTTTCATTATCATCCAACATATAACAAGAATCTCTGATATTATCATCGATGTCAAATTCCTTGGGGTTGGCTAACACGGACGGGCTCTCATGGGATGCAGGTCTCTGGTCGGTAGTGGGTGTAGTGATCAACACATCGCTCCCTACATCAGAACGGGAGCGAATCTCTCTTGAACCATAATCAATAACGGCTCCCGCAGTGGCGAGGAAAGGCCGTCCCAGGATTATTGGAGGGTGCTCCACAGGGGCGGAGGTCTCCATGGGCATTACAACAAAATCCGAAGTAAAATCCAGGCCCTGAATAGAAATGACAGCGTTTTCTAGAATACCCTTTGGCCTCTTGATAGATCCATCAGCAAATTGAGCTATGATCCTGGTTTTATTGAGAGGCCCAAGATGAAGAGACTGTACCATAGAGAAGGGTATTACATTGATTGACGAACCGCCGTCAAGGAGAGTGTTATCACAAGAATAGTCAGATATGGAGCAACTCACAAGAGGTGTTGTCGTGTTCCCTTTCTTAAAATATGGACGGTGAGAGATGGCGTAGGCAGTGGCCATGGTCAAGATGTGACGGTCAGATCTCCTCCTTCGCTTTCTCTTCTTGTGTTGAGGAGTAGATAAATCTGTCATGGCCTGTTGAAGTGGAGCTTTAATGATCTCATGAAGGGTGGCTACCACTTCGAGTTTAGTCAACATTGTTTTGAATTTTTGGACCTCATCCATGCAAGGGAGGAGGTCGGAATCAACATTTACACGAGGATTACCAAGAGCAATCTGAATAGTGGAATCCTCGGGGTCAAGGTTGGGACATGTGATGGATGATTGTGTGGGAAAATGATTGGGCATTTGGGTCCTCTCCCCACAAAATGAATCAATAATGTGTCTCCCTGAATCTTTTTAGATTTTTAAATTTTTCTCATTTTTTTGTATTTTGGGTGATTGTAAGCTTTCATGATTATCCTCAAATAAATCCATATCCTCAAATAATGGAGCATCGTTCTGACTCGTATTTATGTTAAAGAGATTGCTAATCCTCGAATTCATATGTTCTACCATCTGATTCAGTTTTTCAAGTGTGGAAATCATGAAAGGTGACTCCAAAATCTCAGGACCGGGTGGGTTGAATGAGGGTGGATGAAAATCAAAGTCCTCCGATTCTAGTTTAAATGGATGAAAATCAAAGTCCTCCGATGCACAAAAATCAGGAGGAATGTCCTCCTGGAAAAAGGAAGGTGGATCGTCTGGAGAGTACGAGGTATCCGCGAAGATCGGATTAAAATAACTCCAGTCGGCCATCTTCGAAACAAAAGGCGGGATCGGGAGAGCACGAATGGTCAAGTCAAAAGATATAGAGAAAAAGGCGCAAATGCACAGAAGGATCTAGCAAGCACACAAGCAATCAAACACAATACAAAACCCCAGTTCACCAACTCAACTCAAAGTGAAGACCGTGAATGTTCGGTCAATTATCTTGTCTGTTTTAGAGTTAGGTGATAATCACAAAAGTTGTACAAACACTTAGGCTGAATTATGGGATTTGGGCACTAACCTTAGTGTGTACGCGAGCAAGTTAAAACGAATACAATGAGGGGGTTACTCGCCCCAAAACAATGATTTTTCTTTGTGTTGATTTTGGGGTCGAGTTTTCTTTTGCAGTCCCAGTTTTTAAGCAGTTATCAGTTGGTTAAAAGTATTTTCAAAGAATCGCCTACCGAGCGTCCAATTTCCTTTTTAATTTATGTGAGTGAAAACAAGGAAGGAGATCGGAAATGCCAATGTACGATTAAAAACAATGATGCATGCAGGGGTTAGAGATGCGTACCTTGTCCCCAGCATTCTACATGCAAGTGATCCGCACAGAATTTAAATAAACTATCCTATATGCAATGCAAGTGAACCGTCCTAGATGATAGCTTCTATTAACGAGCAAGAACAAGTTAATTTGACTAAGGCCAAATTACGCTCTACTCTATAGGCACAGAAATATCTTGTTTAGGGTGTTTGGACCTAATTAATTACCTGGCTCAAGCAAATTAACTAAAGCAATCAATAGATGGCTCACGAAATCCGTAGAAAATAAAGAAAAATAAAGACGATGAAAACAAAACCGGTGAGGTCCCCCAAGTGCACCGGCACTTAGCGAAATAGACCCCACAACAAATGAATGTCCTGTTACAAAGTTTAAATGGAAAAGAATCTCTCTCTCTCTCTCTCGTTTTTTTAAAAAAAATTTCTCTTTTTTTCACTTCTTATTCTCTTCTTCTCACGCTATCCCGCGGCTTGGTGAAGAATCAAGCCGCCTCCATGTCGCTTGGGTGCTTTTGGCTCTCCTAGGATCGCCTCCTTCGCTCCGCGGGCCCTCGCAAGAAAAATGGAAGAAAATGTGTAAGAAATACAATTATCAAATATGAGAAAAAGAATGAAATGAAATGAATGCAGTGATATGACCAATGAAGAGAATGGAAATATTTACAACCAAGAATAGCAGGTCAAAAGAGAAACCTAACTACCCTCGCCGTGCCTCCCCGGCAACGGCGCCATTTTGTTGAGCGCGAAATTCGAGGGATGGAAATTATTAATGATAAAAAAGTCGATCGGTCGTTACTTTTATCCCCAAAATCCCACATCAACAAAAGATTATTTTTTTTTTAATTTTTTGCTACTTATTAACCTGTATAGCGGACAGGGTCGAACTCAGGGAGGCTATAATTCCCGAGGGTTATTCAAGTAATTGGAAACTAATTAAAAGAAAACATGAATCTCAAAGGACAACTATCCTTGATTTTTGTGATTTTTTATCTTTTTAATATTTTTATTATTTTTTTATTTCTAGTTTTTTGTATTTTTTTATTTTCAAATTTTTAGTGATTTTTATTTTGTAATTTTTTAATTTTCAAAAATAACACGAAGCAATATAAACAAGATCAAGAATATGCACACCAACAGTTTTTGCAATTTTTCAATTAGTAAAAAATAATCAGAAAAATCTAAAGAAAATGTTTTTTGGTTTTAACAGTTTTAAAAGTTTTTGAGAATTTTTGTAGATTTTTCGGATGTTTTTGTATTTTTCTAAAAATCAAACAGAGAGAAAAAAAGAAAATGTGTACAACCTGGAGTAATTTGCAATTTAAAAATCCTTTAAATATCCAAAATTCCTGGAAATTATTTCTAAAACAAACTAGAAATAAATATCTACTGATAGGAACTGAAAACACAATTTTTCGATTTTTGTAGAATTTTTTATGATTTTTAGAAGATTTTTGATGTTTTCATTTTTTTTGAGTTTTATAAATGATCAATGCGTGAAAATTAGTCAGAAATTAAAAGACAACGAAATACAACTACTCTATTTTTTTGGAATTTTTGGAATAATATTTGAATATTTATGAATTTTGGAATTTCAATAAGATAAAAGACACTGTTTTTGAATTTTAAATAATGATAAATGAGGGCAAAATGCAACAAAAAAATTTATGCTAGATGGATATGATCATCAGGAGCATATCACAAATTTTGCAAAATTTTTGGATCATGAATAACATTTATTTCAACGAAAACACAAAGCAAATTCAAGTTCTGCAGTTCAGGGACTAGTTTGCAAAGATTCAATGTTTCTATATTAAATAATAATAAGAATAAACTGAGAAGGGAATTTGTAAATTACCCAAGTTGCATGTGCCCAGCACGTGCTAAGCTCTAAGTGCAGGGATGATTTCGCAATGTTGAGAACTTCCAGGGATTTGCATGCAATTTTCCCGAATAAACTAATGATCTGACGGGGATGCTTTTGTAATTTCAGAAACTTCGGGGCTAAACTTGAAATTTGTCTAAATAATAGTTTTTTAATCAAAAGCCACAAGGAAGCCCTAGGCTTTCCTTCGTTCTTGCAAAAGGGGAGCCAAAGGGGGACGCCGCCCCTTGCTTCTTCTCCACGCAAGGGCGGCGGCGATGGAGGACACGGGCTGGTGGGTGGCGAGATGCTCGAAGGCAGATGCGGGCGGCTGATGGCAGCGGACCACCACGCAGAGATGCGCGAGGCGGCCGACATCGAGCTTCTGTGCGAGGCGAGAGGAGGCCGCTCGCTGGGCGCGGCTCGCGCGCGAGGGGTGCGTGGCTGGAGCGGTGGTTGACGCGCGGTCGACGCTGGTTGGTGGAGTTCGACACCGCTTCGCGGCGTTGGAAGCGGAGAGGTGCAGGACCGGAGGTGGAGCGGCCCAGGGCGGTGGCGCGTTGGCGGGTCGCCCAGAGGTCGGCCGAGTTGGCGGTGGGCGGCTGTGCTGCGCGCGCGTGTGGCCGCGTGTGGCTGCGCAACTCGATGGAAGGGGGGGGCTGCCGATGGCGGACGGTGCTGGTTCGCGAGGGCAGAGGATGCTGTGGGCGGTGGCCTGGCTTGCTGCGTGGCCGCTGAAGACGAAAGGCGACGGTGGCTGTGGCGATTTCTTTTATTATTTTTTTATCTTTTTAATTTTTTTGTAATTTTATTTTGTTATGTAAACAGAAAACAAAAATGAATAAAAATTTTTTTTTTATTTTTTTTTGTAAATCCGAAAATAAGAAAAGAAAGGATAAAGAAAGTTTTTTCTATTTTTCCTATTTTTTTATTTTTTATAATGTTTCCCTACAAAACAAACGTTAGATAAATGGATTTTTTTATTTTTTTATTTATCTTGCAAAACAAATGTTAGAGAGCAACAAAAAACAAAAATTTTTATTAATTTTTTTATTTATTTACAAATCGAAAAAATGAACGAGGATTCGGCGAAAGTAGAGGATTCGAATCCGATCTCCGGCCACCGTACGTAGTCGGAGTTGAGAGATCGTGGATGGTAGAAATAGAACGCGTGGAGATCGAGAAAGTGAGATGAAAAATCGAGTCGGTGGCGGATCAAATTGAGATGGATTTTTTTAAGATCTAGAGAAATAAAAATGACAACGAGATAAAAAAATACGATGAACTAAACTACGATTAAACTAAGATAAAAGTACGAAGAAAAATATGGATCTCACCTTAGGTGCGGAAAATAGACCGTGATCGCCTTGACAAGGCCGACTCGCTGTCACCGGACGGCTCGGAGGCTAGGCAACTTCCTCGATGAAATTTCTCTCGGTGATCGGGCTCCTCTCTCTAAAGATTGATCAAGTTGGGATGAGGGAGAAGGAGCCATATAAATAGAAGGGATATTTACACCCATAACCCTGAGTAATATGGTAATTACCCCAGGAACCCTTCGTAATAGCGAATTACGCTAAAACCCCCGAGTAATGCTTAACTCTTGCATAGCATAACCTTGTGTTAGTGGACGTTTCTTTTTGCTGGACGGCCGTTAGTTGATGGACGAAAATGCCCTCAGGTTTGAGGGGCTCCAACGGCTAGAAATAGATCCGTCGGGTGTCTCCCCTCCAATGCAAAAACCTATAAAATGTCTTGTAGAGGCCCCATAGAAATATTATTTTTGAGGAAGGTTGCTGGTAAATCCACAACAGAAGGTGCGAATATTTTTTTCGTTATGTTGCAAGAAGTCAATTTTTTTGTGTCTACAAGTTATTGTTTGAAGATGTCTACGTTAATTGCAGAAAATGCGGTCGCGTTCCTTTGAATCATCATCTAGTATGCGTTGCGTTTGCGGCATCGAGGCTGTTTTGAAGACCTCCACCAAACCATGGAGCAAAGGAGCACGATTCTACACATGCGCCTTGAAGACTTGCGATTTCTTTCTTTGGATGGATGAACCATGCAGCAAAGAACCACAATCTTTCGGCACTATGAAGAAGCCTCCATCAACAAATGCGAATGTTAAGCTAGTATTGAAGAAGCTTTCAGCAATATTGATATGGCTGAAAGCAATATTGATATGTTTGCTATTCATATCCATGTTAATCACATACATTGCTTTCAAATAATATTTCGCAACAAAAAAGAAATCTCATGTATACATGACAAAATGGCGATTGCTCATGCAAGTATCCAAAAACAATTACATAGCACATGTAAGGATTGTTCGTCTAAATATACAAAAACCGACAGCCAGACAATCTAGCACATAATACTTAAAGGATTGTCCCATCCAAAAAATATACATATAAGAAGTTTCTTGTGCATAAAAAAACACCCATCCAGAAGTTCACATCTCAAATTCTGTATTAGCTGAGCTTCTCTTGTCCATGTAGTAGATCCATGAGCTCAAAAGGTCTCCAAAAAAACTTCCATTTCCCCTTTCTGCACATTTCCTGCAATGAGAAATAACGATTACATTGAACATTGTTACAACAAAGATTTAATGATGATGAGAAGTGATGCACCTATGGATCCATCGAAAGTGGAGGTCCATCTGGAAATGCTTCGAAATTTCTTGTTCTTTTTCGTCCACGCCCCCTTCTTTGTAGGCCTTCGCCCCTTCTTCCTCTTGTCCAAGAACCTCTTGACGTGCACCCAATTCCACTAGGAAAATACAGATGTTTTAGGTTTACGATGTTTCACAAATAAAGATCTAATGTAGATAAAATGCAAGACAGTCGAAACTAATACCTTCTGTTGGCCAATGAATTTTGATTGCTTGTTGAAGCTTGCGTTGAGGGGCCTAGTGGTATCTCTTGGTTAGCTCGTACGAGAGACGATGGTGCATTGAGTGGTTCTTTGCAGGTGCGGGCTTGGTGCCCGAACTTGCTACACCTGCTGCATTTATGCCTTGATTTGCCATCATTCTCGTCCCTCGGCCGAATGCGATTCTTTCGCGGACGTCCTGGTGGCCTTGTGGTGTGAGGCGGTTGCACCTTGAATGGCAGATTGACCATCAACCACTGCGTCTTGTCGGGCATTGGGGCTATGCATGCACAAGTGTAGGCTTTCCTATAACGATCAACCTTGTAGTAATCAACGACGTAGTTCTCCCACTGCACTCCTCTGATGGTTCCCAACGCGGCTGCTGCATGTGTGCATGGAAGCCCACACAGTTGCCATCTTCGACACGAGCATTCGCGGGCTAGAAGGTTTAAAACATACCTCCCAGAAGGAGTTTCTACTTCCACATTGCTGTCATCAGCTCTTTTAACAATGAATCCCTTCAAGTCCCATGTGATGCCTCTCACGTAAGACAAGGCTGATGGTACAACTTTTTCTTTCCAATTATTCGACCGTCGAAGTCTCTCATCCATCGTTGTCATCAACTTTTGCCTTATCCAATCAATAAGCTCACAAATGGGTATATTTCGCACTGGTGATATCCATGCGTTGAATGATTCACTCAAATTATTTGTGACATAATGGCACTTCGCCGAGTCACCAAATTGATGACGGCTCCACTTCTCCTGTACATTTGCCAACCAGTGGTATGCACCCATGCTATGTTTTTGAATCTCAGATATCCAGTGAGTATAGTGCTTGTTATCGAATGCCCTTGCAGCAGACCAAACCATGATCTCTAATTCTTCGCCAGGGAATTTTTGCTTGAAGTTTTTATACAGGTGTCGCATACATGTCCTGTGCTCTGCTTGGGGGAATAGGGTCTTCACCGCCAACTCGAGACCCTTCTGTGCATCTGATATGAAAGTCAACCCAGCACCATTGCCAAACTCGATAGCATGGTTCAAATGAGTCATGAACCAATTCCACGTGGCATTGGATTCGCTTTCTACAACTGCGAAAGCCATAGGGAATAATGCATTGCATCCATCTAATGCTGTCGCTGAGAGTAGTGTTCCTAGGTATTTCCCCTTCAGGTGGCACCCATCCAGACCTATGAAAGGTCTACATCCTTGAATAAAACCTTCCCTTTGTGTTTTCAACGATATGAAAACACGTAGAAACGAATCGTCCTTCTCAGTTTCGTAGTGAATTACACTTGGAGGATTACGATTCTTCAGTTCATAAATGAGAGATGGAAGTCTCTCATATGACTCCTCAACTTTTCCTCAGATCTTATCTAGGGAAATCCTTCTTCCCCTCCATATCCTCATGTAAGGTAAACATACTTGGAATTGCTCGGCTAGTCGTCGAGATATGGCGTTGACAGTCATTTCTGGGTTGTCTTTGATCCATGGATCAATGTGCTTAGCAATCCACTCTTGTGAAGCCAATGAATTGCCAATCCTACTGATAGATGAACAATTGTGCTCGCCATGTAGAGTCCTGACTTGGAATCGCATGCTATCTTGGAGTCTAGAAGCATGGATTCACCATTTAAAATCTTCTCCCCTGCATATGGCTGTCACCCGTACTGCCTCACTCTTTATAAATCTCACATCAAATTCATGCCTCAGACAATAAGTGCTTAATGCATGTTTAAATTCATCGTGTCCATCGAACTCGGATCCAACTGCAATGTCCGGAATCTCCATGTCGTTGGTGGATATTCGACCTTCGAAGTCCTCAACATCCTCTAAATCTGAATCTAAGAGATAGTGGTAGCTATTCTCGGACTCAAGACCACTGAGATCATCATCACTGGTACTTGAGCTATCAACAACAAAATCAGAATCTTCTGATTCGCTTACATCGATACATAGGGTTTGGGAGCACAATACTCTCTTCGATCTCATTATACGCGAATGCTGAGAACTGATCATCTGTGCCTCCATGGTATTGGGACTAATGGGTGCCCTTGATTCATCCTCTCTTGATTCATCCCCAAGTGAATCCACTGGCTCTCCAAATAGGGGATCATCATCCATCTCCACTGCCTCATTCGGGTCAATGTCCATTTGCACAACTTCATCCTCCAAATCCATGGCTTCAGTAGTAAATCCCTCCACTCCATCCCCTTGCGCACATTCGGTAAGAGCAATGCAATGAATTGACTCCAAGGATTCATGCGTAACCGATCCCAACCCTTGCAAAGCCTCCACTGCCTCATTCACATCAGTCCCTAAGGACGTGGGAGTTGGATCTGGGCCTGCATTCGCATCCGCTTCCGCTTCCTCGGCATCAAGTGCTTCTGCATCTTGATCAAACTCCACCACCAACTCAACTTGAGTCCCATCTTGGTGCAGGTGAAACATTTCCATCATCTTCTTCTCATCAGATAACTTCGCATACCTAACGAAGACAAAATGCGAGTATAGTTCCTATACCTAAATAATAAGCGAGTACGCCAAAAACATTTCACACCATGAGATAATTTCATACCTGGATGGATGGGAATTAGGAATTTTGTAGCTCATCCGCAACGAATCCTTTGGTTGCCATGGAACAACTTCTGCGATGTCATCCAAGATGTCGAACCAACACGTGTAATCTGGGTCTGTCCCTATGACGACTTGCTGTCCCAACAAGTACCTATCGCCACCACGACCTCGCACCTTCTTGAAGTATCCCCCATACCGGACGCAAATGCTAAGGACCCCATCGCGGCCTTCGAACCAACCAATGCCCTAAGGTACATGCAGGTTTCTTTCTCATGTACTCAGTTGGATTTTAAGAAGAATTTCAGAGGCGAAGACGATGGGGGAGGACATAACGTTGCCTTTCGAGGTGCTTCTGGTTGCTTGGTGTAGGAGGAAGCGTGTCGTCGGCGACTGATGGGGGGCTCCTCTTCTTCCGCGACTTGGAGAAGATGACGAAGACGATGATCCGAAGGCGGGAACGATCGTTGAGGATGTCGAGGGCGGGCGGGAAGAGGGCAAAAACATCTACCTCGTCACCCATGCACTATTCATCGATTCGACTTCCGCATCCATCTACACCATACACGTGGCGGCAACAAACCCCATCCATGTGATCTCCACCTCGTAACTCGGTGGTGGTAGGTGGTAACCCAACCGTGGTTACCCCTAACGTCCCAGCGTAACGGAGGGTTACGTACGTAATCGTTAAGCATTACTCGGGGGTTTTAGCGTAATTCGCTATTACGCAGGGTTCCTGGGGTAATTACCATATTACTCAGGGCTATGGGTGTAAATATCCCTAAATAGAAAAGGGATGAAATTTGAATTTTGAATTTTTGAATAAAGAGATAAGGGAGATGAAAATTAAAATGAATTTTGAAATTTTTTTGGTGGAAGGGAGATGAAATTTGAAATGAAAATAAAAGAGAGATAAAACTAATTACAAAATTATCTATTTTTTTAAATTTTCATCATTTATTTAATTTGAATTAAAAATGTTATTTTTTTATTTTTTATGAAGGTTAATTAAAAATAGCAACTATATACATATAATACATACATACATGACATTATACACAAGGGTAAATGACGAAATTAGCCCCCCTTTTTTGTTTTTTAAAGAATTTTTATTTTTTTTTATTTTTATTTTTGAAAAAAAAGTGAGATTAATTTACAATATATACAAATATAATATGCACAAAATACATGGGAACCCCAGAAAACTGACTTTTCAACCGTAACTCCAAAAATTATGAAAATACAGCCATTTTAAAGATAATTTAATTTCGAGTCCAATGGAACTGAGATTGATTCAATTTGAGCTCATATGGAGCTGGAATTGGTCTTTCAATTAGTGCTTAGTGGCCTTTTCCAAGTGTGGCTACTTTTATTCTGTACAAGATTTAATTGTGCAATCAATTTTAGTAATTAGAAAACATTTTTATTTACAACTTTGGTTTTGAATGTTATTTGATTTGAGGTCAATTAAGGTACAAATAAATTAGTGTCAGTTTATACAGATATATACAAAATAAGTGAGAACACATTTTTTTGTATTTTCTGGTTAAGGACCCTATCTCCCCCTACTTTCTTCCTGGTCGATCAGGTCATGTGTTGACCTTCTCTCAGGGTTCAGGTCAGCCTGTATACAGTCTTCTTTTTTTATTTTCTTTATTTTTTTTTTGTTTTCTTTTATTTATTTTTCCTTTCTTTCTTTATTTATTTTAGGTTAAAATTAGTAAGGAATGTACACTATTTACACAGATGCAAGTTAGTAAGAATATGGAGTTAGCGTTATATGCATGTGTTTTATAAGGGATTTTAAGCTAAAATAAATGAATAAAGATGACGAATCGTAGATTCATCAACACTACAAAAAAGAACAAAAAATGAGTAAAGGAAAGGTTTCTCCATCAATTCCGAGTCCATGTGTATTGAATGATGACGTTTGCATGGATTTCAGTCCTTCATAGGGCCAAAAACCTTCCCCTAGCCCTCTTTCTGAGGAGGGCCCATCCATCCCCTTCCCTCAAGCACTTCGTTCAGCGAAGGGGAATAAAATAGAAAATCCCAAAAAGAAGGACCAGTTAGAGTTCAACCAACAGATCATAGACAGATTTCAGATATAGCTGACTCTACAAGAGGCACTATAGCACATCCCCCTTTTCCAAAAGAACCTGAGAGAAAAGACCACCGTACGCAGGAGGAGGCAGAACACTAGAGGAGAAATCAATGTGCTGACACGTGCCACATGTTGTGCCATTCAGAACCAGCTGCCAACCAAAAGACCTGATGCAGGAGCTCCATATGTTAGATGTCCGATTAGTGAGCAGCCATTCGATCGTAGTCTATTAGAGAATGGCTCTTCTATCAACCTCCTTCCGGCAGCCTTACTCGACCGATTCGAGTTCGACCCACTCCATCGGAGTCGGACAGTCCTTCAGTTTGCTGATAGGTTTATCAAGAGGTCGAAGGGGTTGTTGAGAGACATGGTCGTCACCATCCAGGTCCTGAAATTCCCCGTGGACTTTGTTGTATTAGACATGGAGATCCCTAAATCGGTGACCGATACCCCCATCATACTAGGACACCCATTCTTGGCCACAGCCAAGGCGGTGACCGACCATGATAGTGGGAATGTGTACTTTTGCGTAGAGGGCGAGAGTATACAAATAGAGACGATTGACGAAACCCGAGTGAGAGATTCAGCCTGTTCAGAACCATGCAGTGACACAATGCAAATGACAGATGCTGAGTTAGACGTCCACCAGGAGTGTGATTTTGTGATGACCGATGATGAAGCAGTTTGGGAAGAACCGGAAGCATGAGCCCTTGCCTTATCTACAGACTCAGAGTACATACCTTTTATTGCAGACGAGAGTTCGGAGAGCAGACCCTTGGCAGAGGACACCATATAGGATGACAATTGTGTGATGAGTGGAGATACTGATGTTTGTTCAGATTCAGATCCCTCGGAGGCAGACCTTGATTGGAAGGATTTCTAGGCATATTTGCCATTTCTGTTTCTCGATGAGCCGACAGAGAGGACGGAGAGCGAGCCAACACAGATGATAGACACACCAACATGGTTCCCTTCGTCAGAATTACATATACAGCAAGAGTTCTCACATGCAGACCTGGTTGCTTTTACACAGACATATCAGAAGCTAGATTTGTCAGCTCCCACCAAGCCAGAATTGAAGCCTTTACCGTAGTCGCTCAAGTGTAGATTCCTTGCGGGTGAACAAGATATGCTCCCAGTCATTATCTCAGCAGATTTGACTGGAGAACAAGAATCTTGTTTGATGGAGGTTCTTGAACGCAACTGCAAGGCAATAGGATGGAGTGTGGCTGATCTCAAGGGGATAAGTCCGGCCCTGTGCTCCCATCGTATCTACCTCGAAGAGGACGCTAAGCCATCGCGTGAGTTCTAACGACGGCTGAACCCAAACCTTCGAGATGTAGTAATGAAGGAAATATCTAAATGGTGGAGCGCCGATTTTATCTACCCCATCTCCGACTCCAAGTGGGTTAGTCCTTTACATGTGATACCCAAGAAGACGGGTGTCACTATAGTTGTGAATGAGTCTGGAGAGGAGATCACCACCCGGATACCCACTTCTTAAAGGGTCTGTGTGGACTACAGACAATTGAATGAGGCCACCAAGAATGATCATTTCCCACTGCCATTTATTGATCAGATTATCGAGAGGCTAGATGGGAAGAGTCATTACTGTTTTCTTGACGGGTATTCCGGATACAATCAAGTGGCTATTGCACCCGAAGACTAGGATAAAACGACGTTCACCTGTCCATTTGGGACATATGCTTTCAGACGGATGCCCTTTGGTCTATGTAACGCTCCGGCGACATTCCAAAGGTGCATGTTGTCCATCTTTTTGGACATGATAGGTGACTGTTTGGAGGTCTTCATGGACGATTTCGCGGTCTACGACGACGTGTTTGATGGTTGTCTTGACTGCCTAAACCGAGTACTTCAGTGCTACATAGAGGTAAACCTTTACTATCTTGGGAGAAGAGTCACTTTATGGTTACTCAGGGGACGGTCCTTGGTCACATCATCTCCAATAGGGGCATGGAGATTGATCTAGCCATGGTGCATATCATTAGAAAACTCAATCCACCGTCCAATTTGAGACAGTTGTGGTCTTTTTTTGGGCATGTTGGTTTCTACCGACGGTTCATTCAGGACTTCAGTCGAATTGCCCGATCGCTTACAGATTTATTGACTAAAGACACCGAGTTCCTTGTAGATGATAAGTGTCTTAAGTCCTTCGAGACTCTCAAGAATTTAGTTGTCGAGGCTCCTGTCCTTCAACCACACGATTGGTCTCTCCCATTTGAGATCATGACGGATGCTTCTGATTTTGCCATTGGGGCTGTGCTTGGACAGAGGAGCGATGGAATACCCTATGCCATACACTACGCTAGCCGGATGTTGGATGCATCTCGAAGGAACTATACAGTGACTGAGAAAGAGATGCTAGGGGTAGTCTTTGCTTTGGATAAGTACATATCTTACATTCTTGGATCTAGAGTGATAATTTTTACAGATCACACTACCATTCGGTACTTGATGTCGAAGAAGGATGCCAAAGCCAGATTGACCAGATGGATCCTTCTCCTCTAAGAATTTGATATTGAGATTAAGGATAAATCTGGAGTTAAGAATGTTGTGGTAGATCACCTCTCCCGCCTAGAGAACCTTAAGGAATCTGAGACCATAGCACCTATTACTGAGACTTTTTCAGATGAGGCGATCCTTGCTATCACCTCTCTTCCATGGTATGCCGACATTGTGAATTACCTTGTTGCCAAATCTATTCCACAAGGTTGGCCCATACAGCGGCTTGAGACCTTCCTTGCGAAGGCAAAGTCGTACCATTGGAAGGACCCCATCCTTTATCATGAAGGAGGGGACAACATCTGGAGACGGTGCATTCCTCAAGATGAGAAACATAGCGTCCTCACCTACTACCACAAGCTTGAGGCAGGAGGACATCATTCTAGGAGATGGACAACATAGAAGGTGCTCCAATCCGGCCTTTGATGGCCTACCCTTTTCAAGGATTCTGATGAGTTCGTGAGAAGGTGTACTGATTGTCAGAAGATGGGTACTTGCGGACAGAGAGACATGATGCCCATGCATCCCATTCACTTTTGTGAGGTTTTTGACGCATGGGGGATTGATTTCATGGGCCCATTTCCTAAAAGTCAGGGGTTTTAGTACATTCCTCTCGCTGTGGATTATGTGAGTCGTTGGGTTGAGGCCATCCCCGCCCGAGCCGCAGATGCTAAAACCGTATGTCGTTTCTTGAGGAAAAATATTATTTCACGGTTCGGGGTACCTAGAGTCTTGATTTCAGATGGGGGGGTCTCACTTTATTAATGACAAGGTAAAGGCCCTTGCAGACGAGTTCAATATTGACCATCGTGTTGCCACACCATATCACCCTCAGACTAATGGTCTTGCTGAAGTATCGAATAGGGAGATTAAAACAATTCTACAGAAGGTAGTCCGCCCAGACCGAAAGGATTGGTCACAGCTTTTGGACTCGGTCTTGTGGGCCTATCGGACGTCCTTCAAGACACCATTAGGGACATCTCCCTTTTGTCTCGTCTATGGCAAGCCATGCCATTTACCAGTGGAGATAAAGAATAAGTCACTTTGGGCAGTTACAGAGCTATTGTTGGATCCCAAGAGTGTAGGAGAACAGAGGAAAGCAGAGTTGGCAGCCCTGGAAGAACTAAGAGATACAACATTCTCAAGTGGCCTACAGTATAAGGAGAAAATGAAAGTATGACAGAGATTCCCGAATCAACCATAAATAATTTGAGCCAGATCAACAAGTATGGTTATTTGATGCTAGGTTAAAATTATTCCCAGGGAAACTACAAAGTAAATGGAAAGGATCATATGTGGTCCGGAAGGTACATGATAATGGTAGCATTGATATATCCGAACCTTCATCATCTTCCACTTTTAGAGTCAATGGTCAGCGCTTGAAACCATATCTAGATCATGACCCGCCGACCGTTGATGTTGCCCCGATTCATCTGGTATGAGACGTGCCCTTGGACTGACAACTTATGAGCCTCGTACATGATTATCACTTCTATCTTCCTCTATATAGATCTATTTGTCTATATCATTTATTCATTCTTTCATTATGTCTGTCACCCCATCTTCATCCTATGATTTTGCTGTACTTAGGACACGCCTTGTCCTAAGTATAGGGGGGTGCACACACTGAGCTGTGATCTATTTGTTCTGTTTTCTTCTTTTCTTCTTTTCTTTTTCTATCTTCTTTATTCGTTGATCCTCTCCATTATCTCCTCTTCTTGTCTATACTTAGGGATATCTTACCCTAAGTATAGGGGGAGACAATCGGAGTACGATTTGTTCATTCCCACCCTTGACCCTCCCTGCGTTGTGTACAGTCTGCTGTACTTAGGATTCTTTGATCCTAAGTATAGGGGGAATGGTCAACTTCTCATTCGTTAATTCCTTCCTGTATTTATTTATTTATTCATTCTTTAGACTTGTCTATACTCAGTACGAGTTATGTCTTCTCTTTCCTATCCGATCTATGAGGACATAGCTCAAGCTAAGTATAGGGGGGTCGTATATACTCCATATATACTTTAGCCATAACTTGTACTTTCAAATTTTTACTAATAAATATGGCTAATTATACTTAAAATTCATTAAAAACCTTAATAAAAAGATGTTTATATTCCTTAAATTCTTTTTGTATTTACTGATTAATAAATCAGGTGGAAATATTTTCTGCAAAATGTTTGAAAAATAGTTTGAGAATTTTTGTGAAAATCTTTTGAAAACTATTTAGGAAATATTTTGTTACATGTTTTCAACCTTTGTAAAAACATTTTGTTTTGTAAAGTTTATTTTCTTTGTGTGAAATAAAATGTTTGAAAAATGATTTGCAAATGGTTTGAAAAATGGTTGCAAAAATATGTGAAAAAATCTATCTATATTGTTTGAAAACCTTTGCAAAATGATTTTCAAATGTGTGTACATGTTTGTAAAATTGTTTGTAAAAATTATTTTGGGACTATAGTTTTTCAAAATTGTTTGTAAAAACCTTTTCAAATAAGTTTGAGGAATACATACATCACACCAGAATTCATTATGTATATACCTATAAAATTGATCACTTACCCTGTAAATTCTTAAAATCTACTTCTTATATATAAGATGCATCCTCATGTAAATATTTGTACCTAGTTTTTACCCAAGATTTTTGTTTTTAAAAATCCCAAAAACATTTGCAAAATTAAAATACCAAAAATATTTGAAAAATCTTTTTGAAAAATACAAAAAAGCATACGCATCATCATCCTTTCAAAAATCCATAAAAAGTTCAAAATCTTGAAAATTGCATCAGAAAAATATTTTCTGCATTCTGCATAGCATTCGCATAGCATGAGCATTTTTCGGATTAAGTTTGATGGTTGAACAAGTCTAAGTAAAATCCGGAGATTGGAGCTTGATTGGACCTTAAAATCTACCTAATAACAGGAACCTTATAGGAACTGGGTTTGAGGTACTTCAGGTCTAGTTGACTTAATTCTTTGAGGATCACGTGACTTGGTTCAATGGATTCTTGCCTGCCTAAGTAGAGTATTTCGGAACACATGCACGACTCTTGTTGATAAGGACCTAACTTGGACACCTGCACCTTTCACATGGATCAACTCAGTTGGAGTGGTGAGGGGGTTGGATTTGCCGGTATGAGAAACATACAAGTGGAAACACTTCTCCTCCTCTAGGGGAGCACCCCAACCCTTCCAGTGGTGAGGAATTCTAAAGACAGGAGAGTGTGGGTTACAATAAAGCTTCAAAAGAGGGATAGTCTACTGACTCAAGAGGAAAAACTCCCTATGTAAATGCTGTTGTATATAGTATTCAAAAAAAAGGACAGGCATGTACAAAAATAAAATGCCTGCAAAGTATGTGAATATGTTGTATAGCCAATAAGCAAGCTTGAGTTCCAAAGTCATATCATGTGAGCCTGCAGCTGGATGACTTGACTACACTGGTCTTGCATCCTAGGATAGGTAGCTACACTGGCTACCATCCATTCTTCTCTTCACCCCCTCCTTTTGAGCTGGTTGTCACTTGAACTTAGAAGGGAATACCCCGCTCCTCGAGGAAGGAGTTATTGGATTGGGGAATCATTGGGTTGTCGTACTGGAGAAGTCAGTCTCTTTGTCTTTCTAGTTGGGGAGAGCCACAGTCACTCACATTGTACGAGTCAGATTCATAGTCGTACGGGTTTGCGTATGAGTTGAGATATTTCTGATCTGGCTATTGAGGAGATTTGGGCAGAGTTTTGGGATTCTCAGGGACTGTTGGATTTCAAATCCGGTTCTCATTAAGGTTCCGCCTGCACTAAAATTCCAAAGGTCCGACTTAAGCTCCAAACTTTGATTTTGTGAAGACAAGTTTGATCATTAAACTAAATCCACTTTCTTCTTTTTTCTTTTCTTTATTTTTTTCTGCACTTATTGCATAAGTGTTTACTAGGGACTAGCAAAGGCAAAGTATAGGGGGATTATGAATCCACATTTCATCATCTTTATTCTATCATTTTGGCCTCAAAAACCCTGGCAAATGCATGTAAATACCCTTAATTCATACATTTTAGCATCCGTGCATGTGCATGTAAATAGTGTATAAAATACTGTTTTAAAGCCAAAATAATAGAATAAAGAAAAGAAAAGAAAAAGAATAAAATATTGTAAATATTTTATGACCCAAAACCCCAAGACCTAGGCATCTCGATGAATAGGTCGACAAGGAATAAAGTAGGGGGAGATAAGGGCCAGAATACAATAAAATTCCCTTTAATTTTATTTATTCTTTATGCATTTTGGGACCTATTTTTTGTTTCACTTTTTATACCTTGAATAAAGAAAATTTGTACATGAAAGTTGTAGGTAATTAAATAAATAAAAATACAAAATTGATTTCACCAAAAAATAATGTATAGAAAAAAAGTTATGGTCTGAATAAAATTCCAGAATCCCAACTTCCCAGACCTGTATCTCCCTAATAAAAACTCAAAATGCATCAAACTCACCTTTAATTTATATAATTTTAAATAATCTATTTAATGAAGGTGGTTCGTATTTGGCGGAGCTATGGTTTGAAAGTTGAGTTTTGGAACCCTATTGTATACTTGTACAGATTAAAATATTCATTTTATTATTTATTGTTTCATAATTTTATATTTTTATAATTTCGTAAATATTATTTATAATAATTGTATATATTACAATCAAAATAAAAGCTCAAAGAAAACACAAAATAAAATACTTGTGTAAATAGCATACTTAGGTATAATACCTAAACATATATCTATAAAATTACTATTTATATTTTATTAAGTATATAAAATACATCAGAAAAATCAAATAAAAATATATTTAAGTGTATAAAAATATTCTATAAATTTATAAAATAATAAACAAAAATAAATAAAGTAAATACACAAAATAAAAATAAAATGATAAAATATATAGATATATGTACCTATATAGGTCATAAAAGGTAACTTATAATTATATACCTCATAAAAATAAATAAAATCACCATAATTTTTTTATAAAATAAGGAAGATTTTTCATTTTATAACCTAAAACAAATAAAATCATTTACTATTTTATTTTGATTTTACAAATAATTTTCGACTGGAATTTCCTGGTTGGTCCACGTGGACCAACCAGGTGCGGTCAAGTGTTGACCTCAGTCAACTCCCTGGTCAAGGCCTGCCAGCCTTCTGATAGCGTGATTTCTTCCCGATTTCGCCCAATTTTCGAGCCAAATCCCTTCGTCCTCTTCCCTCGATTCCTTCTTGGGAATTCTTCCCCGATCATCATTGAGCCACGCCATGCATCCAGATCACGCCATATCCTCATCATGCGCGCGTGCTCTTGCTCCAAAAGTCACGCCACCACCTTGTACATAATCGACCCGCCACCTTCGAGCTCCAGTTTGAACCCTTTTTGGCTAGCAATCCTCCTCCCTTTGGCGTGCTTCGTGTTGCTGGAGGTGACAGCTCCGCAACCATACCTTCATGTGAGTCGAGGAGGCATTGAAGCGGCTCCACCATCTCCGCCGACCACCGGCGTCGAGGTACCCTTCCTCTGGTCTCCGGTCATTGAGGTATCCCCCTTCTCCCCCTCCTTCTTGCTTCATTTTATTTCCTGTAGGCGTAGGAGTAGATTAGACCACTTAGATCCCCTTTCCGTTCGCTGAATCACCCAATCACACCCCTCGCCGGAGCGCACCTCCGACCGAACATCCAAGTTGCCGCTCCGCCTTCATCCGACCACCATTCCACCTCCGCGGGGTCCAGGCATTTTGCCCCGGTCCCCTTCACCCCTTTTTGTAGGTCAAAGCACAGTCAAAGCACCTGGGGAACATTTTGCGTAGTTCGCCGGAGCTATCTGGAGCTCCAAGCTCCGCCGCCTTCGCGCCAGCGCCACAACGCTCCTCCGACGAACCTGGGTACTCCAGCACGTAGAGCGACCTTCCAGGAGAACGCCCGACCGTTTCACTCGCTTTTAGACCACCGGAGGCCCGAGATCTAGCTTGGGGAAGTTCGCCTCGTCGGCGTTCTTCCCTGTTCTTCTCTCTGGCCTCTCCGCCGTCCGATCAGGCCTTCGCTCCAGACTTCACGACAGCCATTGGATCTTCACGCACTGCCACTATTCAATCAAGCCCGGAGGATCTAATCACAACCGTCAATCGCCGGACCGTCATCGCGTGTTGTGCGCTTGCCACGTGGATAAGTGAGCGGCTCTCCGCCTTTCGATCGCGCACACGTTGGGTATTTTGCACTTTTGACCCAACCATTTTGTTTATTTCGTTTTAGTCCATAAACTTTCATTTGTAGTTTATATATTTCTGTAATATTTGCATTTAGGCCCCTGTACTTTTAATATTTGCATTTAGGTCCTATCTTCGTTACCTCACGTGACCCGTGCACGTGGGGTGGTGGGCATTTTGCATAGGACCCCCTGGGGTTTGTTTATTTCATTCCATCCCATGAAATTTTTATTTAAGTTGTAATATTTTGGTAAAATTGCATGTTAGCCCCTGGAGCTTTGTAAAATTGCAAAAATACCCCTGCTAGGTCACGTGCCCCGTGCGCGTGAGTTTGGACATTTTGTAGAGAACCCCCTCTAGGTTTGGGTATTTATATTTAGTATAGAAAATTGTATTTAACGTTATATATTTTTGGAAAAATTACAAGTAGGCCCTTGGACTTCTGTGTATTTACGTTTATGCCCTTGCTAGTATTGTATTTTTGCATGTATGGTTGCATTTATTTCATGCATCATTTTAACTCGAAAAATTACCAAAAAAATCCCATGAGTTCCTGTTGCATTGTAGTTTAAATCGAATTTTTAATTTGCATTTTTATTGCATTTTCATATTTATAAAAAATAAAAAACAAGCATTTTTGTTATTTTTTGCATTAGAAAATACCAAAAAATATTAAAAATCCCTGAAAAATTCCCCCAAAAAATATATTTTATGTATTTTAGTTTGTTTTATTTTCCGACCAAATTCCCTAAAAATTTCAAAAGAAAACTCCTAAAAATAGCAAAATTATCAAAATCTTCATAAAAATAAAAAAAATTCATAAAAACTCCAAAAATTATGTTTTCTATCTCTGAAATTTCCTTATCTTATTATCTATCTATAAAAATTAATTGGAAAATTTTCACTCCTGTTTGCTATTTTATTTCTATATTTTTGTCTCGATTATATATTGTATTCACTGTTTACTAGTATTTTTGACTTTAAAAATACCAAAAAAATTAGAAAAAATATAGAAAAATAAAAAAAACATTAGAAAAATATTAAAAGCCCAAAAAGATTTCATTTTCTGAATTTTGTTTATTTTTAACTCTTTTTCTCTATATATTGTATCCCCTTCCCTTTATTGTATATATACTTCATTATTGAAAAAGAAAATATAAAAAAATATAAAATATAAAAAGAAAAAAGAAAATCAAAAATTAAAATATAAAATTATAAATATTAAAAAATATATAGAACTTAAAAACCCACAAAAATAACACTTGTAGGCATTTGATCACTTTCATATTTTTCTTTGAGCACCATTACCTTTGTTTATCCTGCTTGCTCCCTGTGTTCGACACTCTACACATACTTGCACCTATACACATCTTGTTGTAGAGTTATAATGAATTTTAACTCCACACTTTGATTTCCATTGCTTTATTATTTATGGGTTAATTGTTGATTAAATCCAGATTTCTGAGCGGTCAACGCAGCGACTGTGTTCCCGCCTTGTGTGGAATACACGACCGACTGATCTCTGGGTCATTAGGTACTCCCAAGCAAAAATTGTGTAGTACAATATTTTTGTTTGTAACTAATATAGGAAAAGTACATTCTTCAATCACACACACACACACAAAGATATATATAGGGAAAAAGAAGTATGCTTCCTAGGTGTAGCTAACTTATATGCACCCACCCCTTTTCCCCTGTATTTTTTCTGAAATGAAACCTATTGGAATTTAGATCACAATATTTCACCATGGTGTCATTAAAAATTCGATTTAATTTGAGTCTTCTATCCCCTCCATCAAGACTATCAAATTTTAACGATCTCAGAATTGCTGAAATTGACCCCCTTCAGATGGAGGGTATAGGAGTCTCTGTTTCTGACGAAATTGGAATGACATGTTAGGGGGATATAGTGATGAATATACATATTTTTATTTTCCAAAAAAATAAAAAAATAGGGGAAAATGGGGGTAGGAGTAGCCAATTGGCTACACCCAGGGTGTAGCCTCATTTAACCCATATATATGTATATTTAATATGTATCCAATGCATCCTATGAGCATCTAGCCATCTACTGCAAACTATAACCAACTGAGTTATTTCCCTCCGTCTTCTTGCTCCAACTTTAGCGAGGACTTTCGAGAAGCAAGGCAATGACCTACGATACCCGGGCTTCTCCGAGGGTAGCAACGGGAATTCAATGAGCTGTAGAAGGAGTGCAGTCATAGTGATCTTAGGCAAGTCAACAACAACATTTCTAAGGGAAAAATCGAGACGAGTAAAGCGGTATGGTCGTAGCTAGATCTCTTTGACCATAGATTTCAGAAAATATCGAAAAACTATACTATATGAATTAATTCTAATTACAATATAAGTACACGATAGTTAATTTTGTCCGAAAATTATATGAATTAATCCCATTTTATTTCCGCCACGAAGCGCGGCTTGCATCCTAGTTATATTAATAAGTAAAAAAATATATCTATGAGCCACACCCATTTAGTAGTTATGTATATAGAAAAAATGATGATTTTGCATATTTAAGGTAAGGAAGTTATATATGGAAGAGTGTATACTCTGATGCTAATTAAAATTGAGTAACATGAGAGACATATGGGAGAAAGTTACCAGAAAAATAGAGTATTGATGGAATGAAGGGCATGGACATTGGAAAAATTCATGGTTAACATGCATATAGAAAATTATTTATGTAATATGAGAGGTTATAATTTCCGTGACAAAACTCTGCTATATGCTTGGGAGTGAACTAACTATTACCCATTTTTAACTTGGGTATTTGATTATTGTACTTCATTCATGCCTAATTTTTAATGATTTTAATTTAACTTGCTATATAAATTAAGTTTGTTATTTTACTATGTTTAATAAATAACTAATATACAATTAATGATTTGAGATGAATATTGTAAAAGTTCTTGTTATAGTAAAGGAGTAACCGACTCAGTATTAATGAACAATTAAATTTTAATTTCTAAAAAAATATATATAAACAATATTATATTGAAAAATCCTTCATAGATAATAGAATAGAGCACAAAGGTTTCAATTAGTATCTGACCCCCCTTATTCATTTAACATTTAGATTAAAATTCAATTAGTCTAACATGAATGCATTTTCACTGCATCATGCATGATAATCGTCACTCTTAGGCTCGTAGGCTCTAACTCATATATACCCATCATTTTTATAAAAACGGCATTTTTATCTGGCGATGCAGTTGGAACTCGTGACATGTCAATGATTACCCTGTATGTTCATATAATTTAAATCCAATGCAATGAATTTGAATGCTAGGATGAGAATGATTAGAGGGGTTGTGTGCACACAACATCTATGGTACAATTCATAACTAAATACCGGATACTATCTTAAAAGAATGCATAAATGAGTTCTTGAGAATCACAATATTACCAGGAAGTGAATAGTGGAGAGTATATATATCAAGATAAAACTTTTCACGGAGATTAACTGAGTAAAGAACAAACAACCAGCTAAGCAATCACGCTATATAAGATGATAGCGTGGGATCCCAGTTGGGTAAAAAGCATAGCCCAAATTCTCTCGACCTAAGATGTCTAGTTAGTTGAGCCAACAATTGCTTTAATATTCCCGATATATTTACATGGATATCTCAATCGTTTATAAAAGCTTCTAGCTTTACAACTCTAGATCAAAAAATCGAAGTCATCACCACATATCTAGCACTAAAACAAAGTCAAGGCTGGGCGAACTTCGATTGTCCTTTGACTTCCTTGGAATTTTCTGACTTCAAGGATCGAAGATCAACCTGCAAACTTTCAGATCTAACATCAAAAATTCCTGCTAAAATTTTTATGATGGGCAGTTTAACAATAATATCTTAACAATGTCAACAACAGAGATATTGCAGAATATATCGGGATATAAACACAAGCAATAATATTTCTATAGTAGACAAAAGTATTTTTTTAAAAAATCCTAACGAATAATATCACCAAATGCATGTGTGGAACCCTGACTTTTCTGCCCGAAGTCTAAAACTTAATTTGACTAAACATATGCATAGGACTCATTGGAAGCATCTTGTCATTAGCTTTCCAAGGCATTTGCATTTTTTGAATTACGACTCCGTATGCGAGAGATATTGCTTTTTTTACTAAAGAGCTATCAAACCCTAAATTATGGGCGTGGGTTACAAAAATGTAATAGCCCAAGCCATTCTAATAGACCATATGGGCGGTTGTAGATGTCCTAACCCTTCTTCTTCCTCCCATCATCCTCCACCTCCATATCCATCGCCTTGGCAATCAGGGACTCGTCGAAGGTCATCGAAGCATGTTGTTATCTTCTCCTGAAGGAAGCGTAGAGAAGAACAATATCTTTTCCATACTGAATTTGTAAGTAAGATCTTCTCTTTAGATTGAATCTTTGAAATGGGTTCTTGATTCTCATATCCTTCTCCCATCTAAATCATGATCTATGTTGTTTAAAGGTGGTGTGTCGCGCCTCCAGGGATCAGATACTCAGCAATACACATCCACGATATACAATTATACATTCAAAATACCAAGATGTAGAATACATGTAGGAGAGTATTGAGATGGAAGAACAATCACTATATATATATATATCCATTCATAATCAATGTTCAAAAAATATCTACATTGCCATATAATAGAATTCTGAACCATAGGAAACAAAAATGTGGAAAATGGCAGAAAGAAGAGGGAGATCCATACCTCGCAAACATGGGAAATCAGCTCCCTGCAGCAACTCTATGCGTGGACGCCTTCGGCTTCGCAATCGGGCAATCCTGCGATGGCTGACTCTTTGAGGGGATCTCCGGTGACCTCTATGGCTAGAAATGGGTTTTAGGTCGACCAAGCCCGAGCCTTAGTAGTCTATTTATTTGATTTTGTTTAATCAGATTCGGATTCAGATTTGGTTTGGGTTCAGATTTGTTTACCGATCCATGATCGTAAACACAATCATATCTCCATAATCTGATATCGGATTTCGATGTTCTTAGTACCATTGGAAAGCTTTCGATGAGTATCACACAATAGGCTACTCGTTTTACTAAAATTAGATATCAGATCAGATCTAAAATCTAAAAGTAAATGAATGAAGCATATGAGGAAAACCATATTTCGAGTTGTATCGACACTGGATTTCTATGGGCATCAGATACCAATATCGTATTTGGTATTTTAGCATATACATAAGTCTCAAAGTCTCATAGTTATAAAAATCTCAAAGGAAGTCTCGTCCTCGGGACTTGACGTGTGTTCCTACCCGGTCTTATATTCGGGTACGACACATAAAAATCTCAAATGGAATAATCCCATAAAAAATCACAAAGAAAAGGACGAAATCCATACAAATCTTAAAGAAAACTAAACCATGGTTTCAAACTTTTATACCGGGAAATAAGTGAGGATACTTATCCAATGTCATCTTTCAGTTCCCATGTACCCTCTTTAATATTGTTCATATGCCTAACCACCTACACAAACCTGATTAACCACCAAAGCATCAAGCCCTCTTGCCTTTATTATCCATTGAATCAATAAAATGAATGTAGGCATAAATTTCCATCTGATATGTATTGGCGTGTCTTCTCGTGTTTGTCTTATGATCATTATCAAGCCCCTAGGTACTTGAGGTGGAAAGAAGATTTGATTATAGGATCTGATTTAACACTCATCACTGTAGTCGGAAGTCCTACAACTACCTTCCATTTTTCTCTGGCTACAGGACAAACCGGTAAAACATTTCCTTCACTAACCACATCACGGAACTCCCTTCATACAACAGATACGAGAAACTAACTCAAGTGATTAGCTCTATTAATAGACCTACTGTATTAATCCTGTGACCGAAAACGTAGACAATACCACCAGCCACGTGTCCTCGAACGCCATCGCACAACCACCAGAACAAATCGGGACACAGTCGGACTACGTGTCTCCCAGCCAACGCAACTGCTGGGGTGCAGTCATTTACCCGGAGACCCAAGGATGCGGCCATCCCTTGCGGTCACTATCTCCAACTACCAAAAGGCAACACGGGAATTCCATCCATGTGCAAAACCTCAACACGGGAAAAGACATCCGCAGAAACACACAAAGCATGTGAGACTACATCCGCAACAGAAATAGATATCTCAAGTAATTAATACACATTACTTACATCATCACCTCTTAGATTTCATAGTAATGTAGTTTTACCCTTAAATGCATATTCGGTCAGCCCTAGAAAATCAGCTGAACCCAATAACCTTAAGGAAATATCCCTTGATCAGCCCCTGGAACGTAATTGCTGCAAATCCAGTAGTCATTGACACCAAATCACAGATGCTCTCTAACAAACCCTAACTAAAATATCAGATATCCAGCAATCAGATTCAATCACTGTATCAAACCTAAAAATCATGATCCAATATGCAATCGCTATGATTATCCCAACCCAAAATGCTAACACGAGCAATGAGATGGGAAGATAGAGCTGTGAATCACGAGGAGCACAACATCCACACTGCGAAAAACGAAATGACGACCAAAAAAATTAAACTTTCAAACATATAGGTATAACCTTATCCCCCAACTTGGGATTAGATTAAGCATCGATCCAAGAGGAAATTAGTGTATCAGGGTACCTGACGAGTTAGATGCTTCAAAATCAAAAACTAGTCATGCAAGAATAAGGCCGAGGATAAAAATCAACCAATACCCAATAACAACTCAATATCCTTAGGTAGGTGCTTGGAAGTCAAACTTGTGGCACAAGAAAAAGACTTGCAGAAATCAATCAATACAAACAAAACAACTCAATACTTTTGTCATCGAGTAGATCAAAAGCCAACCAATACAGCCACGACTCCAATGTTGCAGAAACAAATGAGCAAATTGTCTCACTGTTGTTGATGTCAAATTATTATAACATGATAACAGTTGGACCATTTCCCATGTTGTTCTTAATGCATCATCGTTGATGCATCACAGTTGCATTTCCTTTCTCCACTGACCGTTTTGTTCAGTACGTCCTCATAATCTGCCGAATAAAGTAACGAACTAAATCTTTTTTTATAAGCGTTGGCAGTTAAGAACAAACTTTAGAATTTCATATGGCCTATACAAACATGGACTGTTTAATTACTGTGTAGACCATCACCTCCCGAAATGTTCACCAACGACACAAAAGTTCAAGTAACACAGACCCTCATCCTTCGTTAGTCATGATTCATGCAGATCTTAAATCAGATAACTCCACGGTTGCTCAGTCAACTGTTTCTTGGACCTCGGGTTGAATAGCCTGCACTTCACGCATATTTTCCTTCAAGACCTTCCACTGTAAGAGAACATGCTACCTCTTTTGTAGATGAAAACACATCCAAATTTGTGTCACAAATACATTGCATTCATATCGGAGCTTTTAAAAATCGTTGGACTTGAAGAAGGCAAAGATGGAAAAACGACCGGAAAAACCATGACAGAGATCCCCTGCATAGAGAGCCAATTAGATACCATCCTTTCTTCCACAATAGAGAGCCTTGCGGATACACAGTATCGAGCAAAGATAAGGAAATGACCTCACATATTTCCTAATACCCTTAGGAATGGTTAGTGGTGCCTCATTCAAAGTCCCAACTTATATCTGCAGACATTTCCTTCCCGGCTTCAACAACGATGCTCCATAAGCATCCTCCCGGCCCTCACCGAGAGCACTCCTCTCAGACAGACACTAATATGTCATGTCTGGACCTCCACATGCATGCATGATCTAGAATAAGTATACATATCTACACCAATTTCAGCAACCAACATGCACAATAGAACGTGAATCCGACCCCAATCCGACCATACAATAGAAATACCAACCATTGGAAATAAAAATGTAGAAAAAATAACAATAAGGCAGAGATACGGTCCGGCAGCGGCACGGCGGCTCTTGGGCTCCGACGACCTCTAGGGTTGAAAATGGGTTTTGGGTCGACCAAGTCCGAGCCCTAGCCTATTTGTCTGGGTTTTTTTAATCAGATCCGGACTCGGATCTGGATCGGATTAGGATCCGGTTACCGACCCATGGTCGTATAACGACCATATCTCTCTCGTTCGATATCGGATTTCTACATTCTTTGTACCTTGAAACAATTTTGATGTGCACTATACAATAGACTACTCGTTTGCTAAATCTGGTAACTGATCATGTCTGAAATCTAAAAGTAAGTGAACAAAAGCGTATGAAGAAAACCGTATTTCGAACCATATCGAGATCAGATTTCTATGGGCATCCTATACCTATACTGTATTTGGTATTTTGATAAACACAGAAGTCTCAAGGTCTCACATGGTGTTAGCAATCATATTGGTAGGGGGAAGCCGTAGATCATGGGAAAATTATGCGTAGATGCATCTATGTGCTAAGGTAACAGAGATTTTTCTTATTCCCTCATTTTAGCATAAAGGTTTATGCTTTGTTTGTTCTTCAGAGACTTGAAATCCATGTTAGCCATTTGAGCCTAGGACGAACCATTTCTACAATAAATATTATTTCCATCTTTTATATATCAATAAAGATTATTGATTTATTTCACTCCTTTTCTGAGACTAAATGAATGAATTCACGTATATGGTCCCTTAGTACAATTAGGGTTATGTACCATGGCCATCTTAATAATCATATAAATGTTGATTCAATGGTTGAATCATAAAGGATGATGCTTGGATGATATCTAAAGAGTTAGATTGAGAACTCATCAAGTACCGCCAATTGATTGTTAAGAAAGGATCTCTAGCCTAAGAAGAAGATGGCAATTTCTCTCTAAAGGTTGATATCTGACCGATCTCTTGATGCGGGTCCTCTGCATAGGAATAGAGATTCGAAGGTGTCAGATAAGTTAGGTTAAAGAGTTAACTTAACAAGATCGAGATAACCAAAACCTATGTCATATGTTGTCACTATATAAGCATGCATCCTCTGCCCGGAGACAGATGTATTATTATATGTTTAAGTATGTACATTAGGCACATCATTAGGATGATGACCTAATCAAGGTATATACACCGAAGAGCTGGTGTGCATACAAAGACATATGAGTAATACGACATCTCAAATGGATCATACAAGTTCACTACCGAATCAGAAGACATGATCTCACTCATGAGGTATTGGGACCGATCAAATTCCATGCATGGTCGTCTTGCTTTGGAAGAACGACAAGAACTTGTAGGTATGATATATTCTTTTGGAAAGCATATAATCGACACCAGCTTCGAATGACTGAATGAGAAACTTGATGATTGACGAATTATAATCGACACCGGCTTCGAATGATCGAATCAAGGAGGCAAAGGAACAACATAGAATTATGTCTATCAAAGTTCCTGCACAGTTTTCGAGGCGGTATTTTTTAATATTTTTAATACAATTTAGAAATGCAAAATGCAAATGCGGCAGATTTTAAGGACTATAAAATAAATATCAATCAAACGATGTCCAAAAATTATGAAACTTGGTCGAGATGTGAATAATGATAAAATAAACATAGTTTAATTTTTTTAAAATTTTCTGATATAAGATGAATATTTAATGAATTTATGAATGCAAATGGCGTAAATTTGAATATTTAATTATAATAACTACTAAACTTATTTATTTTCAAAGGATAAAATTATCCAAGATCTATCACTAGGTGATTTATTTCAGAATATCATAAACTTCAAAAACATGAGATTTAATACCTTTTAAAAATTAAAGATTGAAATATACAAAATGTTTTTTAGAGCAATACATGCATGCAAATACAATTCTTTTTGAGCACGATGTTAAATGCAATTAATTCTATGATCTACAATTTTTTATAAATTTTTGGAGCTACGGTCAATTAAATGTGAATTTTTGAGCAAAGAATGGGCAAAATATATAATTTCCACACGAATAATTATTATTAAATAACCACAGCATAGAAAAATACAACAATTATTTCATAATATAGAAAATTAATTGTAGAACATTATGCTAATTTTTAAATATTAAAAATATGCAAAGAAGTTGTTTAAATAATGAATGAACACGGGGATCTGTTTGTAGGCACAATAAAATAAATAAGTTGAAAAAATGCAATAGAGGGGCTAACGTATAATTACCTAGACCTCAAGGGGATTTTTTTGTAAAATTTCTAGTGATCACGTGTGTGGCGCGTGACCCTGGAGTGGCTGCAAATAAGGGGTAACTTCGAGGGCATCTTGCAATTTTACCACCCCACACATGTGAAGCACGTGAGGGTCCTTTGAAGGTTACGTCGGCGGAGGCGGTTGACTTGTTGGGTCTCATACCGTGGCTGTTGTAGCAGGGCAGAGCAACTGGCTGATGGCGTCGAAGCAACCTCAGGCGAAGAGAGGAGGGCTGGTCTCCATTGCAGTGATGCGGGAGGCAGAGCGAGGATGGAGGAGGGGGTCCTGGCGTCAGAGGGTGGCCCAGCCTGTAGCAGCGTGACAGTGAAAGCTACAGGCAGAGGAAAGGCAAAGCAGGCGTGGGGGCGATCGACGATGGCCAACACACGGCCGACAGGTGTCGGGGCAGGGGGTGTCTGGCGTGGTGACGAAGTCGATGATGGTGGAGCACACGATGTAGCGCGGAGATGGCTGGAGTCGATGTGTGTAGCGAAGGCAGAGATGAAACGTTGGTGGAGGTGATGTCGTCGAGAGGTCGGATGGTCGTGCACAATGGAGGGAGATGAATCGAGATGAAGGGATCTGAGACGGAGGGAGTACGTGGCGGAGATGGAGAGGTGTGGTTGAGCAGATGAGGGGGAGACGAACAATGGAGAACAATGGGGGAGGGTATACTTGGAGGTAGGCAAAGCTCAAGGGCGGATTAGAGCGGAAGCAAGCACGGCGGTGCTGCAATAGTCACGAGGCGACTGGATCTCCTCGTAGAAGGAAGGTGCTCTGGGATATCACCATCGGGCGGAGTTCTTTGTTCTTGGGAGCTAACAACGGATAAGGACGAGAGGGAGGCCCGATGATGGTTAAGTAGGCGAGGGCGAGGGGGAGTCGGCGATGAAAGTGAGAGATTTGGGGGAGGATGATTGATTTGGAGAAGACGATGGATTCTGTGATTGGAGTCCAACTGAGGTAAGAGGGGGAAGGAGATGGCAGAGTTGACGAGATCCGAGAGGAGGCGGAGGGATTTGTAGGGGTGAGCGGTGGTGGTGCCCCGATTAGGCAAGAGGGCGATGACGGGATTCACTGGGGTGACCGTAGGCGGTGCCCCAATTAGGCAGGATGGCGGCGTCACCCAAAATGGAAAAGGGGGAATGGTATGAGGGAGATGACGGGTCTGGGGCCGTCCGATCGGCCGAGATCAGACGACCCAGATCGTGCCATGTCGCATATATTTTTTTATTTTTTTAATTAATTAATTAATTTTTTAATTAGTAATTTTTTATATATCGAAAATAAAGGTCAAAATGGGTGACACATGGCGGCTCCAGGAGTTGCCATGTGTCACCACTAGAAAATTCGAAAAAGAAAATACAAAGATAAATAAAAAGGAAATAACAAACGACCTCGGATCAAAAAATTTTCTTCACGAATGTTGCTCGTCTCGATGAGATCTACAACATTCTTAAAGAAACCAAAATCAAAATTGAATCATTTGTATAAAGTGATATTTTTGGATATCTCATGTAACATAATACCTTGATTTTTGGGTTATCTAATTTTTTATTATTTTTAAACAAGATAAAATTCCGGAAAAAATATGATAAAATCAAAGATAAATATTTACATATTAATCTGATTTTTTTATATTTTTATTAATTAATACAAAGAAGAAATAGAATAAAATACGAAAACTACAACTTTTGTATAGATTGTTAGTGAAGACTTGGGCTCAGTTAGTTTCTTTGATTTCAAACTCATTTTGGATTTGAATTTTTTTGTATATTTTACTAAAATTTTTATCAAAGAAAGTAAATAAAAAAGAAATAAAATAAAACAAAATAATTATGTACATAAAAAATAGATCAAAAATCACTAAAATACAAAATGTACAAAAGTGGCACAAAACCCAACTTTCACGTATGAGCACTGATTCATTAGAACTTGGTCTTGTTTTGAAGGTAGTTGTATGTGCACCCCAAAAGTGAGTAGGATCAAATCGAACACTGTATGAGGAATATATCAAGTTTTACTTCGGAAATCCTGGAATTAGGGTTTGGGTTTCTGGTTCGCTTATTTAAGTTAGTGATTTTTTGTATTTTTTATTTATTCTTGTTAGTAATATGTACACAATGGATGTGACTTCAGGTGATTTGGATTTAGCATGAATTAGTTAAAAATTAGAGAAGTTAGGCTATTTTACTGGTCAATTGGGTTGGGATTTTTGGCTTCTTATTATATACAATAACGAGTGATAAAATACAATTATTATTAATACATGCATGAATGCTAATTATGCAATATAAATGAAGAAATGGCAATGAATTTTGGGGATTTGAGCTTAATTAGTCACTTTTAGAGTGATGAATCTGAGACTCATCATCCCCCTATACTTAAACAATGCTCGTCCCTGAGCATCTAAAGAAATGTAATGAGGTGAAATGAGATTGGGTTCCTTACCAAGACCATGAGCTGAATGTAGAAAATGGAACTAGACCCAACCTTTGGATTATTAGTTTTACGGAACTTCTGTGAGACTTAGAATTTTAAAATCAACAGCCTTCAAGTTCTACACATCATTGTCACAGTTTTGGCTTAGAAGTCATCTTAGATCAATCCTCCTCCCAAAGCATAACCCATGAACATTGAACAACCGACTCATGTGTCTGAAAGGTTTTAGCTCTTCCCATCGAGAATGCCAGATTACCATACAAACCTCCTCTCCAATAACTCATCCTCGGGGAGTCAGGTATTTCCTTCTAAGGTATGTCGTGATGTGTTCACAATTGAATAGAGGGAGAAATTAGAAGAAGGGGAAAAGAACTGAAGGGTAGCCAGTGTAGTCACCTCTCCTTGTGAAGCCGACCAGTTTAGCCAAGTCTCCACCAAGATCTGCAGGTTTTCTTGAAGATTGGACCCTTTTTGGTCAAATATTTATTTGGTAGCGGCTTCTTTGTATTTGGATTTTTGGTAGCTCTGCATGGATCTTGTTGTGCCCCTACAGATATGGAATCTTTTTTCCATACATGTTTTGAGGTCTTAGAAAACAATTATGCCCAAGTCATCCGTCCCTTTTTCGAAGCTTTATTTCAACCCGGACTCTGGTCTTTAGATGTCCACGCTACCAGAAAAGAAACCGACATAGTCTTACAATACCCTGTCTAAGTTGAGCTAAGTGCATAGTGCGAGGGTACAGATTAATTCGCTATTCCAGAGTCGTACCTAGAATGAAGAGAAATGTTAGACACTAAGAGTCAAATGCTGCACATTGTCATGTGGAACTTAAAGAATCAAGCCCTCATTATTTTCAGGTACCTTGCAGATAAAGTGAGGCGCGACCCATAAGAATTAGAGCCAAAAAACCTGTTCTGTGGCACCTTGATTATCACCTGGGTGCAACGAAGTACCAATGCTTCTATAATATGTGGACGAGTAAGACTTGGTCGACGACGGTGTTCCCTCCTTGTATGGAACACCGACCCTTTCTGAAGTACTGAGATTAGGCCACGCCCTCACGGGTGTGTCTGTCTCATCGTCTCGCATCTGAGCAGGGCCTTGCACGCTCACGGGTGATTCCGTTGAGAGCTTGGTCCGAAGTATTGAATTCACCACTATCACCTTCCCTGCTCTTATTATTTGGTTGAGTAGCCCCCCAGGCACGAGATCAAGGACCTTTAAGTGCGCAGAGCACATGTTATAGAGGAGGTGAAAGAAGTACATGATACTTTTTCGGCAATACACACACTCTTATAGGATTAACCGATAAGGACTAACTATCATATTTGTTTGAAATAACAGAAAATTGAGAAAATAAAAATAGGCGATCTCTTACGGCTTCAAATTGTGTTAAGTTGGTGAACCCATTTTTGTATTTTGTTTGTATGGATCTAGATTAATGTTCAATGATCATGTCATGCACACTTGTGCAAAATTTGTTCATATCTCCTTCTCTTTGACCCCCTGCTCACTTAAAGACTTCTACTATTTTACACTCCTTTTACTCCATGTTGACCATCATATCTTTCTTCCTGCATCGATCTTCCTCTTGTTCCTCCAAGATGCCAACTCATGGATGGTCCAGTCAGGACTCCGCTGACACACACATCGATTCCATGAATCTAGCATCTTTAATAAATTCAATGCGATTCCTGAGAACTTGGTTCGGATCTTGCAGACCAATCTCCATACTCCTTGTCTTCTTTCCTTTCTACTTCCTTAATAAACCGGGATCACTCTTGTCCTAAGCTCTGCCCGTTGTGAATGGAGGTCGATTATAGTCCACAATAAATACCCCATTCACAACCATCTGGGATTGATCCTAATCTCATATCCATCTAGTCTGTTGGTGCTCAATTTTACAGTTGGTCTGATTGGGTTACCTTTCGTATTGCAAGTTGAAGTCAGAACTTGGATCCCAATATGGAATTTGTGTTATCTGACTCAAACCCTGAGATGGCTCCTATAAGCGGAAAAGAAAAATGACAGTCGCCTCCATAGATGGAGCAAGGCCCGACACCCGACCAGAATCAAGTGAATGCTCAATTTCTCACGTCCATCTAAGCCATCCAACAACAACTAACTGAGAAAGAATTATCCCAAACTGCATTTCAAGATATGCTAAATGATTTAAGGGACATACCAGGAGGAGGAAGAGAGGATGAAATGCCCCGTGATGACCAAGTAGAAGAAGAAATACTTGAGGTTCCAAAGCTTAAGCTGAAACCGACTTACAATCCCAGAGACATACAGATGACTAAGTAGATACGAATTCCACAAGTGCATGCCCACTTCGAGCTCAAGCCTCAGCTCCTTACTCTTCTTCCACCTTTCATGGAAACACTAATGAGGAATCCTACATTCTCCTTCAGCAGTTTACCTGCATTTGTGGAACTACACACTACCCTAACATTCCGTTAGGCGTAGTCAAGATGACTGCGTTTCCCTACAGCCTCCATGAAAAGGCTCCTTACTGGGTCAACTATCTAGGGAAGGTCGTGATGACCTAGGAGGACCTTAATTTGCGTTCCTTCACAAGTTTTACCCTCTCAGTCGGGTCAACCAGATGCAAGCTCATATTAGCAACTTCTCCTAGGCTACCCACGAGTCTATTCATGAAGCATGGGAGCGATTCAAATATCTACAGGAAAAATGACCCCACCATGATATACAGAAGACCAGCTTGGTCCAACACTTCTTCAGGGTCCTGAGTACTAGGAGTTAGAATCTAGTGTCTCCCATATGTGGTGAATCCCATTTTAACAAGGATGAAGATGATATCTGAAAGATATTCGAGGAAATGACCGAAGGAGAGGCCATCCTCTCTTCATCCTATGCATACCAAAGGCATCCCCAGATCCTCCACAAGCATGTTCGTATGGCAACGTCTCAAGAAGAGGGCATAGATGAAAGCTCCAACCTTAGCATCATTGGGGGCCATCCATCGAAAGTGGACATCATCGAGAAATGATCACAAGATTTGGAGAAAATCGAAGTGATCGAACAAAGAACTCAACATCTGGACAAATTGGACCAGATCACCAAGCAACTAGAGCTGCTGGTGAATACCATCAATGCTTGCCAATTGGAGACCCCATCTTATGAGACTCCAACTGAGAAGAAAGAAGAGCATCCCATATAGCAACAACCTCAGCCGATCCACAGCATCCGGTAGTCCAGCACGTGTACTACGTGCAGGCTCCCAAATAGGCCCTGCCACAACAACAGTTGGTGGTATACCGGCCAGACTTCCAGCCTTCATACGATCTAGTATTCTCACCACCACCCCAGATCCAAGAAGCAAACGACATATGGAACAACGATTCACAGATGGTCCGTCCTTGTGGACAACCATATGGTCAGTCTTCTGCTATTTGGTCATACCACCAACCTCGGGGTGGCTGACATGTCCAGCATAACCAACAGCTTCAACACCTTCATCCTCCGTAACATCAGAATAATTGGAGGCAAAATCAATCTTACTAGTAGTCGTAGTACCGTTAGCCGTATAACTCTTACGCGGTTGTTCCGCATCAGCAGTACCCTCCTCCTCCATACTAGAAATATCAGTTTCCTCCTCCTCAGCATCATCAAAGAAATAATCAACTGCCTCTGCATACTTATCAGTCTTAACATGGTCAATGTGCTGAATATCCGAGGTAGTTCTCGTGAATCATGCCCTCGATTACTTGGCTCAACTAGTAAAGAGACATAATGAAATAAGCCAGAAGTTGGATGACCTAATCTTCACCAAAACTCCCATTCCAGCGTAGGTCAAATATAACCCCAATAATTTCAAATGCAAAAAGCAAGTAGCACATGAAGTCTCATCCGTTCCTGCATAGTCAGATAACTGTAATTTTATTTTATCTAACATTGTTACTCTCGGGAGCGATAGGACTTTGTCGTCAACTACCATCGTCAGGGGAAAGAATAAAGCATCGTTAGGCAAATCATCCTCTTCTGCATCAGTCGTACCAGTCGCACGAACGGGTGAGGAAGAAGATGAGGGAGGAGCCGCACCAGCTATAACCCGCCACCATCACCAACAAAAAGGCCAAAAAATCAACAAAAAGAAAAAGATCAAAAACAGAATAATAGCAAAGGCGGAGTCGAGACAACTAAGCAGTCACCATCTCCAGCATCCTATCCTGTATCGATTGACAAAGCCGAATTTCCTGCTTTTCTTCCCGCATCACATACCTTTTTGGATGACAACTTACCTTCTTCTAGCCAATCATTTATAAATACTGATTCTGATGTACATAAGAACAATGCTTTTGGTTCTATGAATGTTCCTTTTCCTGGTGCTATCCAAAAGTCCAAAAAAATAGAGAAATGAAAAGTGCATTGTCTGACCCCTCAGTGGTGAAGATTATTCAAAATTTGGTTTTGGAATTGCCTTTAACAAAATCGATGGATTACATGCCTGCAGTTAAGAAGGGATTAAAGATGCATGCACAACAAAGCATCAACCCCGTAAGAACTGATGCAACAGAGTCGAGAAGCACATCAAGACCATGGCTACAGTTAATGCCGTCATCAACCTTCCTTAAAAAAGTCAGCCAAAGGAGCACCTTTGATCATATGCGAGATTTTTGATCAGATACTCAAGCAAACTCTTCTTGATAGTGACTCTTCAATCAACCTCATGTCCGCCTCATTGCTCACAGAATTTGGGCTGGGTTTGTTCAAGTCAACCCACATGATCCTTCAGTTTGTTGATCGAACCCTTAAGCGACCCAGAGGGTTGTTGGAGGACATTATTGTGACAATGCATGATATGCGCTTCGTAGTGGACTTTGTGGTCTTGGATATGGAATCACCTGCCCATTGCTCCAGACTCCTATTATCCTTGGTCGGTCATTCCTTCGAACAACCGAAGCAGTTGTCGACTATGGGTCCGGGAAGATCACATTCAGCTCATATAACGACAGAGTCACCATCTATATGATCAGTGAGCCAAAAGTTGTATCCGATGAAAGCCGAGCGGAACTACCTATAGCAGATTGTGACATTACTATAGAAATCAGAGATACAGACTTATCTTTGAACGCCACATGGACCCAGGAAATCCTTACTCTAGAGGAGGACGTGGAAAGCACACTTGATACATTCTCTAATGTCAATTGGGAGACCGATTCATACTCACCGATGCGCCTTTTTTATTAAGAAAATTCAAGTCAGTCTAAACATGATGAATTCTTTGATGATCTGTTCACCACAATGCCAATTGAGCCATGAGTGATTGAGGTGAGCTGCACATCCAAAATCTTGGCAGATCAAGCACCTACCAACACGGTTTCTGAAGTGTCCGAGAGGCAAGTTCGATCAGAACCTGAATTAAAGAAGCTTTCGGCATGCCTCAAGTATGCTTTCCTTGCGGATGTAGAGAAGATGTATCAGGTCATTATCAACATCAGGTTGACCTTTAATCAGGAATCTCGACTGCTTTAGGTTCTAGAGAAAAATCGTAAGGCACTTGGTTGGTGTGTATCAGACCTCTATGGGATCAATCCTGCCCGTGTTCACATCACATTTATTTAGAAGATGATGCCAAGCCGTCCCAAGAAATTCAAAGAAGACTGAACCCCAATTTACGGGACGTAGTCATGAAAGAAATCACGAAATGGTGTGTCACAAGCTTCATTTATCCCATCTCCGACTCTAAATGGGTGAGTCCCTTGCATGTAGTTACGAAGAAATCAGTGATCACCATGGTCAGCAATGAAAGAGGAGAGGAGATTTCTACTCGTATACCAACATCATTGCGTGTGTGTGTGGATTACCGCCACCTGAATACGACAATGAAGAAGGACCACTTCCCCTTGCCATTTATTGATCACGTGGTAGAAATATTGGATGGCAAGAAGTTTTTCTATTTTCTTGATGGGTACTTCGGGTACAACGAAGTGGAAATCACCCCAGAAGACCAATAGAAGATCACCTTCACTTTCCCATTCGACATTTATGCTTTCAGTAGAATGCTCTTTAGACTGTGCAATGCACCTGCCACATTTCATAGGTGCATGCTTGCAGTTTTCATCGATATGGTTGTTAGTTTTATCGAGGTATTTATGGACGACTTCTCAGTTTATGGTAACAACTTCGATTCTTGTCTTGAGCAACTGGACTGTATGCTTCAGAAATACCGTGAAGTAAATCTTGTGCTATCATGGGAAAAGAACCACTTCATGGTTACCGAAGGAATTGTGCTGGACCACGTCATTTCCAAGCGTAGCATGGAATTCGACCCAGCAAAGGTGGATGTTATTGCTAATCTTGAGCCACCTCAGAATATCAAGGGTGTGAGGTTGATCCTGAGGCATGTTGGCTTTTACAGACGATTCATTAAGGATTTTAGTCATATTGCCTGACCTCTCACTGAGCTACTCTACAAGGAGACCAAGTTTAATGTTGATCAACATGTTCTCCTGTCATTCAAACAATTGAAAGTGCTAGTCACTCAGGCTCCCATCCTATATCCACCCGATTGGTCTCTCCCCTTTGAGATCATGACAGACACATCAGAGTTCGCCGTTGGGGCTATCTTGGGACAAAGAAGAGATAAGATGCCCTACGCCATTCACTATGCCGACAAAACATTAGATGAAGCTCAAAGAAACTATACTGTTACAGAGAAAGAGTTTCTGGCTATGGTTTTCGCCCTTGAGAGGTTCATATCCTATCTTCTTGGATCTAAAGTCACAATTTATACTGACCGCTCCGCTATCCGGTATCTACAGCAGAAGAAGGATGCAAATCCCAGATTGATCAGATGGATCCTTCTCCTCCAGGAGTTTGACTTGGAAATCAAGGATAAACCTCGAGTTCAGATTATGGTAACAGATCACCTCTCCAGAATTGAATATCAAGATCCTCCTCTGAATGGTACACCCATATCAGAAACCTTTCCTGATGAGCATCTCTGTGGTATCTCTCCCTTGGTATGCCAATATTGTGAGCTACCTCATATACAGTGTAGTCCCACAAGATTGGATAAAAATCAAGAATGACAAGTTCTTGTCCACCATTCATTTCTACCAATGGGAAGACTCATACTTATTCAGGGAAGGGGCAGACTATATTTGGCATCGGTGTACCCCTTAGGAGGAGAACAATAGTGTCCTTGAGCATTGTCATTCGCTCGACTCTGGTGGACACCATTCTGGAGGCCGAATGGCAACGAAAGTACTACAATGTGCCATGTGGTGTCCTATACTATTCAAGGATGACACATCATATGTCAAAGGCTGTACTGACTGTCAGAAAATGGGAGGAACCTTCACTGCTAAAAACTCTATGCCCCTGAAGTTCATTCAGATTTTAGATGTCTTTGATGCATGGGTAATTTATTTCATGGGACCCTTTCCTAACAGTCAAAGATTTGAATACATCCTTCTTACTGTTGATTGCGTGAGTTGCTGGGTAGAAGCTATCCCCGCCTAGACCTAGCCAATGGGTTGGGGGCCCTCCCGCCCAGCCCGCTCATGGGTCGGGCTTGGGTAAGAGATTTTGGGAATGGGTCGGCCTGACCCAACATGCTCTTTGGCCTGCCCGTCAATTGGGCGGGTTGTAGGCATGTGCCATAAAACCTAGCCCGGCCCGCACATATAAAAATATATTTAAAAATTATATTTTAGATGCATTTAATATAATATACTTCAAGTTTTTGTTTTACATTATCAATATTACATCTTATTTTGTAGTTTACATGTAAAGTAACACATATTATGGTTACTAGGATTTAGAAAGATTAAATTATGCTAAAAAAACTTAAGTTTCTCCATAAATTTGATTAAAAAATTAATAAAAGAGTACTTTACATTCGACCCATGGTCGGCCCGGCCCGTCCCGGTCCAGACCTGGGCCGGGCTTGGTCCTTGAAGTATAGCCCGTGGACCGGGCCAGGCCGGGCCTTGGACAAGGGGTTTTAAAACCGCGACCCATTAGGCCCAGCCCGGCCCTGAGTTTCGCCAAGTCTATCCTCGCCCGAGCCACTGATAGCCGCACAGTGTGCCAGTTTCTGAGAGAGTACATCATTTCATGGTTTGGGATATCGAAGATTTTGATATCAGACAGGGGTAGTCACTTCATCAATAAAGATGTCAAGAAATTAATTAAGGAGTACAACATCGAGCATCGAGTCACATCTCCTTATCATCCTCAGACCAATGGTTTGGCCGAGCTATCAAATAAGAAATCAAGACCATCCTGCAGAAACTTGTGAGGTCAGATAGAAAGAATTAGTCCCAACTCTTGGACTTAGTGTTATGGGCATACAAGACCGCTTACAAGTCTCCCTTGGGCATGTCACCCTGTCGTCTTGTGTATGGAAAGCCTTGTCGTTTTACATAGAATTAATTCATAAATCATTGTCGGCAGTGAATTTGCAATCTAGACTCACAGAATGGTGGTCACCAATGAAAAGTGGATCTGAACAAGCTCCTGGAATTCTGAGACTACGCGTAGATAACAACTTGATATACAAGGAGAAGGTTAAACACGAGCATGATCGACACATCAGACGAAAGTCCTTCGAGAGTGGGCAGAAAATGTGGTTATTGGACGTAAAGTTGAAGATATTCTCGGGCAAATTGAAGAGTAAATGGACAGGGTTGTTCATGGTAAGAGAAGTGCGTGACAACAAAAGCATCTTGATATCATATTTATCTCCTGACACACAACCTTTTGTTGTCAATGGCCAGTTTCTGAAACCTTATCGAGCATGATACTTTCTTTGGCATTGTCAACTCTGTTCGAGTGGTGATTAACGAAGAAGCCTCCACTGTCACATCATCATCGCAAGATTTGGATAATGCTCCTCTAAAACTATTTCTTTAGTTTTCTTCTTTTCTCCTTTTCTTTTGTTCTTTTTGTTTATCTTCTTTCTTTCATTCATTATCTGAATCATCGCTGCTATATATGATATGTTTCATTCTATGTATGGGGGGACGAGTGAGTCAGTTGTTCATTCGTAGATCCCTCTCCTGTCTAATCAACTCTTGGTTTTATGTCTATACTTAGAGATATCTCACCCTAAGTATAGAGGGGAGACAGGGCGAGCCATTGAGTTTGTAAATTCTAACCCTCGATCATCCTCGTTTGTGTACAATCTGCTATACTTAGGGCTAATTGATCCTAAATATCAGGGGGACGGTCAATTTCTCATTGATTTATTCATTATTCTTCAATCATTGTGGTACATGCTCTTTTATACTCAACATGAGTTATGTCTTTTCTTTCTCTCTCTCATCTATGAGGACATAGCCCAAGATAAGTATAGGGGGTCGTATATACGTTGTATATACTTTAGCCATAACTCGTACTTTCTCATTTTCAATAATATGGTTAAGTAAAAAAAACCTATTAAAACACACAAAATTCTTTGTATATACTGATTAATAAATCATGTTAAAGATGTTTTGCAAAATATTTGAAAATGGTTAGAAAATATTTTGAAAATCTTTTGAAAACTATTTGGAAAATATTTTGCAAGATGTTTTCAACCTTTGTAAAAATACTTTGTTTGTAAAAATTTCTTTTGTTTGTTAGAAATAAAATGTTTTGAAAATCTATTTGCAAATGGTTTTGAAAATGGTTGCAAAAATAGCTTGAAAAATCTATACATACTATTTGAAAAATCTTTGCAAAATGATTTTCAAATTTTGCAAATGTTGCAGAAAATATTTGCCAAACTATTTTTCCAAATAAAGTTTTTTTAAAATGTTTGTAAAAATATTTTCAAAATATTTCGAGAACCCTGTATATAATTCAAACAAATAAATCTATACAAAACCTATAAATAAGACTTGCAAATAATCCGTTTAGATTCTTCACCTAAATTCTTCTATACAACAAGATGCACTCCCATGTAAATATCTGCATATAATTATCTACCAAAACTTCTTTTTGTTTTGAAAAATCCCTAAAAATTTGCAAAATCCATAAAAATTTGCAAAATGTTTTCAAAACTACATAAAAATTTGCAAAACTTTTTGAAAGTCCATAAAGAGTTCAAAATTATAAAATTACATCACAAAAATATTTTCCTTACATTGTGCATATCATTCACGCTTTTCAGATTGATATTGATAATTGAACAAGACTAAATAAAATCCGAAGATTGGATCTTGGTAGGAACCATAATCCACTTAATCATAGGAACTTTTAAGGATTTGGAATTGAGATGCTTTTGGTTTGTGGAATTAATTCCTTGAGACCACAAGACTTTGTTCAGTGTCGTCTTGACTGCCTAAGTAGAATATTTTGGAACACACATATGACTCTTGTCGATAATGACTTAGCTTGCACACCTGCACGTTGCACTTTGCTCACCTCAGTTGAAGTGGTAGAGGGTTGGATTTGCCAGCATGAGACACAAGCCAATGGAAACATCGAAAGTCTCACATTTGTGGCCATTGTACCCCAACCCGATACAATATCCATGAGGTCTGATGATAGAAGTTGTGGGTTTCAATAGTGCTTCAAAAGAGGGATAATATACTGGCTCACGAGGAAAAAGTCCATACATAAATGGTGATGTATATAGTATTCAAAAAATATGCAAAATCAAAAACTCCAAAAAAATAGACGGGCAAAAATCAAAGCAAGATCAATTCTCATCAGAGTATATAGTCAATAAGCAAGCTTGAGCTCCAAAGTCAAATGTGTGAGCTTGCATCCGGATGACTTGGCTACACTGATCAAGCATCCTAGGATATGTAGCTACACTGGCTATTATCCATTCTCTTCTCTACCTCTTCTTCTTGAGCCACTTACACTTGAGCTTAGAAGGGAATACCCCGCTTCTCGAGGGAGGAGTTGTTGGCTTGGGGAATTAGGGTCACAATGTTGGAGAAAACTTGGGCATAGTTTTGTGATTCTCAAAGGATGTTGTGTTTCAAGTCTGGTTCTCAATAAGGTTCCGACCAAACCAAAATTCTCAAGGTCTGACTGAGCTCCAAACTTCGATTTTATGAAGACAAGTTTAAAATTTAAAATCAATCCACTTTATTTCTTTTTCTTTTCTTTATTTTCTTTTCTGCACTTATAGGCATAAGCGTTTGCTAGGGACTAGCAAAGGCAAGTATAGCGGGGTGATGAATCTCCATTTCATCCCCTTTATTCTTCTATTTTGGCCTTAATTTCCTAGCTAATGCATGTAAATAACATTAATTTATACATAATAACATTCATTATTTATTCCATAAATAGTATATAAAACATTGTAATTAATGCCAAAATAAAAGAATAAAGGAAAAAAAGAAAAGAAATAAAATATCAAAGGTATTTTATGACCCTAAACCCCTAGACCTAGGTATCATGATGAGTGGGTCGACAAGGAACAAAGTAGGGAGAGATAAGGGCCAAAAATAAGAAATAAAACCCTCATTTTTATTCTTCAATAATCCATTTTGGGACCTATTTTATTCTTTATTATTTATACCTCAAATAAATAAACTTTGTACATGAAATTGTAGATACAAATACATAGAAAAATACAAAATATACTTTACACAAAAAATGCAAATTGTACATTCTACACTCAAAATAAAAATCCAAAACCCAAATTTTTTAGACCCATATCTTCTCCATATGAACTCATAATTCATCAAATCATCTTTAATTGTATATAACTTTTAATTAGTTAATTAATGAAGGTAGTTTCATTTAATTTGTAGTTACGATGCAAAAGTTGGGTTTTGGGTCCTATTGTACAATATACTTGAATAAAATATTTATGTTATTTATTCTTTATATTTTTCATTATTTTACATTTTTATAATTTTGTAAATAATATTTATAGTATATGTACATAATAATAATAAAATAAAACCTTAAATAATACACCAAAATAAATAAATGTACACAAATACATAGTTGAATTACCTATACATATAACTATATAGTATGGCTATAATTAATTAAGTGTACATTAACTTCAGAAAAATACAACAAAAATATATTTAAGTGTATTTAAATAAGTTATAAATATATAAATTATGTATATAAAATAATAAAATATATGTTACAAAATAAAAATAAAATATACAATATCTAGGTTTGTATACCTATGATTTACTTGTAAATATTAACTTGTAATAAAAAGCTTCATAAAAATAGATAAAAATTTAGATAAAATACTACATTAAATTACAAACATTTTTCATATTTTAGTAAAAATCAATAAATTTATTTATTATTTTTTTATTAATTTTTCTATTCTTTTTCTCTGGGGAATTTTCTGGTTGGTGCACGTGGACCAACCAGGAGACTCCCCATGTTGACCCGGTAAACACTCCCCCTCTCTCTTCCTTGTTTGCTGATATGTTAGAACCTGGGTCTTAGCCGAATTTTTCGCTTAATTTTATGATGAGTTGCCATGGCGTGATGCACATTTTCTGGAGATTAAACATCCCTAAATCACACCATATCCAAAGATTCAATCTACTATCCTTGAGTCGGCTAGATCTTCGATCAATAAGCCTCCATTCCACTGTCTATAAATAAGCACCTCTGACCTCCTTGCCTATTTTGATCCCTCTACGAGCATTGTAACCCCAATCTTATGTGCGTGAGTGCTTTCTGGTGACAACAGGAGTACCCCTGAGGTGTAAGCGAGGAGAAAGAGGAGGAGAGGTGGTCTACCACCACTGAGGCTTCACAGCTCCGGCAAGGGTCCCTGCTTCCTAGAATCTCAAAGTGCAAGATTCTCTTTTTAGCATTTTATCTTGCCTTTTCAGTCCTTAGTGTAATCATAGCTTAGGTTTTCTTAATCGCATCTTAGTTTAGCGTAATTTCTAAGATCTTGGATCGTCAGAGCCCTGTGCTCCGGCCATGTTCCGTCGTCCTCTCTACCGTTCTGACCCCCCAATTCACGCTTATCTCGATCCTCATCATCTTCTACATCTTTTCCACCCTTTGATCCAACCTGATCCTTCTAGGATTAGCGAATCAGAGCTCATCCTCTACCTTTCATCGAAGCTCCTATGTTCACATCCATTTCCATGTGCATCAGCTTCAATTTGGGTCGAGGCGAGTCGCCTCGAGCACTTTAGTCTTCTCCTGCAAGTGTGTGATGCCAAAGACACCAGGAGGGTAGAATCTGGAGCAAGAGAATACTCCTAGGTGCCAAGTTCTTCATCAAGGTCCAGGAATGTCCCCATCAAGGCCCAGACCTTCTTGATGGTGCCAATCGACGTGGACAGCTTCGAGGAAGCTCAGGAGATGAGCAGCAAAGCCCCGAGCAGCCGGAGCAAGGAGTTATGCATAATCGAAGCGAGGATAGGGAAGTGTTCTTCCCTATTTTTTCTCCTACCTTTAGAGCCGTTGGATGACACACACGACCCAGATCTTATCCGGGCCATTGAGATCAGACAAAGTGGTACCTCTACTCAGTTGTCCGATTCACTTAAGTGCACCTACATGGCACATTCCTGGCCGTCCATCCACACGTACGTGGTGGTAAACATCGTAGAAGTCCTGTCCTTTTTGTATATTAATATTTAATATTTAAATTTTGTTCCGTTGTTTAAACAGTTGTGGAATAATTACGTCGGGCCACTGAACTTTGGATATTTGCATTTGAGTCCTTGTTGGCTCACCTCATGTGGACCCCCACGTGAGGTGGGTGTTTTCTACATTGATGCCCCTTTGTTTTTTTGTATTTATATTTAGTCCAATAAAATGTACATTCAGTGTAATATTTTGTTGGAAAATTTGCAAGTATGGACTTTAATGTTTTGTAAATTACATTTATGCCTCAGTTAGGCGTGTGTAATATATAAAATTGTGGAGATTTTGCACCCATGCGATTGGATTTTGTTTTTTATTATTAAATGCATTTTAACTTATTTTTAATTGCCAACAGGTCCCTGCCTCCGCTATATTTTTAATTTTATGTTTCTTTTTATTAAAAATAGTTCCTTTTTGGTTTTTATTCATAAAAAATGATGTAGATGCCTGCAATGATACACTTCCACCCCACATTTTTTATGTTGCATTTTGAGGCATCTTATTATTTATTAAAAATCAAACAATTGTTATTTATTTACTCTCTAAACAAAAAATACCAAAAATATTAAAACATCTCTAAAAATTCCAAAAAATTAGCAGTTGTTTATTATTGTATTTTGCACTCCAGATAAAAAATCCCTAAAATAGAAAAATAAAATCACTAAAAATTAAAAAGATCCAAAATTCTTATAAAAATTATAAAAATTCAAAAAAACCTCCAAAATATTAGTTTCTACTTTATATTTTTATTTATATATATTACTAATTATGAAAATTATTTTTGAGAATTTTCGACTTTAGTCAGTATTTTTAAATCTCAAAACAATCCATCCTATTTAACTAGTCACTGTTTTTACTATATTTGACTTTAAAAATACTTAAAAATTAGCAAAAATACTTGAAAAATCATAAAACATTAGAAAAATATAGAAAGCATAAAACATTTTATTCTATAATTTTTGGATTACTTATACCTATATTTAGTAATATAATACCTTATATTGTATAATACATCCATATATAGTTATTTATAATTTATATTATTATTAAGCATTATAAATTCCATACTAATAATTTAAATCACTAAAAAAATAAAAGGACAATTCTTAAATATTTTCTGATTTGTGTATATTTATTATATTATTATTACATATTACTTTTATTATACATATTACATGTATGTAGTTTTTTGTATACATTTAATATATATTTAAAAGAAAAAGTTATAAAAAATCAGAAAATTATAAAAATAAAATAAAAATTATAACTAAAAAGAATAAAAAAATATATACATGAATATAAAATAAAAAAGAATTATTTTATTTAATTAAAGACCCACAAAACATAATTAATTAATTCACTAAGTAAATATTGTACAAAATACACCTATATTATTTTTTCATTACTTTTTTATAAATAATATACCTGATACACTGACTTGTCTCCTTGTGTTCGACACCCTCCTTTGGTTGTCATTATACACAATTGTCTGTAGGGTTATAATAAATTTTGGTTCACACCTTCATTTGCATTGTCTCATTATTTTGTGTGGATTAATTGTTGTTTTAATCGCTTGGTCTTTGTGAGAGTTCGATTCAGCAACTTCACTCCCGCTTTGTGTGGAGCGTATGGCTCTCTCTTTTGATTCTTGGCTTCAAACAATTACCGCATCCGATGCTGCAAAGGAGGTAGTGTGGTTACGCAAGTTCATCCTGGAACATGGTGTAGTTTCCTCTGATACTCCCATCCCACTATTTTGCAATAATATGGGAGCCAAAAATCAGGCGAAGGAACCAAGATGGCATCAGAGGAGCAAACACATGGAAAACAAATACCACATCAATAAGGATATTCAAAAGCATGGTGACATCATCATCATCAAGGTGGACTCTACCAATAATGTTCCTAGTTCCCCTACCAAAACTTTACCCCCAAAGGATTTCGACTAGCATGTATTGAGCATGTGTTTAAAGATTGTATCTGAATGGTTCTAATGGTAATGGGAGATCGTTAGCCATGTGTGCCTGGGGCAAACCATTTCTACAATAAATGTTGTTATAATATTTGATATATCCATAAAGTTTATTGATTTATTTCACTCCTTGTTTGAGTTTGAATGAATGAATGCACTTATAAGGTCCCTTCTTACAATTAGGGTTATGTACCATGGCCATATTAATAATTATACATATGTTGATTCAATGGTTGAATCATATAGGCTGGTGCTTGGATGATATCTAAAGAGTTAGATTGAGGAGTCATCAATCACCGTCAAATGATTAATAAGAAAGGATCTCCAACCTGAGAAGGAGATGGCAATCCCTCTTAAAGGCTGATATCTGACCGACCTCTTGATGCAAGTCCTCTACATAAGAATAGAAATTCAAAGGTGATAGATAAATTAAGTCAAAGAGTCGACTTAACGAGATCGAGATAACCAAGACCTATTTCGTATGTTGTCACGATATATGTAATTAATCGAAATCTACCTCTTCTAATAGTAGAGTTTTGTAGTGTAAGAGGTAGAAAATATATCCACAAAATCACAAATTTTGAATATTATGGACTATTTTTAATTGGTAACTGTACTAAGGTCAAACTCAAAGAACAATGATTTTTAGTTGTGTGGTTTCAAATTAATTAAAATAATTATTTATTTGAAATAATGAATTTTAGTGTAAGAAAAATAAAGCAAAGATAAAAGGATGTATATCAAATAAGCAAATGAATAACAAACACAGAAAGAAAATGATCTATGATTTGTCTATCTTTAATCCTCAATAAAATTATTAGTTAACTCCAAAGTGATTCACCAATCTACATAGATATATCCAAGAAATATTTTCGATTTATTTCAAAGCTCCAGGTTGTAAGATCAGTTTATCTATCCTTGCAATTTATGAGTTCAATGATAATCCTTAATAGAATAGTCAATTAATCTCTAAAGTAATTCACAGATGTAAAAAATATTTTTTAGAAGTATTTCCGAATTAAAATCCAATTACAGGCTAAAAGATCGATTCAACTCAATCCAGACGTAGATTGATCAAGAATAAATCAAAATAACTCTAAAGCTTCCTCTTTTCCAACCAATTTTAATTCCTCAATGAATGGTATTAAACATTAAATATTAGGAAACAAGTATCTAGAAACCTCCTCTATAATTTAATCCCTGCAATAAGACATCAATTTTTCTCATAATATATGTATACAAATATGTTAAATTTAAGAATGAAAATGATAATTGGCTCCACCAATAATATCCTAATTATAAAATCCTCTAATCTGTTAACAAAGTGTCTAGAATGATAGATCAAGAAACAAGCTTCAAAATGACATAAAATATGCTAAAATTAGACTACAAATGAGAAAGTTATGATAAAAAGAAGATCTAGGGACTAAACTACAAATAAATACAAGTTTCAATGCAAATCAACCCTTGGAGGAACTTATCTTTGATTATCAAAACCCTCTTGGGGTTCTAGTGTAATTGACTCAAGGCAGGGGTTGATTTGAGAATTTTAGGACTCTTGGGTGCATGCATGTAAAATGCCCACATCATGTGCAATTGGAGTGTGACTGAACCTCGTTGTAAATGCTTGAAGGTGCGAGGGAGTCGATGTAAACATGCCAAGCCACGTGCATTTGGCACGTGACTGGTCCAGCTTGGGAGAGGTTTGATCTGTGCCTCCATGTAGGGTGTTATCGTTGCTCTGGTCCCACCCGAGGCAGGGAGGCTCGGGTGGCTTTGATTAGACGGTTGGAGCCTCTTCAAATGATGGCCGGAAGAGTGAGGAATCCCTCATCAGGGGATGCTAGATCAACGAGATCCAACGACACATGTACCTTGTGCGGTTCTTATCAGTTGAGCAATGACGAAATGTGGCGGTAGATGGTGGCGGAGCTCGAGCTCAGCCGCTCTGTATGTCGATGGAGCCCATTAGCAACTTGAGGAGGTTTGAGATGGATCAGGAAGCTATGGATTCTAGATCTTGGCGAAGTGATGGACGACGTCTCCTATTCTGATCTATAGGGCTCCATATGAATGTATCCCTGTAGGTGTTAGCAGACAAGGAAGGAAAAGGGGGAGGAGTAGGGGCTCCGTCGAAGGGTGGAGGAACATAGCTGAAGCTTCAGCTGCATATTTAGTCAGAGGTAGATTGATCTAGAAGATAGAAGGGAAGTGGACATTGAAGAGGGTGAAGATGGATGTGTCGGATCGAGGAAATGGGTCCTAAGTGAAGAAGAAAAAGAAGAACGAAGAACAAAGATCGAAAGGAGGAGGAGGGATGCGAAAGGGGATTACATGTGCTAATGAGAGAATATGGTCGCCTGGGAAGGCGATCTAACTCCTCTAGTCGTCTTCTCTACACTCCGGTGAGGAAGAGTGGAAGCTCTATAACGAACTTGGGTGAGCTTCTACAATAAGCATAATCTCTTCTTGGATCTCACCTGATAGTACACGGTCAACATTGCCTCAAAATAACCTTCCTCCAACTGCCACATGAAGAAGCTTATAGGTTGATGGCTATGTGTCTTTGATCGGAGGGGGAACTGAGGTTTTATAGAGGGAAAGGAGAAACGACCGGAGGGGAAGAGAAGTCGAAGGGAGGCATTATATGCACCGAGTTGATTAATGGAATATGGTTAGGCCAGAGGAGATAATGAAGGGGGTTACGAGGAAGGGAAGGTCCACGTTGTAACGGTCGAAGAGAAAGGGGTTGACTTAGGGTTAGGGTGTCGACGATGGAGGTGCATGGTGGTCGGAGCGAGGCGAAGATGAGAAGCAGTGGGCGGAAGCAGAGGCATAGATGGGGACGAGGCTATAGGTAGAAGATGAAGGTGTAGGTGCCATTGGATCATCAAGATCTAACAATGGGCGAATGAGGAGCGGGAGGTGCATGCCTCGCACGTGATGAATGCACGTGAGGCGCATGCACAGGAACTGGGTTGAGTCGGGATGGATCATGGTCTTTGGATCAGATATGATCCAACGACCCAAGATATGGATGCTAGGAGACAAAAACCTTTGACCGATCAAGGTCAAGGTCTGACTGGGCACGAATCGGGCGAATTAGAGGGTGACATGTGACATATGGTTGATCAGAGAAAGAAAATAAGAAATAAAATACAAAGCAAATGTCAAATCAAAAAGTGGTCAACATGAAATTTTTTGATCTCAATGAGATCTACAACTTTCATGAAGGATCCAAAAACAATAGAAGTCATTTGTACAATATCTTTTTTTGTAGATATTAATTGCCAATTAACATCTATAATTTGATGTTTGTGTTTTTTTGTATTTTTAATTTGATTAGTCAGTGTATTAATATATATACAATATATACATAATTAATCTATTTTTTTATGGATTTTTCTAGGTTAAGAAAAAGGTGAAATAAACACAACAAAGATAAAATATGTACAAAATATACAGCTTCAAACTCTTTTGCTTTCTTTGGTTTTTGTGTTTTTTTATGGATTTTATCTCTTAATGCCAAGTTAGTTAATTAATGACACAATATAAATGAGAAATAATTAAGTCAAAACACTTAATTTTCATACATAAAATAATATGACCAAATTTTGTAAAAACTAAGATTATTTAATTACAGATTTTAACCCTAATTTCATGCATTGTTAGTGAATGTTAATTAATAAATTTTAGAGGCTTGAATTAGTAATTTGTTAAGGGGATTTTGCTAAAATTTCAATATAAATTATTTGAATCATGGATTCATCACACCTCGATACTTAGATCTTTGCTTGTCCCCAAGCAATTTTTAATGAGTTAGAAGGTTGAATCCCATACCGTGCAAGTGCAAATACAAGACTTGAAGACCAATCCATGAGTTTCAGGTGACTCCTCAAATCATAGTCCAATCAAATCTCATCTAAAAGGAACTCAACATTTGTAATTATCAAACTCTCCAAAGATATGTATAAGTATAACATGTATGACGTTAGTGTGTTGATTCCATTTTCCTACATCGAGTCTTTGCTTCACCTGAAGCCCTAGTCTAAGAGGCTCTCTTAAGGTCCCAATCCTCGACTCTGGTCCAGTGAACAAGTTTCTCATTAATTCAACGTCTCTTTAGTTGTCAGACTTGAAAGTGTAATGGTGATCAGGATTGTGTTATTACTTTTCTCCTCTCATTGGAACAAGGATCTCTTGGGTCCTTACTACACACACACATGTATTTTTGGTTGTGAATCATCATGTCCGTTAAGAGATTTCAGAGTCGTCTGCACTTGTTTTCCTAAGAATGCACCAGGTTGTATCTCTTTTGAGTATTTATTATACCTTCGACATACCGACTTGTACCACTATATGATGCAGATCCCTTTTTGCATTTTACATGACTTCTATGGCCTAATAGCTTTGGTACAAGTAGGCACTTTTAAAAGGTTAGGAGTGCTCACTAGTTACTTAGCTCTTTTTGTGGATTTTCCTTTAGAATTTGAGCTCTTTTTCTTTGATTTTTGTAAGGATGATGATCTGGCTATCTCCACTGCTTTTACCAAGTTAGCACATGACGATCTTTATTTTTAAGGTTTTTAACACACACTAGCATTTGGGTAAAGTCAAGATTAGGACATGAACCGTAGCTTGATACTTGCTTATATATTAACATTCGGGTTTCATGAAGTGACCCTCAATCAAGTCCCATCCTGAAGAATTAAATCCGAACTCAAGCCTCTCACCCTAGTTTCTTAGGCAAAACATTGACTCATCACCAATATTATGTCATCGTGCAAGTGTTGTGTTGGTCTTTTTCCTTTGAGCTTTTTGAGACTCTATATGCAACATAGCACATATATCTTCTAACTAGGGATTCTAAGTAGTCAAGTCTTAGGACCCTAATGGACAAGAGTGACGTGACTCGGATTCAAGTGTCATTCTAAACCAAGTAGTCTGAATACACAAGTCTTCTGTGAAGTGAAAGTGTTCAGGGATAAAACCTTAAGTTAGTTTCTTTTATTTTGTTTTATTTCTATTTGTTTTTGTTGGTTTTTATGAGTGAAATAATGAGTGGCTTGGACTCATATGGCTAGTTGCATCTACTTTCAGTCAGTATGGGTATAAGTACAGACCATAGAATGACTAATCGTATTACTTCAGGATGGTGCCTTACGCATTGTACTTTAACCACCCAATCTGCTAAGGGAGATCATAGTTCCCTCACTGAAAAATAGCTAATCATTTTTAAATTCAATAGTTAGAATTTCCACTAAAAGAAAAAGTTTTTTTTCAAAAAGTTTGTTATACCCCTTAATTTTGACAAAAAATTTTCAAAACAAGTATTATACACACAAAAAAATTTTATAGTATACAATATTATACATAAATTATTCTCATACCTAATTTTTGATTTAAAAATATTTGAAGTACGAGCTAGGGTAAAGTATATAGAATATATAGACACATCCCCCTATACTTAGCTTGTGCTATGTCCTCATGGCACATGGTGGAATAAAGACATACCTTGTACCTTGAATAGTTAGGTGACAAGAATAGGAAGTTGACTCGCCCCCTATACTTAGGCTTTTCAAGACTTACTTATAACAAAAGAGCAAGAAATGAGGCAGTCGAGGGTGGAAAAAATAGAAGTGAGGTATATTCAATGATGTTGGTCTCCTATACTTAAGATCAGATCCACCTAAGTATGGAAGATCAATCACATGTGGAGGATCGATTCGAGATGGATATACAAGTGATCGGCTGAATCTTCTAGCTGCACTGAAGAGGATGGCTTCTTGTATCAAGGTTTCAGACGGGCCGGGAAAGTCTTTCATCTGAATCTATACTCTATGTGAATGAGATCCGCTCGACTTGGACTAATCGCTCATTTGATTCGATGAATGTTTGAACAACTATCCATTGACTAGGATAGTATGGGTACTATCCGTTGATTCCGATATTTCTACACTGCCATTGTTGTGTACTTCCCTAATGATGAACGGTCCTGTCCATTTTGACTTTAATTTCCCTCAGAATATCTTCAACCTTGCATCAAACAACCACAAAAGTTCGTGATTTTGATATGTTTATCGTTCCATTTCTTCACTCTATTTCTGTAGATTGTACTATTTTCATATGCATGGTTTCTGATTTCCGATAGCTTGTTCAGATCCATATCTTTGTTCTTCTTTCCTTGATAACAATTCCAATTAATCTTTCTGATTTCCCATTTTGATTTATGAACTAATTATGTAGGAAAATACATGGTAATCCAAAGACCATTCTAAATGGGGAGGTGCCCAATGGGGTCTTGTAAGCTGTCTTGTAAGCCCATAGAACTTGGTCTAAGAGTTGGGACCAGTTCTTCCTGTCTAGGCGGACTAGCTTCTGCAAAATTTCTTTAACCTCCTTGTTTGACACCTCATCCATGCCATTAGATTGTGAATGGTAAGGACTAGAAACACGGTGCTCGATGTCATATTCCTTGGTCACAAACCTCTTTACCTCCCTGTTGACAAAGTGGCTACCCCCATCGGATATTAATACTTTGGAGATCCCAAACTTAGAAATAATACGATCTTTCAAAAACATGCAAATTGTCTTGTTGTCTATAGCTTGAGTAGGGATAGCCTCCACCCACCTTGGTAAATAGTCTACTGTGAGAAGAATATATTCAAATCCTTGAGTGTTAGGGAATAGGCCCATAAGGTAAATACCTCATGCGTCGAATACATCACAAATGATCATTGGATGCATGTGCATCGCATCTTTGGACCAATGATCCCTCCCATTCTATGACAGACCGAGCACGATATGACAAAGCTGTAAGCATCCTTAACCAAGGTCAGTCAATAAAATCCACACTGCAATATCTTCTCTGCGGTCCTCTTCCTGAGGTGGTGTCCTCCTGCCTCCAAGGTATGGCATAGAGTGAGGACACTTTGGTATTCCTTCTGAGGAATACATCTCCTCTATATAAAATCTGGTCCTTCGAAGAAAAATAATGGATCCTCCCAATGGTAGTGTCTGGATTCTGATTATAATCGGTCAGTTCTATTCTTGGGAAAACCCTAGGGAACTTTCTTGTAGACAAGATAGTTAACCATGTCAACATACCATGGGAGAGAGTCAATAACAAAAATTGACTCATATGGGAAGGATTCTCACATCGGCTCTGATTCAAGGACTTTGTCTCGCTCGATCCATGATAAATGGTTTGCCACCACATTCTTTACTCCATATTTATCTTTAATCTTGAAATCAAATTCTTGGAGAAGAAGAATCCATCTAAGAAGATGCACATTAGCATCTTTCTTTTACACTAAATACCAGATGACTGAATGATCTATAAATATCGTCACATCAGAACCAAGAAGCAAAGGTCTAAATTTTTCCATGGCAAATACTACGCAAGCATCTCCTTTTTTGTCACAGTATAGTTCTCCTGAGATGGATCTAAAATTTTGCTTGTGTAGTGAATGGCATACGGGACTCCATCTCTCCTCTCTCCTAATACAACCCCTACTACAAAATCGGAGGCATCGGCCATGAACTCAAAGGGAAGAAACCAATCAGGGGATTGTAGATCAGGAGTCTCTATGATCTTCCTTTTTAGTAGCTCGAAGGACTCAAGATGCTTATGATCTACAATGAACTTAGTGTCTTTCCCTAAGAGATTGGTAAGCGGTCGTGCAATTTTAGAAAAGTCCTTGATAAATATTTTATAAAATCTGGCATGCCCATATAAGACCTCACTTGTTTTACATTGGTTGGTGGTTCAAGTTTCTCGATCTCATCTTACTTGACTGGGTCAACCTCCATTCCCTTCTTAGAGATGACATGCCCCAACATGATGCCCTCCATCACCATGAAGTGACTTTTCTCCCAAGAGAGCACCGGATTCACTTCCCTACACTTCTTGAGGACTCAGTCTAGGTGCACAAGATAATCATCAAATGAAACACCATGAACTGAGAAGTGATCCATAAAGACTTCCAATAAATCTTTAACTATTTTGGTAAATACAACAATTATGCACCGCTGAAAAGTGTTTAGGGCATTGCAAATCCCAAAAGGCATGCACCTGAATGCATAAGTGTCGAAAGGACAAGTAAATATTATCTTTTATTGGTCCTCAGTGATGATGCCTACTTGATTGTAGCCCGAGTACCTGTCCAAAAAGCAGAAGTATTCTCTCCAACCAGACTCTCCAACATCGAATCAATAAATGACGGTGGGAAGTAATCCTTCTTCGTCGCAGCATTTAAGCATCTGTAATCCATACAGACAAGCCACAATGTACGTACTCATGTCATGATCTCCTCTCCCTCCTCACTGGTGACGATGTGGAGTCCCGATTTTTTCGGGACTACATGTAAAGGTGCCACCCACTTAGAGTCTGGGATGAGATAGATGAATCCTGCTCCATACCATTTCTCTATCTCCGTCTTCACCACCTCCTATAAATTTGGATTCAGTCTAGGCTAGAATTTGTGAGAGGGCTTGGCATTCTTCTCAAGGTATATATGGTGTGAACATAGAGCAGGGTTCATCCCTTGGGAATCCGACAATCTCCAGCCTATGGCTTTATGGATTTTTTCTAATACTTCTAGCAAGCAGAGTTCTTGCTATTCGGTCAGATATGATCTGACGATGACCAAAAACTTTCCCTTAGGTCCTTCAAGGAAGGCATATTTGAGAGTAGGGGGCAATCGTTTGAGCTCTGGTATATCTGTATCATTCAAGATATCTATCTATCATTGATGAGTCATGTTGTGTTTAGTTGTGGTTGGATCATGTATTGTTTTTGATGCCACCAATTTAATGTCTTCGAGGGACGGATTGCCAAAGATGTGTCTTATTTAGGCAAAAGTCGTGTTTATCCTATCTTCCTCACTCTTGAATTTTCCCCAGAGAAATGGGACTGATTGATCAAGATAGACCTCCAAGTCTCCAAGAGTGTAGGGGGATGCATAGATATTATTATTTTGAATGAGCTGGCAGATTAATATGTCGACTATATCCTCTCCAGATGAGAGTGATTCTTCAACTGAGATCGGGCTTTGTCTCCAGGGCCCAACTATCGTGATTGTGTTGTATTCTGCCTCAGATTCAGAAGAAGCAGACTCTGGGGATTCTGAATCAGGCCCCTGGAATCCTATCTGCTTCATTTCTAACTCAACATCTCCGACTGGATCTTCCCAGAAGTATATTCAAATAGGGCTCCTGCGGTTCTAAGGAAGGGTCGCCCTAAAATGATATGAGAATCTTTCCAATTTCTAGGGACTTCCATGTTTAGGACTATAAAGTCCACCAGATAATCATGTTCCTTGATGTTGATCACAACTTTCCTGATTTCATCCTTGGGTCTCTTAGTTGATGTATATGCAAATTGAAGTATGGATCTTGACTTATTAAGATGGCCTAGAATCATATGCTCAAAGAGTGTAATGGGCATGAGATTGATGGAGGAACTATTATCTAAGAAGGTTCTTGCAAACTTGATGTCATTGATCTGTCTCATCATGTGACCATGTCCCTCTTCTTTCTAGGGAGCTTATTATGGATTACATGGGATGTTACGATAGGGAGGTATGTTTCTTTGTTCGACTTGAGTTCTTTCTGCTGACCCTTGTTGGTATGCTTCTCACTTAAGATATTTTTTGAATACAGGTTTTCTCTCTATCATCTCTTTTAAAGACAAAGTGACCTTCATATTATCTTTACAGATTCATGCCATCTCTTTATCATTTTTTTGTCTTTAAAACTTTTCTTCTTTCCACTCGTTAGAGTATGGGGAAAGGAATTGAGTGGTCAAATTTATGATCTGAAATATCACTTTTATTGAAAGAAGAGTTATGTACATGACTCGGATGTAGAATGGCAACATGACTGTGGAAAGGAAATGGCCACTGCTACTATGGGGGTTGTTGCTGCTATGACATGTCCTCCTCCTCGGATTCAAACTCACTTGACTACTTATTTGTTTGGTGCTTTGGTGTTGGTGTTAGGTACCTCTCTTCCTCTTCATCCTCATAGATGTGATTAGGTGTGGACACTTGGGCTATGTTGCCTCATTCCCTTGCTCGATTAGGCAGGTTATAGTCTTTTCGCTCCTGAGAGAAATATGATTGGTAACATTATGCAAAAACATCTTGTATTCAGGTAAAGAACATTCCGAGTATAATACATGATACTTATGTCTTAGGATATTTGGATTAGTCTGGACTTGAGCAGGAATGGCGATTTAAGGCATAGTGAACTCGTCTCTCCATCTTGAGAGTCGATCGATATCGACTCTCATATCATGCAATTCATCCAGAATTCCTTGAAGTTAAGGAGAGGAGGAAGAGGAAGACCCTTGTCCTTGTATGGCCTGGGGCTGTTGATACTGGTTGGATGGACGGTATTGGACCTACTGACCCTGGTGCTGGTACTGCTGTTGATGCAGTTGTTGGTAGCTCGGATGAGGCTGCGAGTAGGTACGCTGTTGCTGCTGGGGTTGTTGGTACTATTGATATCCTGGACGAGACGACAAAGGACAAGGGTTCAGAGTCGAGTTTGATTCTTGTCGATTGATGGGGCCAAGGTTGTACCAAACTCCGTTGATCTCCATCACTTGCGAAGGATCCTCGTAGATTGTTTAAGCAAAGGATTCTTCAGTTTGATTTTGATGGGAGTAGGACAAATCCCCACCCCAATTGCTCTGTTGCTCTATCCCTTGCCCATGAATGTAGTGAATCTTATGTACAGGGGTAGGGGATGTAGTCAGTGCATGTATCTGGATTTTAGATGCCCTATCAACTAGTTCCTACATCTGCTTAGGTAGTTCGGAGAGACTCTATAGATTGGTGAGTTTATGGATCATCTACCTTCTTATTAATATGTTCGACCTGTATGAGCTTATCAGCTATAAGCCCCATGACTGAGCTCCAATCGGTAGACAGATTGTTTACAATCTTCTTTCCACCTTCTTTTTATGAGAGTGCAAGGGGGTTGGATATGTATGCTCAGCTAGTGGTCTATACACGACTTGCATCGGCTAGCTTCTTGAACACCTTATAAACATTGTCTTTGTGTCGTCCCATATAGCTTCCTCCACAACAAGCAATCACCAACCCTTGCATTTCTAGGTTTACACCACTCACAAGACTCTGGATCAACATCATCTTGCTAATGTGATGCCCTGGACATTTCTGAATTAGGTCCATAAACCTCTCCCAGGTTTTATGAAATGGTTTGTTCAGAAACTGGGTGAAGCTTGTGATTTTGATCCTCATTTGACTAATTCTACTTGCTGGTTAAAACTTCTTGAGTCTTAAATGCATCCCATGTTGTGACAACCTCCCCCAAGTTTTTCAACCAATATGATGCCTTATCTGTTAAGGCAAAGGAAGCAACTCTCAACTTAATGTAGTCTTAACTTACCCTAGATGAGATAGGTTGTCACAGACTAGTTCGATGGCCTGAAGAAAAGAATATTGTTATTCATGGTTGTTTCCACTAAACTTTGGGAGTAGCGTGAGGAAGTGCAGTTTGTGCTCGAACACATCCTCGGGAGGTACTGGTCTCAGCCAATTATAGTCATTGTCAACCTTTGGAAAGTACGTATCTTCCATTGATGCCTCTTCCTAATGTCCACCTGCCTGTAGCTCCATCAACTGAGCTCTAATTCATTCATTATGTTGCTCAGTTGCGGTTATCCGATCCATGATTGCTCGTATGGGGTCATTGTTGTCCTCGTTGTCACCAGGATTCTTCTTTGGAGGCATCTTGTCTTCTTATTCTTCAACTTTGGATGTAGAGAGATCTGAATTATATACATGTGTAGAAGATCAGAGATTTCTACCAAAGATAAATGTTTCCTTGGTAGGAGGAGAACTAAAGATAGGGTTAGTCCCGGATCGACTAAACCCTAATAGTGACTTATTGGTCCTAGTCCTGGAAAGAGGGTCATCACATGACTAGGAGGGTTTGAGAAGAGGGCCATCTCGAATTTTGGCAGATGTGAGATCTAAAGGGTTATGTGAAGTGTCCGCAAGATCCGGATTAAATTCCCTATAACTGTTCATCTCTGATGTCAAGAGAAACGTGAGAAGATCATGATAGTAAAGTCAAGAGGGATAGAATACATATGGGGTACAAATGTACAATCATTGTACACACACAGAGCAAACACAAATCAAACATGAGAATTCACCAACTGGGCACTTGTGATGGCGCGTTAGAGTTTGACCGCTTATCTTTTCAATTTTAAGGATCATTTTCAAATAAGATTTTCAAATATAGCTCTCATTTGACCTTAATTGATTGGTGGTTGAGTTATACTGGAGAGACTCGAAGATTCCTCACTTGAGGTAACAACGAATCAATCCTCCTATACAATTTTACACACAAAATCATTGTTTAACATGAGAGTGAGTACTTGTAATACAAAAACTATTGCCTAATGTGCACGAGATGATGGCCTTCGCCAAAGTCTTGATGAGACACTACCATTCCACCCTTGTTTTCAAGCAGTAAACACCGGAGGGGGGCACTGTCACTAGCTAGATAGCTTTAGCAATACTTTGGAAACCTAACAACACTTGCGGGGACTTCCTACTCTATGATCGTGCTGATCGACAACTCTCTGATCCACCCTTGAGTAAGGTTTCTTACAGTATGATATTTCAAGTAAACACCCATGGATTTCGGCTCTAATCCTAAAGGGTAGCGCACCTTGCTCAGTCTAGAAGGTACCTGCGTCTAATGATGGGCGATGATCTCCCTGAACAAGGGTTGATTTTGTTCCAGTTAATTTAATCGACCTTGTTAGCAGTCCCAATTTTAGATTAGGTTATCACTGTGGATCTTAACAGGCATAAAAATACCATCTACCAATCAGTCCCACTTCTTTTTTTTTCTTAAGCGAGAAAAAAGAGGGAGGAATCAAGAAAAAAAACCAATGCATGATGAAAACTATGATGTATGCTCAGATAGAAGACTTATAGTGTGTCCCAACGCTCTTCATGTAGGATGCACAATAGAATTGAAATTATTCTAAATTAATGCTAGCGATAGAAATGCTCCTAAGCAGAAAGTTCTATTAGCAGTGAAGAAAAGATTTATGCTTTGGCATTTAAGTTGAACGTTTTACAATGTGTATAGTTATGCGATGTGTTTCCTAAAATTATAACCAAGCACAAGCAAATAAATGTTACCATACCACGAGTGCATGACCTAATTCTACGACACAACGCACTCAGGTCCTTGATCACACAATAGGGGTCAAAACAGGCCCAAGTGCCCCCACAAAAATCACTCCAGTTCAATTGCAAGAGATAGGGATTTAAAGAGACCCTTTGAAAATGTAGAAAAATAAATCTAATCTAACTCTCTCCCTCTCTCCCTCACAAAAGCTAAAAAATAAACAACCCTTTTTATGACTCTTTGAATTTTTCACAAAGTTGCTTCGAGCAATCTGCAAAGAGAGATTATGCTGTTAGTATCTATAGTAAGAGAGAAATGCAATGAATGAAATGAAATTTCATACAAAATAAAATAAAATAGTCATAAAATTCAGTATCACTAAAATTAACTACAGAGATTAATCTAAAACCCTAAAATACGTTTTCCCCAGCAGTTGTGCCATCCGATGGACCAAAATATATCTCTTTTAATAGTAGAGTATTGTAGTATAGGAGGTAGAAAACATATCGACAAAAACCACAAAATCTTGAATATTGTGGAGTACGTTTACTTGGTAAGTGTACCAAGGTCGAACTCAGGTAATTATGATTTTTATTTGCATAATTTCAAATTAATTTAAATAATTAATTATTTGTAATAATGAATTTCAATGTCAGAAAATAAAGCTAAGATAAACAGATGTATATTAAATAAGCAAATGAATAACAAAGAAAGAAAGAAAGAAAATGATCTATGATTTTTTATCTATCTTGAATCCTCAATAAAATAATTAGTTAACTCCAAAATGAATCACCAATCTACATAGATATATCCAAGAAATATTATAGATTTAATTCAAAGCTGCAGGCTGCAAGATCATTTTATCTATCCTTGAAATTTATGAGTTCAATGATAATTCTCAATAGAATAGTCGATTAATCTTCAAAGTAATTCACAGATGTAAAAAATAGTTTTTAGAATATATCAAAAATAAAATCCAGTTGCAGGCTAAAAGATGTATTCAACTCAATCCAGGCATAGATTGATCAAGAATAAATCAGAATAACTCTAAAGCTTCCTCTTTTCCTGCCAAGGTTAATTACTCAACGAATGATAATAAACATTAAATATTAGGGGACAAGTATCAAGAAACCTCCTCTATAAAGTAATCCCTACAATAAGACATCAATTTTTCTCATATTATAAGTACACAAATATGTCAAATTTAAGCATGCAAATGACAATTGGCTCTACCAATAATATCCTAACTAAATAATCCTCTAATCTGTTCACAAAGTGTCTAGAATGACAAATCAAGAAATAAGATTCAAAATGATATAAACTACATTAAAATTGGATAATAAATGAGAAAGTTATGATAAAAAGAAGATCTAGGGACTAAACCAAAAATAAAAATAATGTTTCAATGCATATCAAACCTAGAGGGACTTGTCTTTAATTATCGAAACCTGCTAGGGGTTCACCTACAATTGACCCAAGGCAGGGGCTGATTTGAGAATTTCAGGAATTTTAGGACTCCTGAGTGCACGCCTGGAAAAATGTCCACGTCGCGTGCAGTTGGCACGTGACTGGGCCTCTCTATAAGTAATTGAAGGTATAGGGGAGTCGATGTAAAAATGCCAAGCCACTTGCGACTGGCACGTGACTGGCCCGACTAGGGTGAGGTTCGATCCGAGGCTGGGAGGCTCGGTTGGCTTTGATCAGATGGCTAGAGCCACTTCAAATGATGATTGGAAGGGCGAGGAATCCCTAATCAGGGGACGTTAGATCATAGAGGTCCAACGACACCTGTACCTTGCATACTTCTTCGATTGAACAATGATGAAGTGTAGTGGTGGACGGTGGAGGAGCTCGAGATCAGCTGCTCTGTATGTCTATGGAGCATGTCAGCAACTCGAGGAGGTGTGGGGTGGAGCGGGAAGATAGGGCTTCTAGATTTTGGTGAAGCCATGGACAACGAATCCTTCTTTGATTGATAGGGCTCCAGGTGAAGGCATCCCTACATGTTAGCAGACAAGGAAGGTAAAGGCGGAGGCATAGGGGCTCCATCAAAGGGTAGAGGAATGGAGATGAAACTCCAACTGCGTATTCAGCTAGAGATAGAAGGATCTAGAAGATATAAGGTAAGTGGAGAGGGTGAAGTTGGATGTGTATGATCGAGGAAATGTGTCCTAAGTGAAGAAGAAGAAGAATAGAGAATGAAGAACGGAAGGAGGAGGATGGAGGTGAAACGATTTTACATGTGCAAATGAGAGAATAAAGTCGCCTGGGAAGGAGCTCTAACTCCTCTGGTCATCGCCTCTACACTTCAGCCAGGAAGAGTGGAATCTCTACAACAAACTTGGGTAAGTGATGCAATATGGAATGATCTCTATTTGGATCTCACTTGAAATCACACAATCGTTGTTGCCTCTAAATAACCTTCCTCCAGCTGTCACCTGGAGGAGCCTCTTGGTTGGTGTGTATGTGTATATGCTAAGTGCGGATACCTCTAACTAGGAGGGAGGTCGAGGTTTTATAGAGGGAGAGTAGAAACAACCGGAGGGGAAGAGGAGTCGAAGGGAGACGTTACATGCAACGGGTTGATTAATGGAAGAGGGTTACATAGGAGGAGATGATGAAGGGGGTTACGAGGATGGGAAGGTTTGTGTTGTAATGACCGAAGAGAAAGGGGTCGACTTAGGGTTAGGGTGTCGGTCACTACAAGAAAATGCAGAATTTATGGTCACAATGTTGCCACTACGTGTGGTGGCAATTTATTCACAATACCTATAGCCACTATTTTGGGACTACAATATCACCACAATGTAGTCAATACATTAATGAGTCAACTTAAATGACTATTTGTAGTCGCCACTTGTGGTTGTAAATATTTTTGACTACTTTACGACCACATTGTAGTCGTAAAGTGATAACAAATTTTGGCAAAAATTTTTGTAGACCCCCATCAATCCAAGCCTTAAATCTATAGTTACCCTAGCTAGCTCACCTGACCCCTCTCTTCTTTGAACCTCTCTCGATCGTGCCCCCTCCCAAGTCGCCTCCACCACCTCTCCATCGTGTCCTCTTCCTCTTTTGGCCGTCGCCTCCCCCTCTCCACCACCTCCTCGACTCCAAGATGCTGCCTCTGCCTCTCCACCATGTCCTCTTCCTCTTCTGGACGTCGCCTCCTCCTCTCCACCACCTCCTCTTCATCTCCAAGCTGCCACTCCCCCTCTCCACCACCTCATCCTCATCTCCAAGCTGCCACCTCCCCCTCTCCACCACCTCCTCCTCGTCTCCAAACTACCGCCTCATCTTCTCTACTACCTCTCCAGGTTCACACCGTTTTGTTGGATGATGTTCCGAAAGTCATACACAAATACCACATTTGTTTCGTGAAGAGTCTATGCATGGATTCAGAAATAATATCTTTGTCTAAGGAGATGAGGCTTATCATGCAGTTCAGCGTTGGATTAGAAGGTCACAATTAAATTATTTTTTTCCTATCATACCATTGAGAAAATCATATATAAATATTTTCCATTACATGTTAGTTAACACGGTACCTTCTGAAATCTTTCAAACTTTACTTGCAGGTATTGACATTGCTGCAGCAACAATGCATGGAATCAAAGTCACCAGAGTTCCTGGAAGTAAAATGGGAAATGCAGCTTCATGTACAGAGATGGCAATATACTTGATGTTGGGACTTCTACAAAAGCAAGTGAGTTCAACTTTTTAATGATCTCGCATGTAAACTAATTATTATCTCATCCATGCTTTGGCAAATCTGGGTATTTATCATGCAAAAGGAGATGGACATTCTCATGAGAAGAAAATGATTAGGAGAGCCAATTATGGAAACACTCTTTGGGAAAACAGTACTAGATCTCTTTCGTTAAGATTATGACATTGTTTTTTTATGTTTCCCCGTCAATGATGATAACAATATATATGCGAGATTTTCTAGGTCTACATCACTGAATTTTGATCAATCGGTGCAGAACTTGCAAAAAGATTGCAATCATTGGGAGTGAAAGTCCTTGCTACAAAAAGAGAATGGGCATATGTATCTAATGTCTCAAATGGAATGTTAAATTTTGGATGAACGATCAAAAGTACAACTTGCTTCCCTAAAAATTTGGAACTCTTTTGTGTAACCTCTGATTATATTGTGGTGAAAACCATAAGGATCTAGATGTGATGATGTTGACGATCTAGTGGATGAGAAAGGGGGTCACGATAAGTACTGCAACTTTGCTAGAGAAGCTGATATTATTGCTCCGTTCTTAACGATGAATGCACAAATAGTGAGTTCACCATTAATTTATTTCTCATAATTGTATCACATTAGATTCGTTTACTTCCTATTTTGGTGCTTCATTTAAGTCATGTCATAGCCTCCTGAAAATTTACAAGTGCTCCTAAAACTTACAGGCTGGTATAACAGACGGCGAATTTCTGTCTTGTATGAAAAAGGTGCGCACCAAAACTTTCTAATTTATATGGTGCGATATGAATGCTATATAGAATACCATATTCAATCAATGTTTGCATTCATGACTTCCAAAAAGAATAATTGAATGACCAAGTCAATGTTGAGTAGAAAGCAGCTTTCATAAAAACACAAAGATACTAGTCATTAAATCAATTGAATTAGTAGATGAGGATAATTGGAGGGTTGCAAAAGAATGGTCTACAAGTCCCTCCACAATATGCTCATTATATTCCTTGAGTAGGGACACCTCCAAGGGTGACACATACTTGTCATCTCACACCACAGCCCTTTGACTAGCGTCATAGCCCTCGCGAGTCTCAGTGCCCTACCCAACCTCCACCCTCTCAACCTCTCCCACTTTCTCAGGGTCTTATTAGCATGTGGGACCCTCCACAGTCTCAAGGCCCTCCTCTACCTCAGGATACACGTAGAATCTTGCAATTTATTCATGATGGGTATTTCCAACACACATATTCTTCGTATATTTTTTTTAGAAAAAACCTTATTCACAGTCATGCTTTATTTATAATTCTATAAGACCTTTTTGAATATTTAGGTACACTATTGATAATCAACATGTAGTATCTCAAGCGCTTAGTAAGGCCTTCCGCGCCTTGCAAGATTGCTCAATCTACAAATGGAGTTGCATGCAGTGGTGGACTCATGATTATGGATTAGGTAGCGTACACTAATACGCCAATAAATACTATATAAAATTGTATATTAAATAGAATTAATTTTTTATAGGCATCCATATGTATAGAGATGTATAAAATATTTATACGTGTAAAGAAGACTAAAAAAATATACTTTTATTAAAGTTGAACACATGAAGTTTTAATATTTTGAAAATAATTAATTAAATCATCATTAGAATTAGAATTCCACCAAATATTTATTATTCCAGATTAAAACTCTCTTGTTCAAGTTATGTCAAACTTTAAATCACCATTGCAGTAGTAACTAAAGATAAATATTTTAAATATTGAGGACAAATTTACCACCACAATAAGGATAAGAAACTCTTACAATGATTTAACTGCTAAATATATTGACACTTCTTTTTTATGTTTACCTCTTTATTAATCTACAGATATATATCGACATCTTAGTTCCTTGAATTTATCCAAAAGAATGAATTGTTAAAGTGATCTCAATGTATCTTGGAGTAAATTCAAAATCCATAGCTTTAAATCAACATTAAGGGATCTAGTACAATTTACTATTAAAGCCCACCTAATTACTTTCTTAGAAATTATATCCAAAATTATAAGATAACTACAATGGAGGAAAAATACTATATTTTTATGATATAATAAGTTGTTTTTATTTTGAAGGTTTTGATGACAGAATTCAACGATTTGATGATAAAGAATAAAATCTAACACTATCATGTAAAGTAGATATTGTTATTTGCACTTGTATCATGTTCGTTTGAGGGATATGAAGAGGGATAACATACTTATCTCTCAATTTTCTTGTCTCTCGATAAGAAATTAAAATTTTGCTGATGGAGTTGAGTCGTGAGGGAGTCGGAGATATAGTGCATCCGAGAGGGATGCTAGGATATGGCATGTCTAAGAATGAGGCCAAGGTATCGTGAGTTCCTGAGGGAGTCGAGGCATGATACAAACATAATTTTACACACATACCTATACATACTACACATATTAATAAATTTTACACTTTTATTAATGTTGAATTCATCCGAGAGTGGGCATGGGTGTAGCATCTTCTCGAAGTGAGTCGAGGTGTTGCTGATCCGTGAAGGAGTCGGAGTGCGATACATCCAAAAGGGAGGGGGACTGCAATGGATCCATGAGGGAGCCGGATCAGACAACTGACACGTGAGGAGGAAGGCCAGATGAAGCTACGAAGGGCCCAAAAGATGGTTTCTAAGTTTTCCATGAGAAAGTGAGCGGGCACAGATGAAAATTGGGTCAGTTTGAAGGGGTATAAAGGGAAGCAATTCTTGGGTTTCAAAATTTTAGGGGAGGGGCACGTGCCCTACTAACCCGAAGCATAGGTCCGCCCATGGTTGCATGACCCAAGATGAACAAGAGAGAATATTAAACGATGTCTACGTAAGAATTATTTTGAAAGAATCATTTTATTTTATTTTTTTTTCGATTAATTATTAGTAACCAAAATTTGAGTTGTAGAATTTGTTTGCTTTACCCTTTGGTCACACAAAGGGCATGCCCTATTAAAATTAGCAACATACCAAGTGAAAGATAATGTTTACATGGCTAGAAAAGCTGTAATTAAAAACTTGATGATGTTGAAGATTGGGAGAGGGCATAAGCATGTGGTCCATAATGGTGCACTCCATGGACCTAATAGAAGGCTGACTTTGGGTGGTTTGCCACCCAAGTTCTCGTCCTCTTTTGAGTCCACTAGAGCCTCTAATTATTTTGGAATGGCCTCAATGTTAAACACGCCAACATGTCAGTTGGGTGTATCTGAGGCTGAGTTTAGACAACTATCACAAGATGTGAATTCACTGGTGAATATCGTTGGTAACATATCTTCTTGATTACAAAACTTATCTTCTAGAATGGCCTCTTTGAAGGAGGATGTAACTTATTTGAGGTATGACTTCTATTCTCAGTTATGTTTTAGTATAGACATTAATTCATCTTTCTAACATTTACAATGACTTCTTTTACTTCTTAGAAATAATAGAACTACAATTCCATAAGTTCATGAGGTGGAAGATGATGACGAAGAGGAA